>VWPW01014099.1:176601-312418 GCA_013389825.1 Crypturellus undulatus
TTTTTTTTTTTTTTTTTTTTGTTCATTATTGCCACCTAGACTACAATCTTAAAACAGTGTTCTAGGAACATACCTTTTTTTTATTAATCACTTCGTAATAAAAATTGACTACAAATGAGGAAACGGAAAAAGTGAAGAACGCTAGTAAAAATACTATTTGGTTGTTTGAGGGAAGCAATTAAATGAACATGTAAAATGGTTTTCTAGCACTGTGCATTTTACTGGAAAAGATTATTTAACATTGAAGTGTTTTAGAGTGGCATGTCTTTTTTTTTTTGGGGCTCTCTGTGATTGACTTATAAGAATCTTAATTTCTTTCCTTCATGGCCTAAGGTGTCTGCTTTATCTCTTTTAGCTAAAGCAGACTCCTATCAAATGTGAAACTATTTCAATAAAGACAAACTATCTACTTCTGATTGCAGGTTTTTTTAGACTAATTTACATAGTATTTCCAGTGCTTTCAGAAGCAGATTATTTTACCATGATTGTATGGCAAATACAATCTGTATTTTTTGTTCCAGGTTCCACATTATTACTGAATGTATTCAGAGTGGTTCCATCTCCATGTAAGGAAGAACTTTACTGTGAGGGTGACAGAGCACTGGAACAGGCTGCCCAGAGAGGTTGGGGAGTCTCCTTCTCTGGAGATCTTCCAAACCCACCTGGATGTGACCCTGTGCCACGTGCTCTGGGTGTCCCTGCTTGAGCAGGCAGGTTGGACTAGATGATCTCTAGAGGTCCCTTCCAATCTCAACTATTCTGTGGGCTCAGGTCATATTTCAGTGGAATCCCATTGAAAATTCCTCTCCTTTGATCACAAGTAATCGGCTTTTACCTACCTTTTACTCTAGACCTTCAAAATGAAGATTATTCCCCCTGAAGAGGTATGGCTATTAACTGGGAATGTTAAAACTTCAATTTTGCTTAAATGGAGTACAGTTTCTACTGGAAGGCAATGTCTGTTGTTAGGCCAGAAAAATATTCTTTTCTCTCCCAGAAACTGCCTCTGTGTTGTACTAGACCATCAGAAAAAATTTACTACTTGAGATGATTTGATGATTTGATTTTGATGATTCTTTTTAATTGCTTTGGAAATAGAATTGGTTCAGGGACAGTATGAGAGTGTTACTCTTTTGTTAGTCTGCAGGAAAGGAATACTGTATTTGTGAAGAGGGTGTGTGCTACTTCGGTTTATTTCCTCTTCATGACAAAAATGAAACAGAAGTACTTGTGTGTTTGATCAATATTACTCCGGTAATCTTTGTCTGAAGAACATGATGTGTCTGCAGTTAACATGCAGTGTTCTGAATCTAGAGCTTACCCTCAATGGATTAGAGTTTGGATAAAAATATAGTTAGATGATACTTTGTTTCCATCAGCTCATAGCTGGATGTCTTTCTAAAGATACTGCTAAAAACAATGGGTTACGTTGCGAATAGATTAGCACTGCATGAGGTAACTTGCTTGTTCAGAGATGAAGTTAACATTCATTCATTTAGAAGGCAGGTTTGTATGTAACTTACAAAGATGCATGGTTTTGACTTGCTGCTCTTTTTGAAAGACTGCCATGATGTCAATGTCTGCATAATAAGTAAGTCTCCAGGAAAAACTTCAAGAGCATCTGTTACGCATAGATGAGATGTGAAAATTACTCAACTGGCAGCTGTTTACAGGGATGAAACACCAAGTTTTCAGGGAAAAAATCTTGAAAGTAGAAAGTTATTTACTACTGGATTACCTAAAAGCAAGGAAGATTCGTGATGAAATTAAAAACCAAAAGAAAGACCTTTTATTTACAGAATTGTTAAGTAATTCATTAAGCAGGGGAACTAAGTCACCTGCAACTTAGCAGACCTATGGCAAATATCATTTAACCTTCTCTTTGTTCCTCAATGACAAAAATGATTAATATGAAATTCAAGGTTTACCTGAGCATTAATAGTTTCCTTTCCACACATCCACTGATGAAATTACGATCAGTGTCTGTAACTCTTTAAATCAAAGTTTAAATCAAAGCAGAAGGATATGCTACCATATTTTTGCAATTGAACTGAACCCAGGTTTTATGCTTAGTCTGTTTGTTTCCTAAATGTATAAATAATTGAATTAAACCTGAATTTGTCATGTGTTTATTCATTATCAGTCATCTCAGCTTGAATGTAAATTTGACTGTTTTCTCCATGATCTTTAATCCAGAACAGTAGATTCTTCTGCTGATTCCAGCACGTAGCTCCCAACAGTCAAAAGTGTTACTTCTTCCTATTTGCAAATTCACTTTTTCAATTCAGTGAATCTTTCATATATATGCTAGCCAGATTGAGATCAGCAATGTATGCTGCTCTTTACTTGTCTTCTCTTCACTTGGTTTTCTTCTGATATACTCTCTGTCTCATATTTGGCAGCATTTCTACATAAATAGCAGAACGGATTTCTGTGTAGTATAGGTCTTGTGATACTCTACTGTAAATGCTTGACAAAAAGAAGTAGATTTGCTATCCTAGACTGCCAAAGAAGTTTCCCTGAGTTTTGCTTATGATCTGTATGATGTGGCTCTTATTGCAAGAAAGGATATTAATCTTCACTTGAGGTTGTATTTTCATTTTTCCTTTTCCACTGTTGTAGCATAGATATACTGTAATCATCTCAAAATACTTTTCAGATTCATATGCAGATCTCTTCAATGTACTTAAGAATAGAGTCAAGTGATGTTTTCTTGACCAGTAAGCTTCTTCATCACTTTCCTACAGACAGTGCAAATTGTCAATCTAGTTTGTTCTTGTATTACTTTTAGTGGGGACTTTATTTGACTAGGAAGTCCCGTGGAGCATCTTTTTGTCGAGTACTTTATTTTTATTCCAAGACTCACATTACTTCTCAATTTTTATTTTGTGTTACAACCTCTACTGAGTATTATAGATGGTACAACCCTCAATGACTGCAGTTAGCATCAAATCTCTTCCTGTTAACTTCCATTGCATTTCATCTGTCTTCTGCTTCTTCTAGAACAGTAAATAATTTTGTATTTGCAAAAATAGCTTTTTTTATACACTAAGTGAGGAGCAATAAGGAAAGAAAATTTCTGTTTGTACAGCTAGCCAGTTTCATCATTCACAGATACTCAGTTACCACCGTCTTCAAGCAAGCAGAATGTATTCAATTGGGGCAGAAAAAAAGAGCTGGTTATCATCAAATGAGGGAGAGAGAAAGCTGCTGTGGTGATCTTCAGAGAGCTGTCCTGATAGTCTCTGCTTTGCAGGGTGGTAAGAAAATAATAGTTAAGATCTGAAGTGGCAAGAGCTTTCCTTCTAAATGAAAACAGAGTAACCAAAATTAGCAGCAGCCAACTTTATAAGCACAGGCTACTGTAATAACACGTACTTTAACTCTCAAAAGTAAAATGTTGATTAAGGTTGTGAACTTCAAGTGATATTTTAGAAAATTGCAAGTCAGGAAAAAGGTGTTTCCTATCCTTCTTCTTTCTTGCATTTTGGCTATTTAGTCAGAGATGTTAATGCAGCAAATGAATTTTAACTGAGGTTATTGGCAATTTTCTGTAATTCTTCAAGAATTACAATTGCAGAATTGAAACAGACTCTTATTTTTGGCCATACAAACTTGTTCCTGAAACTTGGATTGAAACAAGGGAAATGAGATGGACATGTAACAATATTCAACTTCTGTTTTTAAAAGTGTGGCCTACTGTGGAGAGATCTGAGGCTCTGACTGCCAGTTTTGTATTACAATAGTGTTTTATTTTAATAAGTAATAGTTGAATAATTTAATAACAAATATCTGTTTTTAGACCCAAATCAGAAAATTCTTGGATATTTGCAAAATCAAGTGCAGTACAAGCCATTGGGGTGATGTCATTTGGTAAGTCAGTTCCTTGTATTTTCAGTCTTCAGACTGACAAAATAATATAAATATTTTTGGACTTGGAAATTGTGTGCTACTTTTTCTACATTGAAGTTAAGCAGGTTAAGAAAAAAAGTTGACTTTAAGTCATCGTTAGGTGAATCAACGTGTTACAATTTAAGTCTTTATCCCCATCCATTCTCCATGCTGCTGTAGAGACTGTTGCAATTGTAGCAAACAGAGCAGCTGTGAATGCAGCTCAAATGTCCAGTTCATAATTCCTATCTTGAGATAACTGCACCAATATGTTTAGTATGATTTGTATGTGAATTGGTGTGGCTGTGAGCATTCTTCTTTCTCTTGGATAACCTCTGACAGGAAAGACTTAGGCTGGAAGACACACATTGACTACAGAGCACCTGTTATTTCCCACAGTGAAGCTCTCGGATGAATCTCAATTCACATAAATTATCCTCATTCTAAAATCCATTCTCACCTGGTTATCTGGTACACTATTTCATGGAAATGCTGTGGCAATCTGAGGCCTCCCTCTGCCTGCTGCTCCCTAGCAGGTCTTAGAAAGTCTAAAGTTGCAAACAGTTCAAAAGCTCTGCAGGGCTCTTGTGCTAAAGAGGAGAATGGGAGAAGGCGCATGTTGGAATGCAACATGTGGATAGGGAAGGCTGGGATGAAATAATGTGGCATATTAGGATAGCGTAATCAGAATCACATCGGGTTGAACAGAAAAGATCAAGCTTCACTGAATTAAACAAGTAAATACAAGTTCAAGTCACTTATCTTTGCTACTGACTACAAGATTAATGTCCTTGTGGCAGTGAGTGGATTCTGTTCTGTGTTTCTCCTACCTTCGAATATGCACTCCACTATTTTTCTTTTTTTATATATCTATGCATAAATTCATGGTTTTGCTTAACTGATGTGTATTTCAGCGTTCATTTGCCACCATAACAGCTTCTTAATCTATGGCTCCCTGGAAGAACCTACTTTAAAGAACTGGTCTCGAATCACACACGTGTCAGTCTCGCTTGCTGTTATTATCAGTGTAGCGTTTGCTACTTGTGGATATATGACTTTTGCAGAGTACACAGAAGGTAAACTGCTCAGTGCACTTATTTTGATGTTCATTGTAATCCTTATTTTTTCCTATTCCTAATCTGAATTCTGTTGAGAATACATTATTAGGTGCAGAAGTGCCAAAGCCATTACACTTGGAAAGAAACAGCTAGGAGAAACTTTCTTTGTAGGTATCCAACAAACAAATTTGTGCAAATTTTTCTGTATGGCAAGAGGTAACAAATTCGCAAGTCTAAGCCTCAGTGGTGAAATTCTGCGTTAGATCCTTCCACAATCCAAAGACTTCTGAGGATTAAACATCCATAATCTATCTGCATGATATTCTTAACAGAGCAAGAAAACCAAAAATTGACTACATTTTTCTCTGAGGTGCCTGATGTTTATTTCTGTATGTTTTCTTCTACAATTTCTTCCCTATGTTAATGTAGCATCCTAGCTCTTAGAGATGTTTCTTGGCTTTACAATAGATTTTTGCTGCAATTAATGCCACTATTACCTCTGTGTCTCTCTTTATTACCATATTAATGCAATGTGTATTAGCATAAAATACTAAAACACAGAGTATAAGCATTTCTTTCTGATTGTATATTATTTAATAATGCTATTTCAAGCTGTAGGAGATGGTTTCTTAGCTTTTTTTCTTCTGAATTTAGATGAGAAAAGAGGTGAGGGGTAGGAAACTAGTTGGTCCCACCAACTAGTTTATGCTGTTTATGAAGGAGAATCACTCTACCCTCATAGGTGCAACTCTCTGGTTAACTTAAGTGCAAACTGATTGAGACATTTCAAGTGTAGAAAGCTCTTGACTGCAGGTGCTTTTTGGCTAAGACTATACTATGAATAGATTCCATTTTATTTTTTAGCTGTCCTCTCTAAACTTTCTGATGATTTTTTTTTTTGAGCACAGCTAATTGCTGTTTCACTAAGATTGTGGTCTTAAAAGTAATAAATCAAGATAGTATAATACAAATTAGAGGCAGAAAGATCAGCTAGGTCACTCTCTTAGTTTCTGTTGTCTCAGGAATCATCATTCCAGACTCTTTGGTGTAAATGCTAACCAAAGGGATTTGATCTCGCTAGCCAGACTTTCGTTACCTACTGAATCTTTTTGCATCTGCTACACAGCTTATGTGTGATTAGCCACTCTAAGTAAAATGCAGTTCTGCAGTGGTATCTTGTTGGTCTTTCTTGTGTAATTATTCTTGTCCTAAGAATAACTTTTTAAAAAGTGGATGTTCCTTTTATTTACTTTTTTTTAATCTGTTACTGACTTAAATAACAAGCATAACAAATCACTACTAAGGACTGCTGTGAGGAAGTCAACATGTGACAAACATTACAATGCATTTATTAAGTATATATTTTTTTTTAAAGATAAATGCCAACTCAAGTAAAAACATTGTTACTGTCTGGTCAGGATGAAAGTTCCTTCTGGATGTAATTTGTGACTCACCATAGTTTCTTGATAAGTGTAATGAAAGTAGGTAAGAAAGTCTTAAATACCAGTAGAAAGTTGCTCCAGTAACTTGCAATTAACAACTGTTATTGCAAGTAACAATTTGAAAATATGGAATGTCATGCAATTGAAAATAATTGATGTTCTTTTATGCTTTAGGAGATATATTTGAAAACTACTGTAGAGATGACAACTTTGCTACATTTGGAAGATTTTGTTATGGAGTTACTGTAATTCTGACCTTCCCCCTTGAATGCTTTGTGACTAGAGAGGTGAGTGTTTATCATCCCCCCCCAACAGTGTTGATACTTTGTTCACTGCACTATTAATATGTAACAATATGTATTTTAGCTATAGATGATGGAGGATGTGCAAGAAATGACAGCATATCCTTTCCTAATGTATTTAATGGATATGAAGCATTAGATGCATCCCTTAGATCCTAATGTTTTAATGCTGCATTATATTTATTATAATATTATTCAGTGTTATACTAATAATCATTTAATGATAAATATCAGGATAACTTCTACTGTGGTCAATGTGTTGAGAATAGCTGAGTTTATATTAGGTATCTAGTAGATTTATAGTAGGTATTAGATGTAGTATTTATAGTAGATACTTGCTATGCTTGCTAATTTGGCTCTATGGAAAGAAGGCTGTCCCTCTAGGAAATGCTTCTTTTCGATAAGGAATGATATTGCAAGTGGTTTAATTCTGTCACAGAGGAATGAGAAAGAAATAACTATCTCCTGAAATTATGATTTTGATAGGACTATTGTTAATTATTTTTGAAAGAAGATGAAGAGGTTTTCTTGAAGCAAGGTAGATGAAGTTGCATCAATATGTTCCCACCAATTCTTTTAGTCTTCTAAGGTTAGAAGCATTGCAACAAACTGTTTGTTAAAGAGCAGGAGTGAAGTTTCAAACTGTGTTCTGTTTCAGGTGATTGGTAATGTATTTTTCCATGGGAACCTGTCAACAATATTCCATATTTTTGTGACAGTAATTATTGTTGTGGTAGCGACGGCTATCTCATTAGTATATGACTGCCTTGGAATAGTTTTAGAGTTGAACGTAAGTGAACCTGAATTCTCTTATTCTTAATAAATCACTCTTTCTGGTAAAGCATACTCTGAAAAATTCACAGCTCTGCTAAAAATCTATTTAATGCAGTATGATATTTGGTTAGAGAAGAAAAGGTATAATCCAGTGCTTTAGATAATTAAAGGAGAAAAGAAATTCAGGAACACAAATTCCGTTCATGTGAAGAACTCTCAGCAGTCTGGAGATAAGGTAAGTAACTGAAACTATTAAATGTTTTAACACCACAGTGACAGTCACTAGAATATCCCTCCTTTCTCGTACTGCAGGGTTGTATCCAATGTTTCTTTTTCTAGCCCCTTTCTCTGAAGTAGGCAGATTACTCAGTTTTGCTCTATTCCATTTCCTGTCTCTGTGCCTGTCACTACTTCTGATTCTGTGGGCAGTTTTTGTTTGCTTGGTTTTATTTTTACCTCTCCTTTGGCACGAGGCAGTCATTAGGATTTGCTCTAAAATTTGGTAATCTGAATCTATGTGTGATTTTAGGAGAGAACTGTTTCACACACCAGACCTGCCCAGGTCTGGCAGTGCCTCACAGCAGAGATGGGATTTACCAAGCAGGCCTCAAAGCGCCTCTTGTCTTAAAAAACTATATAGAGGTCTTAAAGCTAAAACTTACTTTTGCTGGTTGGAGCTGCAATTTTATCTACTGAAGTCCTAGACTATTAGTTAAAAGACTGGACTTACCATATGGATGGAGTCAGTCTTTATGGGCACAAAATGTACCTTGAATCAAAAGAAGCCTTCAAATTTGTTACAATTTTTCCAGTCTACTTTTAAGACAAGATTTGTTTGTGTAGGTAGTTTACTTTCGATTTCAGGCCAGCTGTTTCTGGTAATATGAAGTATATGGGGATCTCATACTTCAGGATATAAAAATTGGAAAACAGAGAAAACATTTTAATGGCAGATTTTTTTTTCTTTTTAGTAGAAATCTTTTGTAATAAGAATGAATTAAATCTATTTAGGAAACTGCCAGTTAGTCTTTCTGATGTGATAAAATATATGCAGTTCCTGTCGCATTGAACGCAAAGTGTTTTAAACAATCACAAAAAGTAAGCATCCCATGAATGCAGTGCTTCTTCACAGACAGGCCTAGGCAGTAGTCAGTGGTTTGATTTGATTGGGAGGAGAAATTTAGAGGCAGGCATTTCAGTGGCTAGCTGAAATTGTGGGCTTTTCTGGCGGGGCAGGGAGGCATTTGTCAATACAGCTGTGTATTTCTTGGGTATAACCGTTGCACTTAAAACATTGTTCCTAGAGTCTTTGTTTGTCTCAGTGGAAGAAAAAAATGAGGAAGCAGGCTTTACAAGGGGGGAAAAAAAGACCTGCTTTCCAAGCAGGCTCCAGGACCAACAAAAGGGCTGTCTTTGGCTGCTCACTCACAGGGGCACTATTGATGCCCCTGAGGCCCTGCTTACTTTTTCCTAGCTTTCTGGTGCTGAAAAAAAAGCACAAGCACTGTCTGGGTTCCTTGGTAAATCGCCAAGGAAACTGCTTGTGAAGGGTCTGCAGACCTACATGTACTACTCTTTTACTTGCATGCTGGTTTACATTGCTTCACATGTTTGAGTCTCATTTTTTAAATGAAAAAGATACTTGGTATGAAAAAGATAATAATATGTTCATTTAATTTTTTATGCCTGTGCTGGTCATTGTTAATAGTTTCTACCATAAAAATATACTTGAGATTATAAAAATAGGCAGTAGGGCAGATTGCTACCTAACCAATTGAAACAAAGCCAGATGTTCAAAATTTCTATGTCAAAATGCTCCTTTTTGAGGGGTGGGGGGCACATATAAGCAGTTAAGCTTTGTGCTTATGTCTGTCAACATCTAAGACAGTGCTTAAATGGGAGCTGAATTTTTGGTAAGAGAGCTTTCAAAGGCAGCTTTGTCTTCATAGGGAAATTATCCTGAATTAGGTTATAAGTGCAGAAGTGTGGTTGATCACAATTCTTTGAACTGCTGCATGATGAGTCTTTCCATTTTTATGAATACTAAAAGTAGTGCATCTAAACCTTTACATGGCACGATCTTAAACATTTCACAGTTACAGTATTGCAGAATTACTACACTTAGACTTGGCTTTTACCATCCTTTTGGAGCTCAAACTTCTATATAATCCTCATGGTTACCTTAACTGAACTGAACTGTCTGGTTACCTTAACTGAACTGAACTGATGTACTTGCAACATAAAATATTGTTCTGTATTAGCAGTATCATATACTAATATGTAAATATCCTGAATTATTTTAAATATGTTCATAGATATTTTTGCAAATTATAACTTGGAAAATTTTCTGTCTAGCAACACTGAAAAAAGGCTCCTATTCTCCAGCTTCGCTTTTGCTTCAGTCTAATAAATCATTTAAAAATTAGGTAGTCCCTTGTGCTTCAGATGGCATTATACATTCTGAACAGGTTTTTATTATTTCCCACATGCAGGGAGTTCTCAGTGCCACTCCGCTCGTCTTCATCATCCCAACAGCGTGTTACCTAAGGCTGTCTGAGGAGCGCTGGAGCCATTCAGATAACATCTTATCCTGCCTGCTGCTTGCTGTCGGTGTGCTAGTGATGACTGTTGGGCTTGTTTTGACTATCTGGCATCCCCAGGAATGTAGCCATGGAAAAGAAATGTTCTACTGCGTCCCTAGTAATGTTTCTTTTCACAATAGTACACTTCCACCTTAGGAAATGCGCAGATCACCAGACTGGATCAGGTACATCCCAGCAAGCTATTTGCTTATTTAAATAAGACTGGAACAAATACTAGAACAAATATGTGTCTGTATGTGCTAAGAATTCTGAACTGTGTAACTGGACTTAAAACACTTGGTTTTATGCTGCAGTCCTTTTTGATATAAGATGCAGGTTTTAATTTTGGAAATGGAATTGCTCTAAAATGCATTTCAGTAGGTACTAATTGAATTACTTGAATAACTTGTACGCCTACCAAAAAAGCTGCATTTTAAAAAAGTTTTAATGAGTCAGCAACCCTACTTAAATGATATGTTTAGGAATGTAAACTTGTTGTATGACTAACATCATTTAGTTATTAACTTTATAGTCTTTCAACGTGTATAAATTAACATACTATTGTGTATTTTTAGGAGTTCTGAAACAGTCTGTTTCAGCCACAGCCTGTTTTTAAAGTTGTGCTTTGAAATTGAAGCTCCTTATTAATTCCGTCTTTGATTTAGCAGTAAATGTCCTTAAGTGCTGAAAGTATCCCTTGTGCTGGGTCTTTGCTCAAGGGCAATTTTATATCCTGTCTGAACTGTAACTGATACAATTCAACTGTATGAATTACAGTTTGAAGTCTTGTAACTGAAAGTTTTTGAATAAAACCACACAGGTTAATTTGCAAAGAATGTTTACTTGATTTTTTTTTTTTTAATTAAACTTTTTGATTTGGAGGGGAACAGTTTGAGAGGCTTAAGTCTGTCGGTCTTGCGATTTCACCACACAGTCATTTTGAATGTGCTGTTTCAGGTGGTAGCAAGGCTACTGGTCTGATTAACAGAGCTTTCTTCAGCCTTTTAGATCCAACTGTATAGCTGGTCTGCTTTGTATGTGAGCGTACCCAGTTCTTCCACACTCAGTAGAGTTGGATTTGGCTAATACTTCCTGGTGAACTGGTGAAGATCATTTCACATGAGTTAGGAATGACTTGATAACTTGTTTATTTTTCCTCCTCATGATTTTGCTTGGGGTATTTTTATCCTAATTGAAAGTATTAATTGTAAGCACCCTTGCTTTTGAAGATGATAGTCAACAGAATAATTCATAAGATGCTATCATAGCATTGTTTTTTTTCCTATTTAAGGATTCTGTTGAAGTTATGCTAATATTAAATCAAATATACTTGTTTTATGAAAGACAAGTCTTTCTGTGCCTTACTATTTATATTATAAATACAGATTGAGAGGAAATGGTTTTGTGATGCTTTTTAATTGTGTAGAGTGTAAAGTCTTAGGTAGTAATGGTTCATTAAATGTTTGTGGTATTGATGAAGTTAAAACAGTTTCTTTTGCCAAAACTAATTCCATTCATTTCAACATATAATGGATGGCTCACAGGTTTTATTTCATAATTTATTTCACAAACTTGCTGAATAAAAATGGAGCCCTTCCGAGGAGAAGCATACTGAAAAGGCAAAGTCAGGGATGCCAGAATTTAAAGTTAATTGCTGTCTGTCTTACAACAAGTCAATTCTTTCCAATATTACATAATAATAACATAACTATATAGAAACTGCAAATAATCACCTGCTGTACTCTTCCTCGTGACATAGGAGGCCTGACTACAGAAACAAATGCTTTCTTATTGTCATCATAAACTTGTCATTGCCATAGTGGATTTTGGAAAAAATTAAGACTCCCCAAAAGTTAGAGGTGTTGCTGTGATCCAAAGCAAACAAAGCATTTCAGGGTATGAAAACAAAGCTCATGGAAATATGACTGTAGGTAAGTATTGATTGGACAGAAAAGATGGGATAACTTAAAAGAGCACGTTAACAGAAAGAATTACTAGAGAATATGCGTAATTCAAATTTCAAGAAGAGTCTTTCTGTGACAAAATAAATAAGGCAAAAGGAGTTACATAGAAGTTGCTAGTTCTAAGGGAAATCCCGGAAAGCAAATGAAAGGTGATAACATTGAAGTTAATAGCCACACTGAAAGGCATGAGAAGAAAATTGCACTGAAGAGCATGCTCTGTAGTTTTAGAACACAGGCTGGTTCATAAACTGAAGGGTTTTAGCACTGCTTAACTACTGAGTAAATCACAAGCTGGGATTGACTCACTATTTCAGTGAGGGAAAGCTTTCTTTCTCACCCTAGTGTCTCGTCAGATTTTTCTTGGCTTGTTAACAGTACACGCTGGGGTTTGTCCTAGTTTTGTCAAATGCATTGGGATGCTTCCTAGCAGCAGCACGTGCAGGATTTTGCCCCTACTGCAATGCTTTAAGCATCCAGAGGCTTGCTGTGCGCAAGGTGGAAGGAGTGCGGGAAGCAGCCAAGTCCTCGGCTGTGGTGATGGGACCACACTGCCTTCTTGCAGAGGGAGAAGCTCTTGCCCAGCAATGTACCAGAGGCATCTGCTGGCAGGGTTTTCACATGACAAGGTGGTGGTACAAAGCACTGTCTATTCCAAATTCCTTTACCCTGAGAAGGCATTGCAGGATACCAGGTGTTCACTTACCAGGAGCTAAGCAGGCAGTTTCTAACTTTGTGGAGTGATGTAGAGCTTGCAAATCAGCAACTCCTGCAGGTTTGTGGAGCATTTTCTCTTGAAAGCTTGGCAGATCTACAAATCCCTTGTGCTACCAGGGACTCTGGTGAGAGATGCAGAATTTTGCCTGTCCAAATTTGTCTATAGAGGGAGCAAAATGGATCAGGTTTGCTAAATGTGCACTGTTTCTATGCTTTCTTTTTTTTTTTTTTTCCTCTTCACACACCCAATTTCTCTTTCTCACATCATGCACAAGCTGCCTGGATCTGATTAGAAGGATTTAACTATTTGGTATTTGTGATTTAAGAACAAAGAAAAAAACCTTGAAAAAAAGTACTAAAATAGTAGTAGGTAGGTTTGTTTAAAGTTTCGTGTGTGAACACTGAGTAGAAGTTAGAGAGCAGGTGACCAAAGTGGTAGCCAAAACAAGAGTATTTTAAGTATGAAATAAAAGACTGAGCACATTCCAACAGCAGGAATAATGGAGACATCCCTCTAGTGGAGGGAAACAAACATAATGGACAGAAGGTTTATATTTTTACAGTTGCTCTACTTATAGTTGATATAACTATATATATGTGTATATCTACATGTATATATACGTGGAAAAGCAATTTCTGAGTTCCTGCCTAGAAAATGTTGCAAGATTTGTTTTGTGGTGGTGAATGGGTTGTGTGTGGTTTGTTTTGGTTTGTTTTCATGGGCCTAAATTCTACAAACTAAAGTAGCTTAATTCAGAGTGGTGAAGGAAGTACATGCTTTGCCAGTTTGTGTCATTCAGTGCTTCATCATAATTACAGCCTGTGCCCAGCTAATGACTTAAAGACTGTGAAATGGCTTTTAGAACAAATCTGATCCGGAACTGAACAGATCAATGGGATAGGTACCAGTTGATGAGGCTGAAGAAGCTCATAGCACTTCTGTTTCCTCCCTTACAGGACATTATAGTGTCTTATGTGTGTATGTGTATTTATATTTATAAAACTTAGTTATATAAATAGATGCATATATATAACTATAGTTCCTGTAGAGTTATAATGGAAGAGTTTTTCAGGATCAGTCCATAATGCAAATTCCGCTACAATTTACGGGCTGGGCTTTGGCAGAGAAGGTAAAATGTAACAAAATTCAATCCCTAAGGTAAAATGTAACAAAATTCAATCCCAGATTGCTGAAAATGTGTTCATCCTGATAGTCAAACAGTTGAAAATGTCTCCATGTCTTCTTTTTGCAAAGCTAAACTTTTAGAGTAGTTTCTTTTCCACCTTTCTTCCTGGTGCAGGATAGTTGTTTCATGTTCTGGGTAATGCTCTTCATTATTTGGCATATCACAGCTCTCGCACATGAAATGCAGAGGAACAAAATATTATTAATTTTACTAATAACGTAATTGCTCTGGATCAGGTAGGAACAGAGGATAACCAAATACTCTTGCTTTAAAAGAGCCAGTAACCAACTATAGGAAAATATAGGGTAAACCATTTTGAAGCTTGCCTGGAGAGGTGGGACACACGAGGTTATCCAGTTAACCACTGTCATCTTCAGTAGTCCAGAAATGAGGTGTAATTTGCTCTGAGATCTTTTAAATCACAGGAAAGGCCTCACTGATAAAGTGCAAGTGTGTAACTGCTGATCTATCAAACCTTTGCCTGGCTCTGTTCGACACGTTCCAGTAGTGGGTAGAGCATGACTATGCAGCAGCCTTAAAGTAGCCTGTTGGACAGAGGTGAGGAGCTAGATCCTGAAAAGTGTGGAAGAGGGGTAATTTGCTTAATGAAGGTTCAGCTGTAAAAGCAGTGGGAATGAATGGTGTAATCTGCTTTTTGTCTCCCAGATTCTTCCAATTGGCTCTCTGTTCCCAGCCTGTTGCATTAAGTGATTAAGTAAGGCACTGTAATATGAAAAGGATATTTCAGCATAGGAATGAGGAGGGTTGATATTTTAATTTTGCAGCTGAAATGAGGAAAATCTTGTTTTAAAGCAGAGGCGAGAGTGCGAGAAGCTTTGGCAGCGGGAATGGCACAGCAGCCAGGGGGCTCCTCGCAGGCTATGCGGCTGCGCTGGACTCCCGTGTTGTCAGGCTTCAAAAGGTGTCTGCAGCTATTGCTGGTGGACCTGGACCAGATAACACTTTATTTTCCTGCACTCAAGCCTGTACTGAACATATTATGCCAGTGTTTGCAGGTAACATATGGTACAGAAGCATGTTATTTTAAATTGAAAATGGTTACTTTATCTCATTTCTGCAAGCATCCAATCTTTTCTTACCTAAGAATGCCAGCATTAAAGATACTAACAATTCTACTTAATATGCAAAAATGCAAGTTTTAGAATTGATTTCATCTCTGGCTATGTTATGAAAAACCCCAGAGGAGGATGTACCCAAGGACATGTTTTTGGCTGTTGTCACTGGCAGGTACAGACAAAACAGCAGATGTTCCTGGGATATCATGAGAGCATATGAACAAGAACAGCAAAGACCAGTTGAAGATGAAGATAAGGACCACTGTATCTTCACAGGACTGTCTGGAACTGGGCAGTACGACCTACACAAGGCCTCTGAGCCAAAATAGGGCCGCATATGGACGTGAGTTCCGGGATGACATCAAGTGGAGACAGTGAGACGACCACTAGCGGGTCTCAAAAGACCACCAGAGACCACCAAAGGGACAGAGGGCGCACATGCAGGATGGTGGGGTATATTATAATTAGTTCTGGGAAATAGAATGAATATGTATAATCACTCCTAGAGCTTAATGCATATGTAGATAATAGAGAAATCAAAGCTTTAGCTAGTGCACCTTAGGGTGTGCATGATAGGTGGAGCTACACCCCATGCACCCAGCACTGCAATAAAGTGAATGCCTGCTTCTTAATACTACATTGGTGTTAAGAGGTTTATTCCTGGTTTTCGGTGACAGCTATTCCAACGTACACTGCAACGATTGATTAAGAAGCCATGGAAATGCAGAAAGATACAAGGAAACTTGAAACTATATATTAACTTTTCCGCATCTTCTAAATTATTAACCCTCAGTTGAACCAGGGAATCAATTTGATACAAGCATTTAAAATGCAAGTTGTCTTTAATGAGTATGTGTACTGTTTCCTCTAATACAGAGAAACTGCAACAGTGCAACAGAACAGAAGTTGCAGTGCAACTGCAACAGAACTGGGGACTACATAGAGCAGAATTAGCTCTAAAAGAAATGAGTTGTTACTTGGGTATTGCTAATTGCTAGTGCTCTCTTCCCAGCCTGTTCTGTGTGGATGCGGCCCTTTGTCATAGGGACATTCTCTTGGCTTCCTCCCCACCCACCTTGGAAAGCTGAAACTCGTAGAGGATTTCCAGGAGGACTTGTACCTTGGAACTAATGCAGGATGCTACAACATCCTGGAAATGTGGCCTGTGGTAGGACATCTGAAGAGGAGCCCCCTGTAAATCCAAAGATGTGTAAGTGGAGATTGCCTGTCAGACTTTCAGTTGTGCTATAGGCATGGATGGAAAATGAAAGCTTTTGAAACTGCTATTTTCACAATAACCCAGTTGGGGATCATATGTATGCTGTGGCAGTGCTTTGAAAAGTTGATCAAATGTTTTCTCCTCCTCAGTTCTGCTCTGCTGATAGGTAGGCTCCTGTTTGTAGACCTGCTCTCTTTGCTTTATCACATATAAGAACAAAGTTATTTGTTCATAAGAGTATAGGCAATTATTGTAATAATGTATGCTTATTTTACAGATTCTATGCATTACCTGAAGTTCAGTGGCAGAGTTGGAGGAAAACACAAGCAAGTCATTTGTCTGTAAGGGGTAGAGTCTTTGAATACAGCTATTGCTCTGTACTCTGCAGTTAGAACTTCAGCTTATGTGCTACTCAAAATCAAGGCTATTTGTTAAAGTGAATCTACATACATGCAGCATGTCCTGGGTATGTCTAAGGATATTATAATTTGCACAGCAATATACAAACGTTCAGGAGCTTCTTTGTAAATAGAAGACTGAAGGTGACTATGAAGATTGAGCAGGGCTGCAGGAGTCTCTGCTGTATCACCACACTTGCTTGCTACCGACTTCTAGTACAATTGTTACTCTGTTGGTCTTATTGCATATGACATTTATTGCCTTCTGCATAGTGTCTGTTAATCCTCTTAATGTGTTCAAAGGCCTTTTTTTCTTGCTCTGAATACATGATAGTTTCAAACAGCTTTATTTGCATTTATCTTTGCCTAAGGGAGGAGATGATTCCTGTCTTAAACTGAGTGTGTGTATTTTTATTCTTGGCGATCTCATGCAGAGCAAACTTGGCCGACTGGAAAGCCAGCACACGCGTGCTGAGATGGAGTCCATGGGGTTGAGGGCTTCAAAGTTCAGGCGGGCTCGAGCTGCCCACTGCTGCTCGCATGGGCAGAGTGAGCAGCCCAGTGAGGCGCTCTGAGACCGCTGGCCCCTCGCAGCGGGCAGCGCAGCAGCAGGTTCGCGGCAGCCTGACGAGCTTCATTGCTTCCGCAGCTCCTGTCGTGGGATGCTGCTGCAGCAGGCAGTTGTTTTCAGCAGTGGGGCCTTTATTTCTGGTGAAAAGTCTGTGGCAGATCATGAACTGTATCAACAGCGTAGACAGTTGCAGCTGAACCCTTACGGGTTACTTGGCGTCCCTAATGGCTAATAGAGACCAATACACACTTCCTTATTTAGTGCCGACCTAATGAACTGCCAGACTGCAATCAGTCCCAGAATGACAGACTTGTCTGGTTCTGCCTGTAGAGGGCACTTCTTCCTCTCAGATTGACCGGGAATTGAAAGAGTTATTTATGGTCACCTCAGCTAAGGGTCAATGAAGCAGAAGCTTTGTGATTTCTTTTTTCTTTTTTTTTTTTTAAGTTTGCTGAACATCTGTCTTCTGTGAAGACAGTGAGAACCTGTAACTGGATATTTATGAAACAGCTGACAGAATGTTGAGAGAAAAGTTTTAAGAGATGGTTAAAAAAAATTCCCAGACAAAAAGACCATTTTACTTGTTGAATTATTTTTAGCTAAAAATAAAAGTTTTAGGAAAATAGTATTGTTATTATCAATATCTAACCCTTTTTATTCCAATACATTTTTTGCAATAACTTTGTTTGCTCGGTGCTAATAAACTCGTAAAATCCTTTTTACTAAAGCTGTTACAGGGAGCTTGCACTGAACGTGCAAGGGCAGCAGAGGTTGCTGACAAGAACACTTCGGAAAATACACCATTAAATTAGGCTGAGGATATGACTAGAGTGTAGAAAGGTGGTTTATTTCCTTGGAGCAGAGAAGCAGAAAAGCAAAGAGATCATAATATCAGGGCTATTCATCAAAATGTTTTGCAAGATATTTGTTTTGGTTTTAAATTAGTTGTTAAATCTTTTTTTCCTGGTAGAGGGAGCGTGCACCCTTTGGCAGGCTGAGGAACTATCTTCATGAAGTATCTCCCCATCCTGGAAAGGAAGAGGGCAAGGAATGTAGACTAACTGGAAGAATAGGTCTGATAAATGGTAAACTGGGCCCATGGTATCAGAGAACTGCTGAACAAATACTGGCACTGCCCTGTTAGTCTGAATAAGAGACAAGCTGAAACAGAGAACCCCTGAGAGCCCATTCCTGCTGTTCCTGAAATGCCTCCGGAAGACATCACTGTTACGAAGTAAACAGTCTCTGATGTTTGAGAATAGAGCTTTGGGAAGCAGAAAGATGGGAAAAGGAGGAGTTGGTACCTGTTTTTCCGCCTTATCATAAGTCTGTATTCTGAGGAAGTCTCTATTCAGTGTATCAAAGTGACTGCAAAGTGGAGCACTGAGAACCCTGGGCCCTGAAGTGAGGAGAAGGTGCTCAGCAGGAAGGGCATCTGTGGCCGCAGAGACTCCTGTATTCCACAGCACAGTAGCACTGGAACGGCAGGTGAGGTTATATCATCTCTATGAATAATTCTGCTCCTAAAAAAAATCAGTTCAGTTTGAAGACAATTCCTTCATGTAATAATCCAGCATATATTCATGAAACAGAGAGTGACTGAATGCTAAATTCCAACTTCCAAGTGTCTTACAGCTCTCCCCTTGGATGCACATATTTCTGTAGTCTGTCACAAGCTGCTTGACACACAGCTTTCGCCTCTGAACTCCCATCAGCTCTCTGACAAAGCTTATTGATTGTTCCTTAGTGGAACTTACATAATAAATATTTGAGTGCAATCACTGCAGATGGTATGCTAAGGCTTGCTGCTTTCATACATTACATCAAGAGGCCTTCTTGCTTATTCACACTTCCAGTAAAATGGGTTATGAACTGTAGCAGTTTGAAAAGTGACTACAGTTACAATGATTGCCAGGTGCAAGAAGCTTCAAGAGTTTTTCATTTTGGCTCATGCACCAATATCTTACAGAACTGCACATCCTTACAATGCGCTGGGTAATATACCAGTAAGTCAGTCTTGTGATGCCTAGTGCATGTATCTAGGAACACAAAGGTAGTCTTATATCTGCCAGGTAAGATACTGCCACACAGACTAGATTGCATTATTTAGCTGATTTCTATAGGTGGGGTTTTTTGTTTGTTTTGTTTTGTTTTGCTGGGTCTTTTTGTAGCCTTGCATGTAATAAGGACAGGATTTTTTTGGAAGTTTCTATCAGCAGTGGTAAAGGCCATTGTCACCTCCTTCCTTTATCCTCATAGTGAAAAGCATAAAAATATTGTCTCCTTAGATTGTAATTCCACTATTTGCCGTTAGGTCCAACCTTTTGTCACTTTCGAGGCCTTAAGTCAAAAGAGGTTGAGCCGATTTCTAGAAATCGGATCCTTATCATTACTGGGTCTTTTTCATCAGACAAGCTGGAACTGAATAAACTGAATATAAAAATGATACGCTACATGCAAGAACTAAAAGATATGCTACAATGAGGCCTTAAGGCCTTAAATCCTGTGACTTCCAGCATGCTTTTTTCATACCTTGATTTCACCAGCCCCTAACTTCCTCCTGTAATAAATGATATCCTTGCTGTTGATCTGTAACTGAAGTTGGCTGTTTGCAAATGAAATGTTGCAGTTCTAATCAGATTGCTGTGGCATTTTGTAATGTCTGATATTTGGATATCTGGTAAAATAAGGAGAGATCTCTGGAAAGGTTTCCTGTACAAAAACAACGAGTAAGGTGTGCTACACAGAAGGATTTAAGAAATACTTATTTCACTCTCTTCTTACCAACATCAGGTTAAAATGATGATGATTTCTGTGCATTAGAGATTCCTCCTCTTTCCTATTATATCATACTGAACATGGATATTTTTGCTATGTTGTCCTCCTGATCTTTATCTCAATGATACTTAACTTGTACAGGCTTTTCAGTCTTTTTTTATTATTATTTTTAACAATATACTACATAGATGTGTATGTATATTTGCAACAATTGGCAAGAAATAATTGCTACAGTTCTTTTCATCATGGCCGAGATACTGAATTCTGACAGTAGCCCCACACTGTCCTCCATTTTCTATTTTACTCAAGTTTGCAAAGCTCTCCCTTTCTTATCATAGGCCTCAAATGTCTAGGATTCTTTCACAGAAGTAACTTTTGGATATAAACCATCTGAGTTCAGGCACAGACTGTGGAAACCAGAAAAATGGTTATGTAAGAATAAAATTTTGAAAATTTGTAGAAGTACTGCTCTGAAATCTGTCTACTGTCTGTTTTTTGTTTTTTCTTATAGCCCTGTGGTTCAAATTTTTCTCTAAGCTCAGCGAAAATTGTAGTGTATGTTCAAAAATAAGACTGAAAGGACTATTAGCTAGGAATGATCTTTGCAATGAGCAGCAATTGCCGCTGATACCATCCCAGGCATATACTGAGCACAGATAGAAATCCTGCTAGAAATTCATTCAAAAGATAGCATAGCAGTTTCCAGCCAGCAGCTTTGTACAGATGAGCAGACTTCTAATTAAAGTCTCTGTCATAAAATATGCATGACAAACTGCTCTGTATTGGGGTAACTTCTTTGTAGAGCATATTTTATTGGAGAAAAATATGTGTTTATGTGACTCCTTGACAAGATTCACCAGAATACACCAGGTTCACTGTTATCTTTTGCTTTGTTTGCAACAGAAGATTTTGTTTAGTCTGATTTGCCATTCATCAGCATCATCTTAATTAAATAAATTCAGGTTAAATAGGCTTCTATTTAGGCAGCTTTTCTTTAGCTACACATTTATTCTAAACATATGTTTTCATGATAAAGAAAAGCACTCAAAAGCAGTTATTTTATCAAAAAAGACAAAAATAATTTCATTTTATATTCTGTCATTTTGACCAAAAGTTGCACTGATGTAGACAAGCAGAAATTTAGTGGGCATTGCCATTGAAGTTCAAAAGACTGAAATTTAGATTGGCATTCACTACCTTTCAGGTTTACATATGAGACAGATAGACAGCTGCTTGATGAAGTTGCATCATTTTGCTTCAGTTCTTATCCAAAAGGCAGTAACAAATCTGATCTGATTCACGCTTAGACATCTGATCTGTCATGAGGGTGTATGCCCTGAAGAGTATTGGCATTTTATGTTAAGATCTCTAAGCATCTACATTAAAACTCTCTAAGGAAAAAATAGTTGTGAAATCTGCACCTGGCTTTTTCTTCCATATTTTTCATTAGCAGCATGTGAAATAGAGAAAAGCTGGTGTGAAAAAATAATCAAATAAAAAAAATACCTTTTGTGCTGGAAAGACAGCAAATAGTTAAACAGTCTAGTTTAATCACTCTGATTTGGAGAGAACAGTGTTACTCTGGAGTTAAAGCCTCAGTATGCAAAATGGCCATCTGTCCAGCCCCCAAACATTATATGTTACTTGCATCATAGACCTGTATTTATACATTGCAGAAATCATTAACAGTGTTCTTTGCCTTTGTTGGGCATTTTACCTCCCGGTTCTCCTCCTCTCATCTCAGTCTTCATAGTTTATAGTGGAAAAATACCATCTTTTCTTTTAATGCTTGTAATCACTGTGTATGTTTTAAAATAATTTCTTTCTGCCCTCACAGGAATCTCCTGAGCCACAGTGCAGCTTTAACTCCCTCTCCTTTTTCACTTACCTTAAATGTTCCAAAAAATTTATGCCCTTGGGCCAAGTTGTTTCTAAGGTGCATCTTAAATTATTTAAAACAGGTTATGTTCTAGGCTCTTGTCAGCGAAGTCAAGAGAGAACAGTTAGTTCACTTGTAAAATACATGTGTAGCTTAAAACAAAGGGACACCACGTATTTCTAAAATGCAGTTTCAGTTGTAAAATCAAAAAGAAAAGTGTAAACCATGCAAGGTGATTCCTTATTTCTGCAGAGTTCCCTGCCTCTGGGCTCGACCCTGTTTCTATCTTTATTTTTCTTTAACTTCTATCTTTCCATCTTCTTTTCTTTAACTCTTTGGCCTAAATAGACTCTTATGCATTTAATTAGTGCATAGATGTTTATCTCCTTGAATCTTAACCTGGAAATTAGGCCAAAAACTTTTATCTGACTATAATGTGCTGACTTTTTAAAGTGCAAGCAGATCACTAAGCATTTCATATGCTGTTAAGGAGAGAGAAAACCTTTTCCCAGTGCTGTCACTTCCATATCCATTGCCTTACGAGTGGTTAGTAAGGCCATTTGTCATGGCCATTTTATACAGGGCTTCACAAGTCAGTAGACAACAAGTAGCAGAGCTCTGGGTTACCTTCTGACACTGCCACGCTGCCTTTGCCATCTTATTGAGTGCTTGGTGCCAAAAAGGTGCAGTGCATTAAAATGAAAAAAAAAAAAAAAAAGACTGAAGGCAAAATCTTGAAAAAATAAGTACAGTAGGTTAAAAAAAAAAAAAAAAAAAAGACATCTGTACTATGCCCTTACTTTTATTTAAAAAGCCTTTCTCTTTTAAAAGTCAGATACCTGAATATATCTAGAGGACCTCACATGTAAGAGTCGCCATTCTGTGTCAGACCAAAGGTCTTATCTAACCTGGCTGAAGAATACTAAGGAGAAGCCTATAATGGTACTCCCACAAACATGTCCCTCAGCCAAGAAAGTGAAATTCAGGAAGATTCAGAACCAGAGATGATGCTTTGCATATGGTAACTGTTGACGGATTTTTCTTCCACTAATGTCTGGTTTTCTTCAAGAGGAGATATGAGAGAGAGAAAAATGTTTCTCTTTCTTTTTTCTTTTTTTTGTCTTCCTGGGAAAAGCATTGGTCCCATTCCACAATGTCAAAAATAGCTGTTGTGGTAGTGTAACAGCTGAGGGGCCTACGGGTCCCATATAGGGAGACTGTGGCAATTTCAACATCCCCTGACAACTGTGTATGATACTGGAGCTACAGACTGGGCATGGAGTAGGCCTGGCTGATGCATTCAACACTTTTGCTGTATTATTTTGCTGTTTTCCTTTACAAATGAAAAAGTTAAAAATAGTGTTTCTTTTAGTGAGCTATTTAAAAGTTGAATCTTCAGATCTTTTAACTGTGTAGTTATACAGCTAGATGTAAAACATCACACAGCCTTCTAAATCCCATCTAACACCAAAGTAAAATCGGTTGAGCTAAAGACATTCCTGTTTGATAGTTCAATATGAAGCATTTACAGTTCTAGCCAACTTGTTTCTTTGTTTACATTTTACTTTATTTTTAATGAAAATATCTAGACAATTTTATGCAACTTCTGTGTGATTAGTACATGCTGTTTAACTATGGTGTAACACAGTAGATGTTAATAAAGAGTAAAAAGCAATGTAAACTGCTCATGTTGAAGTAAACATAGTAATTAGCATGTGAGAATTTTATGCATCATTAGATTTGCTTTTATGTTACACCAAACAGAATAAAAACAGATTAATTTAGCCTTTTGCTTTCCCTTGACCATGTCAAAATATGAATGAAACCTTCCAAGCCATGCCATACTCAGTGGAGAGTAAGCAAAGACTTTGGCGTGGCAATTTGGAGGGAAAAAAAAAAGAACAAGGTAACAGCTTTGATGCCAGGAAGAGTGCCTCCCGTGGTGCATGGACACAATCTCTGAAATGTAAAAAATGGGAAAACTAGAAAATGTTCCATATATTTCTTAAATAATGTTAAGCTAGAAATGTTTGAAGAAATTGAATATGTGCACTATAGTTTGATAAATTGGCAAGAAAGGTATGCATGCGAGCTGTATTTTCATACAATCTACCCAAAGGTTAGACTGCTCTCATTCAACAGTCTGTGTTGCTCTAGGTTTATTGTTATGTGTGAGACTGCTGCTCAATTATGATTTGTTGTTTACAGGGCAGGGTGGAGGTAAACATCCTGCTGACTACACACTACAAGACATATTTGAACTACCACTGAGTTACCCAGTCCAGCGTGCTGCTACAGCCAAATAACAGAGACAGAGAGAGAGAATTCAACACTGTCCAAGAAGCTATTTGGAAAATGTGGTGTTAGCCAGTGCTGAGGTTTATGCAGCTGCTGGATTCAAACTGTCTTGAACATGTCTGCACAAGCGGTGCTGACTAAATGTAGATGCTCACCAACAAGGTAATACAGTAAGATATTTGCAATCTGCACAAGAGAAACAAAATCAAAGCTAAGAAGATTAAATGATTTAATAATATTTATGAAAACCCTCAAACTCAGATCAGTAGAACTTGTTGACCAAAGAGCTCAAAGACTTTTTGCAAGCAGTGTTTTGTCTCGCCCTTACGAGACAAACCACAGCCATAAGCCAAACTCAGCTGTAAAATGCAGACAGCCCTGAGTTCCTATCCATGTTCATTCTTGTTTTTTATAATTATCCTAACAAGTGATATATTTGGGTCTGAAAAGGTTATGAAAATGATCGCAGTTGGTAAACTCTGCCAGTTAATCTAGCTGAAGTCTTTATAGGATTTTCATTCAAATGCTTAATGAGAAAAAAAAATTCTTATGGGCTAACATATCCTCTGCCATGCTACAATACAAATAGGGCACATCTATTGAGTTAGTTATTGCTACATACTTTTTTCTGCATTTTCTTTGAAAAAAATCCCACATTTCTTTTGCATCTAAGCATATTTTTCTAATAGAAGACAGAGAAGATGTTTCTTATTGTTATTTTATAAGACAAAGTATGACAGGAGTTAATGCATTATTAGCATTTGAACAATTATTATGAATGCAGTGTTTATTTTTCCAAAAGAAATAAGTAATCTAATATTCATAAATATATTTTAATGCTTAAAACTTTGCAGACATCAATGTTGAGGATTTTTGCAGAGTACTTTCCTAGTTACATATGAACTTTCATAATTTTTAAGTGCATGAAAGCAATATAGTGAACTTGTACTTTATAATAAACTCTAGATGAGTTATGACATTTAAATTCACATTTTATCTATCCTCTGTTGCATCTGTTGTGGTTAACATGACTTGAAAGCACTAGACAAAACTGCTCTAAAATAATTAACTTTGCAACAGGATACTTGAGGGCATACGTGATTCAGTATCTTTAAATCACTCTGAACTCTGCATCATCTGAAACTTTCTAACATTACTCAAGCACACTTATTGCACATTAATTAAGGGATATTGCCTGTGTAAACAGAGTCTGTCATACTTCTATTACTTTAGCTGGATTCTACCATACAGTCGTGCACCAACACAAATCCAACTAAAGGACAATTTTAACATCATCTTTGCTCCCAGAGACACAACAGTCCTAACTTAAACTATTTTTTACATTTTTGCTTGTGTAGGAGAAAGATAAATCTTTTTTTTTGTATTCCCTTGCACTTAAATCAGTAGTCCTACCATAAACTGAATCTAAAACCATCACCATAGTGCACAGGTTGTCTTTATACTCAGATGTTAATCATATCCAGTATCAGTGCTCTACTGGATAAATCAGTGATGCTGTACAAAGCTCTGTCAAATTTTGAGCATACTCACTTCAAAGAAATGTTACCTATTTTATGATGTTTCATTTATTTAAAAATGCAGGATCCACTCAGACCGATGCCTTTTATTACTGTCCTATTTCCTGAAGCATCATCTGTGGGAGAGCAAGCAGGGAATACAATTAGTTGTGCTATTCCCAGCTTTGCTGTTAACTAGCTTTGATTTTAGCAAATTCCTTAATCTCCGGGCACCTATATTACTTAATATGAGAAATAGAAACAATAATTTTAACTGCTTTATAGCGGTGACATTTTACTATTTTGAAGTGCTTTCAGAGCTCCTTAGAGAAAAAGACATTACCAAAATGCTTGCTATTCCCCTTGTATGTTCCTAGAGGAGAGCATGAACAGACTTTTCTTAGTTAAGTGCACACAGTTTGGATCCACGCACAATAACCCATCCCTGTGCCTACAGCAATGTGTTCAGCCTGCATGCGTGTGGATGCATCCCAAAACCTCACCCGCATGCTGGAATGCAAACACAGAAAAGGGAGCTGTTCAACACGATGTGATGGAAGCTGATTGCCTGCTCTACAGAAAAATAAAGATATTGGTTTAGTTCCATTCACGCTAAAGCAAGAGTTGTATAATAATTTCTTATATTATCAAAATACAACAGTAGAAAATACTGGAAAGTATTTGATTTCCATGCACATCTTCTATAAAAACAGAATGAAACAGCTCAGATTTCTAATTGATTTAATGGTGCATCATAAAAATGATTTAACAAGGTCCTTCAATTCCACATTCTACTCCACACCTGTATGACACATTATTATGCAATATAAGCACTGCATCATACTGTATGATTTTATACATCTAAAGCTACATTGTGAACACACTCAAGTCAGATCCCTAAATCAGGAAATCACCCTAACAGGGTGATATATATATATATATACACACACATATATATACAAACATATATATATGTGAATAAATTCAAATGGCAGAACCTTGTAAACAGACGTTTAAAGTGGTGAAAAATATTGGAAGAGACTCCTGTGTTCTGCTTACTGCTTTTAATAACTTTCACCAGAAGCAATGATGGCCATACATGTTTGAAATTAGACAGTCTATTAGCTCTTTACGGCATCCTTCGATCCAACGTATTTTCATCTTGCATTTCTAGACTGCAGCAACCTCTTGAACAGAAGACAGCAACCACCAGCACCAGCCTTCTGCGTGGGTGGATGCATAGACATTTTCCGCAAAACCTCCAGGACAACTACTGACTGTTGTAAAAAATGCCATTACTGACTTTTGCAAACAGGCAGGACTTTGTTTTTGTAATTTAACTTCTGTGAAAAACTTGTGCTTAGTAAGCCGCCTGGAACTCTTTTTTTTTTTTTTTTAACCTCCTATCTTAGAGGTGCTATTTCAAATAGCAACTGAAAATAACTGTTCTTGCTACTTGAGGGTTATGCTAACAATAATCAGATCTGGGTGTTAATGGGTGCAAACATCTATACTGAGGTAGGTACCTAGCTAGGTACCCAGCACAGTCACTGAGTACAGTAGGTGGAGACTTGTCACAGGGGTTAATGCTTCTTGCTAAATTATCGTTTTACCTCAGACTTTATGGAAAGGATGGCATTATTGCAACTTTGCAGTTAATAACGTGCTCCTTTGTTGATTAGTACAATGATATCTTCTGAGATGAGCTTGAAATAGCAAGGGAACTATTCTTTAAATGGTTTCTTTTACAGAATTCAATTTGGGAGACATGAGTAGTATACTGATAGCCTCTTATTTGGTATTACATTTGCTTTAGATGAGCAATATTTTGAGTTCAAGAGAAGGCTGTGAGCTTTACAAAACTAAGAAAAACAAAAAAGAGGATTCGTCTCTGTCAGTATTTTTAAAACATGAACACAGAACTCCTGTTGTTAAAAAACAAAGTGTCATTGGCATCCAGCTTGTTCTTGCAAAAACTGAGATCCCTAAGTAAAATGGTATCTCAAAAATCTCAGAAAACCAACTAAGTCTAGTCATCATAAAGCTGTCACTACGGAGCACGGCCTGCAGGCACTAAGGTTAGAGCCAGCAGTTTTTCTACTGATAAACATTTTAGAAGTGCTTAATTGACAACCGAAAACTAAGTAGGTGAAGTGGTAGCGCAGGGAGAAAAGCCCAACCTCTGCCCTCATACATGAGGCTGGTATCATTCAGCAAATGGCTTTTCATCAATTCTCCCATCTCTGTTGGAGAATGTTGCAACCACAGACAACCTTCGTTAGGCTTAGTTGTTGTTTGAAGTCTTGTGATGATGGTCCCTTTGCTCCCTGAAATTGCTGAGTTTCTGTGATTAGCCCATGTGACATATTTGATAGGTCTGACTTAGTGTATTGACATAAAGTATTCAGCTACAGCGTATACTGTTTTTCAAAGATTTTAAATAGAAAGTTACATCAGTTTCATATCGCTTGGTGGTCTAGTGAATTTTATTAAAACAGGACAACACAGCACTTCAACTTCTGTAACTGCTGCGTTTTGCTGCAGTGCAACCTGCTCTCATGTTCCTTGTTTTCAGTTCAGTTGAAACAACACTGTTGTTGAACTCACACCTTGGCCAGATGGGAGTTTCACTGCTGCCTGAAAGATAGGGTCACTGTTTTCTTTTTGCCCAGAAAGTAGTTGGTTAGAAACACCAAGTTCTCTTGTACCTGAACTATGATCATGCTCCAAGTGCAGAAAATTACTCTGCAGGGACACAGGCAATGTAGAAAGGAATTGTTTCACAGTGAAAAGGGGCTGAGAAGCTATCGCTCTGGCCCAGAAAGTGGCTGAGCAATCTGAGGAGCACAAGGAAAGAAACGCTGGGTTGTCAGAGATGAGAAAGGCCTGAGACATGCAAAACCCTTCACAGGAACCACTCCTGACAGCATTCTTATATATCAGTCGCTAAACATGATTTCTTTGAAAACTGGACCACAGAAAACCTATCTGATGTGCATCAGTCGTTTGTTCTTTTTTTTCCCTTCTTTCTGAAGAAAAAGAAAACGAAAAGCAGGTAAGTCCTTCCCGAAGAATCCTGGCGCAAGCGGCAGGACAAACCCCATGGCCGCCCCGCTCCGCCACCTGCGCCCTGGCGGCTGGAATGGGGAAGGGCCGAGCCGGCGCGGCCGCCGGGAGGCGTCGCTAGCGGAGAGAAAAATTCCGGTCGGGAAGGGCGGCTAGGGCCGGGGCCGGGACCGCGGGTGGGAGGAGCTGGGAGAGAACAGAGCGCCTCTGTTCGGCGTGGGCCAGGTTCCGCGTTTCAAGTTTCTCGTCGCTAAGTTTCTTTTTTTTCTTCTTCTTCTTCTTTTTTTTTTTTTTTCCTCCCCGTGTTTGGGTGTATTTTTCCCTCCCCCAAGGTGTGGTTCTCCTAGCGGCCGCCCTGAGCCCAGCGGAGCCGTGTGCCGCTACCCGCGAGGGAAGGGGAGGGCGGCGGCGGCCGGGGATGTCGCTGCTCGGGAGGGCGGGAGCGGCAGAGCGGCGGCCTCAGCCCTCGCCGCGCAGGTGAGGCGGCCGAGCCCGGAACCCCCGCGGCCGCCCCTCCGCATCAGCCAGCCGCCGGCATGGAGAGCCGAGCCGGGCCGGCAGCGGCCGCCGCGCCGTCCGCAGGGTAAGCGCAACTCATGGCACGTGTGGACGGCCACGGCGCGCCCGCCTGGGGCTGCGTGAGGCGAAGCCCCTGCGAGCGGGTGGCGAGGCCGGGACAGCACCTGGGGCGAGGGGGCGCAGGGCGGTCTCCGCGGCCGTTAACGGTGTCGGGCGGGGCGCCGTTCTGCGCTCTCACTGCTTGGAAGCGGATGCCGGGGCGGGGCGTGGAGCTCAGGGCTGAGCTGGGATGGTGCTGGGCAGCCGCGTTTTATCCCCGTGACAACACGGGGAGAGGCCGGGGGCGGCCTCGGGGAGACACGGACATGGCGCAACCTACGCGCTGGTGTCACCGGTGGCAGCTCGGCGCCTCCGCTGGCACCGGGTGCGTCTCAGACGTGAAGCCTGCCGACCTTAGCAAGGTCAGGTGGACAGGTACTACCTTAAAATTCTGCCTCTAGAAAGGGTGGTGGCGGTGGGAGAGCAGGGCGCTCCCCAGCGCTCTCGTAACCGCCCAGACCGAAATGCAAAACACGGACAAGCGGGATCGGTTGGGAGATGAAACCCCCGCGTTGGCTGGTTTTAAATATGAGTCTTGTCCGATGAGCTACTCTGAGCCAGTCAGCAAGGACTGTGGTTAGGGGAAGCTTCTCAGACCGTGCCTGTGAATCAGAGTAAAGCTGCCCCTGTGCCAGGCATGAGGACAGAGGTGGAACTGCCTGTGTCCGGGGGAGGAGGACTTTGCCTTGGCTTAAATAGTCAGCTTTGAAAAAAAATAATGCACCTAATGACTTTAGAGGCTAAAAATGCTGACAAGATTGCTGGAGTTGTCATTTGTCCTGTAATAGACAGGACAAAGTAAATGAGGATTATTTACTTTAACCCCAAGATGTTCTGGAGGCTTATGGAAAGTTAGGGTTTCTGACCAAGGTAAGCCAACATCAGCACCTGGAGCTGAGTGACTGCTTTTACCAGTTGCCGGAGGTAATCGAATGAGATGAGTTTGAAGTGGTGGAAGCAGCACATTCAGAAGGCTCCTGGGGAAGCGCTGTTAGTTTAGCTATGGCCTCGCGGCAGTAACACTCTTGTGCTCATTAACAAGTGAGGTTTGTGTCACTTATGAGTTTAGAAGGTAAAATTAAAAAATAGACGATTACTATATTTCTAAGTCTTTAATTGTGTAAATTGGCTTGCTCAGTAGAAGGAGTTGAGTGTAGTGATTACAGAATATACATAATTTTGGAAATAAATACAGCGTTATTATGTCTTACAGGCCCTCACTTTTGCTTTGGGGGCAGGAATATAAAAACAAAAAAAAACCAAAAAGGCATAACTCAGTTGTTTAGAAAGCTTCTCCAGGCTTGAAGCCTGCTGTAATGCAGCTGGTTATACTGAATTTCGGCTGCTTCTTTCCAGATATCAGGAAATGTTTATTTCCTTAATGTGACTTGAAGCATCTGCCTGTATTCCCATATCAGTTTTGAAAAATGGGTATATAACAGCAAAACTTTACTCTTGCAGGTATGTTTTCAAGCATTTTATCAGTTGTTCCTATATTATTTGATACACAGAAATTGAACTTAACGTTCCTTTCCTGTTTCAACAAGAGTTCTTTATCAGAAAATGTTAATTCTTTCCTGAGGATGGTCTCTTCTTGGTTCATCCAAGCATGGAGTCTGAGACAACAATCTGGGTATACCAGTAAAAAAGGGCAGATAAGTGTTTCGAACAGTAAGGAGTAGTACCACAGCTCTTTTCACTGAATGAGATGACAGGAAAAAATGTGCAGTCTGGGGGAATAGAACACGCATGAGATGGTTAAATGGATCATCAAATGGTATTACACTGCATTACAGCTCGCCCAAACCTGTCTAGCCAGGTGGGGAATGTTGTTAATCTACAGCTGAAAATTGCTTGCAGCAAATGTGTTCTTAAGTCACCATTTGAAGTTATGGGGGATAATTACTGATAATTTTTTCAGCTTCAAAAATGAATTTGTGGTAAATGCCAGCAAGGGTAGATGTATTAGAGGTGCCCTGTGAAGTTTTCAAGTGCTAATGTTTATTTAGCCCGGAAGCTTCTATAAAATTTAATTGTTGGTGACATTTGCATGATTCTTCTCTATGGAATTTTGTCAAATGTTACACTGGGACAACCCCTAGGAAAGTATGTTCTATTTTTTTCCCCAAAGGACAGTTTTTTTGCCTGAAGAATTGTGCTTTTATAGTCAAAAAAATGTTATTAAAAGCTGTTGTGGATAAAAATATTATTTTGAATATTGGTGGAGGGAAAATGCCGCTCTTCTCAAAGTGCAATTGAGGTGAGTAGGTAAAGATTTAAAAAACAGCTCCTATTGGAATTTTTTGGAAGATGGTGAATAGGAGCCGTGCCCGGTCACTGGCAGGACATGCCACATAGTTTCTTCTGGTAGCAAAAGAAGCTTGGCTGCATCTGCTTCTAAAGGCTTTTATAGCACACGTGCCTTGCTCAAGTAGCAGCGCCGCAGTGCGAGTGGCTGCCGGGACAGCTTGCACTGTTACTGCTCATCACAGGGCTGAGCTGGCTCTACAGGTGAGTTGGGGTGACAGTGAAGTGTGGCTTTTGAATTCCTTTACAACAACAAACAAAAACTCCCCGTGACTGATATCCAGCCTCTTGACCCTTTTTGCTGCCCTTGCTGTATAGTGATCCATACTCCTGGAGTAAACAAACTTATATGATCAACTAAATTTCCTTAGTTGGCATTAGATTTTTACCATGAAGAGCTGTATTGCAAATAAAACTGCTCATTTGTTGGAGCAATTTTGGGTTTTACTTGATGTAACTTGAAGTACTAGAGTGCTCACTGAGGTATATCTTTGAATTAATTCTAATCAGTTTCTGACAAATTTACATGATTTCATCTGTTTTCTTAAATCATATTTAAAAGTAGATGTTGACTTTCAAAATAAGATATTCTGACCTGCCTTACCTAAACTAAAAAACCTTTATCTTTCAGTATGATTTTCTTTTTGTTCGTCTAATGAAAACCTACGGCTGAAGATGCTCTGGCAGTTGTGGGGAGGAGAGAGGAGGGAGACTGATGTGAGCTGTGCCCAGGTACTGCCAGAAATGTCCACGTGTGCCTTCATGCTCCCACACCCTGGCTCTTAGGCCCAGCTAACGCACTGGAACTGCTTTATAACGAAAGGGAGAGAGAAGGCTTTTCACATGGTCGGGCTCTCTTTGAGAAGTGAGAGACGTGAGTGCTTTCAGAGAGAACAAGGCGCTCCGTGTAGCTTCTCTCCAATATGGCGGGCCTGTCTCTTCTAGCCGCTGAGGTCTTTTATGGAGTCATTTCAATCAGAATACAGATCTTTGGAGACATTAGCTGTGGTTCAATATTGCAAAGTGTCTGGTATCAGTACTAGCTGAAAATGCTGTTTTAAGCTCTCTTCGAGGTTGTGAGTTAAGCCAGTTCACAATATAGCTGGAGGGTTGTTCAGGTACAAACGAAGGTCCCTCCGGTGTGGGATGAGGCAGAGTGTGCAGCAATAACTTTAACTCTGTTGTCAGCCAAAGCAATAGACAAAGATAAAGAAAGACAAAGATAGAGTTCCAAGTTTTCTCATTCTGGTGAAGTTGAGATCAGGACTGGAAGGACTGCAATTCCATCATTCCATCTTACTATGAATTAGCCTATATATAGTGCATTAGAGAGTTGCAGATATGAAATAGAGGGGTTTTTTTTGTTTGTTTTTTTTTACTACAGAACCTTCAGTGGAACTGGACTAGACATAAGGACATTCAATATTAGAGATTTATTACAATTAAAGTTCATCAAGTTTCTTCAAGAAAATATTTTTGTAAGATTTCCTCTCCACCTCCCTTCCTTAAATTTTACCCTTATCAGTGCTCCAATATCCAAAAGGGTGGAGTCACAGATAGCAAAAGATGTTGATACTTGTTAAATGAAGTGATAGCACTAGCCCGAATCAGAACTTAGGCTGACATGGGTCTAAGGATCTTAGTCATGCTTTATCTCTTGGATTGAGGAGTCGCATTAGATATTTAGTTTGTTGTTATTGCCCTGGATTCCCTGATGGAGAACAGCAAGTTAGGAAATGGACAAAACTTTGAGAATTTGTTGCAGTAGAGTTTGCTGCATTTTTGCAACAGAGTTAACTATTCTGTGGCTGGATCTTCTTGGAGGCCACTTGACTGTTGAGCATTTCAGGGTGGAATTTACCGTGTGAATTCTGAACGTGCACCTAATACTTTCTGAGGCAGTTATGTGTTCTTAGTGGTGCTTTTGCCTTAACTAGGCCAGTATCAAATATTGCATGATATAATCGTGCTAAGGCTGGGTTCGTTACTCGATTAATCAAATCTGAAGTCATAACTTGGTGCTTATTGAGTACTTGGTGGCAATGTTCAAGAGTGTTTCTGTACTGCTGTAGCAGTGAGATCAAGGAAACATTAAGGGGCTGAGGAATGTGGATACTAGGGTGAAGAAATTGCATGGGAGGATAGTATGTAAATAGAGAAACTAGTAGAGTTCTTTTTAAAAGTTTTGCAAGTCTGATATCCTGTCAAGAGGAATGGTGAGAGCTAGTAGTGAGGTATCACAATATGAAAGGGAAGAAGTTCTTCAGGTTAGTAGGTGGATTTCACTGTTGTCTTCCAGAAGAAGATGAAGATCTCTACAGGATTTCTGTCATCTGTCAGATAAATTTATTCATCAGGAATATTCTGAAGTTACAAGTAAGTGGTGTAAGTCAGTAAGTCTAGCAACATCTAAATAGACCTTTTTTTATTAAGTTCAGTATTCCTCCTGTCTTTCTTGACTATAACTTGGGAGAAAATTTTTGAATATCTGTTCTAGATTAATAACTGTTGTTTCTAGCTTTAACTGTGTTAATTTTATTACAGTTAATAAAAATCTCAGAGGAACTGACTCCAAATTATCCAGACAGACATTGGAGTTGCAACAGTGTCAGAATTATTGTGTTAATGGAGTGGATAAAAGACATGCTGGGCTGCTTTTAAGGCAGTTCGGAAGATAAAATGGATTATGCAGCTTCTTTCCCCTTTCACCTGCCTCTCACTCTCTTCCCCAGTGACTGACCTGCTGCACTGACTTAAGTTCACGCTGCTGCCTGTTGCTTAAGAGGCCTTCCTTCTTAAGTATGTACTGTATATATTTGCTGTCACTATATACGCTGTTCTCAAACTCAGAGTTGATGTCAAGGCATGAGAGGATGACAAAAAGGCAGTGTTCTGTAGAGTTCTGTGGCCATGTCCAGCATTCGCACAGTGAAGAGGAAGCTCCAGCTGTGCAGAATGCAACAGAGAATTCAAGGGGAGAAAAACCACCAACAAACCCCCCTACTGTTATAGCTGTACTGTCCAATGAATAATGTGAGATTTCACCTAAATCCTTTTCTAAGGTGAAGTCCCACAAATGCAACACTCTGTATGAAACCAAAGTTCCTGTTTAACCGTCTGGAGTTCTAGAGGTGCTTTGTGACTTAAAATCTGCAATGGACTAATGGTTAGAAGTGTTTTTTTCATTACAGGGTTGAGATTTCCTGGTTTTGTTTTTTATTTCTTAGGAAATTATCCAGTTCAAAATGGGCATGTACATTTGTAAGTATCTTTTTGTGGTTGTAAAGTCCAAGAGCTGTCTGTGGTTGAGGATGGTTCCCTAATTTATATATGGAATGTCTCCCGTGGGAGCCATTATGTATGTGGACTGTTAGTGTTGGAAACGTCTTGCCAGACCAAGGAATCGGGAGGGGATCACAGACGCAGGCTCCATGTGAATTAGCTTCTGATCCGTGAATCGTTTATTTAGCCCGAATAGCGTACTTAAATACACAAGCAGAAGCAAGCTCTCTACACGCATACAGCTACGATTGGTCACAGGCTACTATCCATGCATTTCTACCGCATTCAGTTGGTCGTGGATAACGGCGTGTATTCACACCATAGGTCTGTGCACCAGTCCTTCTTTCTTACTGACAAGCTTAATCAAGGTTCTGTCTCGCCCAACTTTCTCATGCCTGCTGTTCAAGGACTACTGTTCACATTCCTTTAACTCAGGGAGTATCCGCTATCTTCTTTAAGCTCAGCTCCCTGCAGCCACTTCTCGTGGGAAGGCCTCTGTTCCCTGGATATGTTCCTACAGTTAGCTAGATGTAAGTTTTCTACTGTGAGAAATCATTCATTTTACTGGAAACTTTAGTTTAGCAAATGTTTTCATTGAATAAATACCTTTCTCATTCACAACTCTACTTAGAAAGTCCTTTCTGTGCATTTCTTTGTTTTTTTTTATTTTCTTTTTCCTTTTTTTTTCCTTGTACGTTTCTGGAAATGTAATAATTTGGTTTCAAAACCTTAAGCTTATTAAAAAGGAAAACAACAACAACAACCATGGAATCTCCTTAGAAAAGTGTAGACAATGATTACTCTGTGATAGGTAGTAAATAGTAAATGCTGTGATCTTGAGTTTTCTCAAATATTAATGATCATAGAGTGTGTGTGTAGCTGTGGCTGTTTTACTGCCCTGCTCTCCCACCCCTACACTTTGAACTAAAAATTGCATACGCAGTTTGACAAATTCCTTAGAAGTTGATATTCAGTACAAAACTCTTTGTATGATCTGAACTACTTAATTGCAATTTGTTTTGTGTTATAAAAAGTTACAGTTAAATATTTGTACTTCTAAGTATAACCTTGTTTGATTCTTTCTGACTTTTTGGAATATTTTCTGTAAACCTCTTTAAGCAAGGTAAAGTGCTGCTCTTCCTAAGCCTTAGTAATGTGCTGCTTTCAGAGATTTGACCCCTTCTCCGCTTTTATGCAGTCTCTTGGATAATACGTATTCCATATCATTTTGTATCAAAATCACTGTACCAAAACAGTATGCTGTGTTGGACACTGAAAAAGAAATAAGATAAACTGCTGAGATGATGCTTATCTAGAGGGACCAGAACTAAAAATATGAGCTTATTTCATAGTGTGTCTGCTCGTGCAGTTAGTGAAGGAGGGGGCTGTGGAATAATTGAGGTTGTGAAAGGAAAACACGGCTCTGTTCTTCTGATCTGAAGTCATTGGTGGCTATTACAAGGTTGCCTTGGATTAAAAAAAATAAGTAAATAAAATTGAGGTGGCTGTTTTGTTTCTTTGTGCAAAATAAACTGTCTCAGTTTTGTTTTTTACTGATGCATCCACCTGCTCTTGCCAGGAAGTTAAATGAGAATAATGCAGGATATGGGACCAGTAGTAGGGCAGCGATGGCAAACTTGTGTTACTGCTGCACAGGCAGTCTTAAAAAAAAAAAAAAAAAAAAATAAGGTAAGTTTAAAGATAACAAAAGGCTTGAATTTTGTGATTTANGAACAAGAAGTAGGGCAGGGATGGCAAAATTTTGTTAATGGTGCACAGGCAGATTTAAAAAAAAAAAAAAAAAAAAAAATCAGGTAAGTTTAATGATAACAAAAGGCTTGAATTTTGTGATTTAATTCTGGAGGTCACACTTTATGTGCAAGTACTGAGATGATTAGAAGATTAAAAAAGAGAGGCCTACAGGGCAGCAGTTTTGTTCTTTCCTGTTGGTTTTGCTCTTTCCTTTTTTAAAATCTAGTAAAGTCCTTGTTTACTGTCAGACTGGACTGACAAAACAATTGGACAGATAGTTCAGGTAGAAGGTGATCTGGTGTGCTGACATGTAAACCTATGTCTGAGTTTAACTCTTCTCATGATAACAGTGTTGAAAGTATTTTTTGCTTGAGAGGAGCAATAACTTTTGTCTCTGGATTTATTAAGAAGTGGGAAAAAAAAGTCTGTTAGGAGTAAAGTTAAGAAAATGTTTAAAACTCATTATTTTGGGAGTTAAGCCCTTCAGGCAGAAGTGAGGGTCCTTCAGTTTAAAAAAAAATAAAAAGAAATAAACAAACAAAAAACCCTAAGAGATTAGTAAATGACAGCTATATAGCAGGCAGGTTTCCAGAAGTGGCATATTTTCTGCTGTTTGTGTAAATCAGAAGTTCAGGCTACAACAGAAGTATGCGCTTTGACAACTCTCTTAGTTCATAAACTTGATTCCTGATGAAAGGTCAAAAATCAAATGCAGCTGTACTGAGTGTACTGAGTGTTGCACCTTCGTTCCTGTTCTCCCGTTATTTAATGCTTGCTGTTTTTAGTCTACTCTGAAGTCTCCAGGCATAAACTTCCCTGCTGGTGTTTGACTCATGGTCTCACTTCCTTTTGAAATTGAATGGATTCTCTCCTTCCACCCATGCCAAGCAGCCTCACTAATTCCATCCTGGTGCCCTCTCTGAGCTATTTTTATGTCATTCATTTTTAATGTGCTCACTACTTGGAGAAAGTCCTGGCATGCTGAATCTTAAATTTAAATGTGTTCCTTCTTTTCTAAAAGACTTTATTGACCATCATGCTGAGCAGCTTTGAAGATGAGTAGCATGCCTTTCCTGAGGCAGCTTAGCAATTGTGGTTTTAAACATTAGGAAACCAAATGGCCATGGCCACCTGCTTTTTTTTGGTCACCGATGCCCTTGAGGACTTCGGCTTCTCCCACCCCCCAGAGTGCAAGAGGAGGGACAATATCTTTCTCCTGTTTTTTTATGCTGTTTGGCAATGTATGACCCTATCCTTAGACATTTTCATTGAGTTCTTCTGCATTTAACTTTTGATATTCTTTTCTTATGCATATGTGTGTGTATGCAAGGATGCATACATACTAATATGTATGCCTTACCAGGCATACGTATGTGTGCCTTGCCAGGCTCTCCCATATGATGCTGTAAAGAGGGTTCATTGGCTATCTTGGAGTTGCTGTTCTCTTCCATTTACTCACCTGCGGTTGAGGGATGCTTTAGACACAGCACAATTTAGAGCTGAGATCATAAAGTAGCAGTGATAGTGACAGCTTGAGGTGTGAAGGAAGATTTACTGGTTTTGTTGGTTTGTTTTATATACACAAGCAGCTCAGAATTTACTTAGAACTTTTTCAGGCCAGTAGCAATATCTTTTTCAATATGATATGCTATCTTTCCTCAGAGATAAATATACCACAGGTTTTCAGGACACTTCCAGCTGAAGTGCAAAGCTGCTTCCCTGGCTGTTTCTGAAGTGAGTAGATTTCCTTTGGCATTTGTTGGAGTAAGTTTGTTGCAGCTTCTCATCCTCCTCGTCAGCTGTAGGTCTGTGGTAGGCTGCTTTTGGCTATGAAAAGCTTTTGTTGAATTCTTTTCCTCTTTTCAAGGTTAGGCCAAGTTGCTATATGACCTTTTCACTTGCCTGTCCTCACTTTAGGATGTTTCTTTAATTTTGGAAAGTATTTGAAACATCAACTTTGTATTTTTGGCCCTGAAGAGAGGCTTTCCTTACTAGCAACAGCATAGTAGTGATATTAGATTCATGGAATACATTTTTCAAAAATTCTGAGCATTGTTACTTAAGGTCTGTCAAAAGAGCAGTCAAATGACCATTAGCCAGAAGTAGAATCTTTGGTCCAATACAAAACTTGAGGGATTTTTCCACAGGCTCCTTAGGGCTGTAGTTTAAACCTAACACTTTATTGTTGGGGGAGAGAGGGAGAGGAGAAGAGCTTGGCAGTCACCAGCAGCTGCTGTTTCTTAGGCTACTGGTGCTTAAAGTTTAACTGGGTACAGTGAAGGTGAACTTTTCAATTTCATGGAATTCTCAGTTGAATTTTATCTGTATCTCATTTGTGTCTCTTTCTGCCCCTCACACTTGTGTAGATAGCTGCCCATGATCTGTGTCCGTGTGTGTGTGTGTGAACTCGTTAATATCTCTGCTACTTTTGGCCAGATTCTGTGAACCACTGATAACTCCAGTTGAGTTTGGGGCAATCTGGGGACAGATCTTGGTGATTTCAGCACATGAGCTCACTGCAGCTTGGCCCTGACCTACCTCCTGCGGCTAAGTGTGGGTGATGTGCTGAGCTACCCCTGTTGCGGTGGCTGTCATGGCCACAGCTGCATTGGATGGGAATCTCGCCAATCTATTCCTGCCATCTCCACCCAGGCTTGTTTTGGCCAGCATAGACAACTTCAGGGTTTTCTAGTGCTCTTTGAATCACGATCATTAGTTTCTAATAAAGAAGTTTGTCCTGTGTTGGTAATGTTTTAAATAGTTTTGTACTTTGCCTGACATTTTGCTGATATACTAGTTGCCACTTGCTTCAAGGCAAAATCATTGAAAAATCTAGACATCTCCAAACTTATTTTGCACTTCTAGTAGCTTTAATTATATTTTATTAAAATGTCTGCTAACCACTGAAGTGATTAGCACTAATTAAGCTACGGATGACCTAATGCGTTTTGAGATGTGTTAGAAGATTCAATTCTGAAAAAAAAAAAACAATGTAAAGTTGTTCCAGATAATTGCCAAAAAAAAAAAAAAAAAAAAAAAAAAACTTCTCCCCGGTCCGAAGTACCATTTAAAGTTTTTCAACTGCTGGAGTAAGAAAGCACACGTGCAGTGTAAATTTCTGAGCATTTTGAACCAGTAGCTTCATCTTATGGGAAGGTTCCTTTTCTTCTGGTGAATAATCAAGACAACATCTTTCAAACTCGAACTTGGGTTACTAGAGAGAAGCAGCATGAGAAATAAACACTGACTACTGCTGGATTCTGTCAGCTACACAGCATGCAAGAATGGAAACCTGCTCTCCCGGGATTTTCTTTTTCTTTTAAGGAGATATAACACCCATTTTCCATAAAATTAGAGTTCTCGTCTTGTATTTCCAGATTGCAGCTTTCACTAATTAACAGATAGCACCACGAGAAGACAGTGACACCCAAAAGCGGAAAAAGATGTTCACCAGGTATCTTGTCTACTTACAAGTCTTCTGGAGAAAGGCATATTTATGCCGATTAGAAAAAACACAGTATTTAAAATGTCCATGTTGTCCTGGACTCGAAACAGCTGCTGGAAGCCGCTACCAAGTCTCCGCGCGGACCTGCAACCAGCCGGAGAGGCGCGAACCGCGGCCGCGGCGGGGCGGAGCCGGCGCGTTGCGGGCGGCTGCCGTGAGGCGGCTCGCGCGGCAGTGCCGGGGGAGCGGGCGGGATCGCTGCGCGGGTTCCGGCTGGGGAGCGGAGGGCAGCGCGGAGCTGGGCGGGTCGCGGTGCAGGAGGCGGCGGTGGGAAACGCGCATCGCCCGGCTGCGACCTGAGCGCGGCGTGAGCGCGCGGGGGAAGGCGGCGGCCGCAAGGCGAAGTGCGGCTGGAAGCGACCACGTTGGCCGTGCAGGGGCGGGCGGGAGGCCCGGGCGGCCGCGGGCGCCGTGGGGCGGCCCCTGGTTTTCATCGATTCTGTTTCTTAGACTGTATTGCCTTGGTATTTTGCTCAGGGTATTTTCTTCACGTGTTTCAAGATTCTTTCGATTTTGGAATTTTAGACCGCTTTTTTTTTTTTTTTCTTAAGCTTGGTTTCCCAGAGAATCCAAGTTATTTAAAAATCAGTTTACTTTGAAAAGCCTGATTATGATTTAACAAAATAGGGCTTTCGTGTTAAAGTAGAACAGACTATAATCCCTGAGACACTTAAGCAAAATCCTGCTGCATTGCAGTGTGTAAAAGCTGTTTGAATATTCATATAAGTCAATGTACTTAAGGAAGTTTAACAGAACTGTTGATAAGAAAGCATAGACAGGCATGGTGATACGCACAAGCTTTTGTTCTTAAACTGCAGGAGATAACCTGTTAAAATCACAGACATCTTCAAAATATCTTACATACCTTGGAGGAATAGCATGCAGAATACCCACACAGCCGTGCGGGCAGCTGCTTCCCTGGAGCCGAGCCCAGGGACCGTCAGCTGATGGATACGGATGCTTTTTCTGGGCCATGAGTTACCTATATGTTAAAACAGGAGTTTTACAAGCATTTTTGTTTCCACGTCTCTTACAATTCATTATCACACTTAAAAAGCACAGCCCTGAAGCCTCTGAGAAGTCTTTTGAATTGTCTAATGCATAATAAGGTAGAAGTGTATTATTTAAGCTATTTTGCAGATTTTAAATAGCCACCTTACAGAATGTTTAAATTATTTTTTTTCCACTTCAGCCAAAGTACATGATTTTGTCATTCAGAAAGTCCAGCCTAAATTCCAGAAGAGTTCAGTGTCCTGGTACATCTGGAAGTTCTTGCGAGGTCTTGAAATCATGTCATTCTTTGATTTTTAAACAAGAAATGGTAAGTTGATGAAATTCTTATGATATTAAATATAATTCACCATTTTCTGATATTTCACCCATTTTCTATTTAAGTTAGTATCTCTATTGCTTGTAATACATAAGCTAAAATATAAGCTGCTGTGAATGGGAGTCATATGATTATCAAAATACTTTCTTATTCTTAAGAAACTCTTCACACTATTAAACCAGGATAGAATTGTAAATCTAATTTTATTTAATGCTTTATTTACATTTTTCCAATGAGAGATTATCAGATTAGTTTGTATGGGTGGAAGGGATGGGAGGAAGGAGGGAGAGAATCATTCTTCTGGTTTAAATCATTCTACAGGTTTAAATCTCTTACTTTTTCTTCCATTAGCTGTTTTATTTCCCTGAGTTACCTCCTAGTTGCATAAACACCAGATTTCAAAGAAGTCAATGCTGGGGGTAGATTCTTTTTTTTTTAATAGCAATAGTCTGTGAAAGCCTGAATTAAGAATAATATTCATATTGTCATGGCTTTATATATTTTTAAGATGTGGGTTTTGTCAGAATGGAAGCTGATGTGGAGGCCTAGGGAAAGATGCAGAACTGAAACTGTCTGAAGAGACAACAGTGATAGGTTTTGTTTGTTTGTTTGTTTGAGGGATGCTTTCGCTGCTCTGGAACTCTTGCATTTTGTGATGATTCTGTTTTTAGAAGCTGCATTCTACATGCAAGTTATTACCTGACTGCAAAAATTTAAAAAAAAAAAAAAATCACTTGCCAGACTCGGGAATCAGCACTTTTCTAAGCAGCTGGTATGATTACCTGATGTAATCTAGCTAATACCTGTTAGCATAATTATGTACAAGGCACAGCGCAGGTCTGACGCAAGCACTTCAGTGTATAATACACATATGGAGTATCTTTTTCAAGTATCATGTTTTACTTCATACTTCAGTGTTCTTAAATCTTTTTCTCATTGCTCTGTAGTACTTTCCCTCATCCATCTTTCCTTCAATACTGCTTGTTTTCAAATTCCAAAACTACTGATTTGCGGCTACTGATAAAAATTGATCTTGTTCATGAACGTCCGATAACTGAATGATAAAATATTACTGCTGTTTTCTTAAGCTCAGTCACAGAGAGGCAATATATTTTTCAGTGAAGTTGGCGTATTTTTTACGTGCTGTAGGAACGTGATGGAGACAAAAATATTCTATTGCAGGTATATGACTCATTTTTAATACGTTTTTTTTTCTTCTCTCTCCTAGCTATTTATAGAGAGTCTATTTATAGTAGTTCAGAATAGTACAGTAGTTCAGAATGAAGCTGAATCATATCCTAAAGGATGCTATTGTACAAGGTTTTAGAGGGTGGAAAAGACTATTAGTGAAGGCAGGTGTATCTATTCCATGATTTTACATTGATATAGCTGTTCGTGGGTATGTATATTATGCATTACACAAATTCTGGAGGGACTGTAGCTTCACATCTGTTGAGCCATGCTGTTTCTTCTCAGTGGATCATAGGAAGACTGAGAAGGCCAGATCTTGCTTCTGATTTGGATGACATTGTTTCATGATGAAACATGATAAAAAAGAAGTGTCCAGGGATGGTGCTGTAGCACTGGAAGGAGAACTGTAATAGCATTACGGGGGTATTTTTGGTTACGAAATGAAACTATTTTTTTTGGCAGAAGTACCAGAAAGATAAACTTTTGTCATCACTTTTTAATCTACCTCAAAGTCCTTGTTTAAAAGAATTTAATATCATTTGGTGGTGGAATAAGTGAATCAATTCTCAATACTGTAATTACAACAAACTGACCTCTGTAGAAACCAGAGCACAGATTTCATTTTTGTCATAAGAACAGTACTCATACCCTCAAACACCGGCCTTTTTCTTACAGGCTGAACATAAGAATTCACTGTATTTTGTTCCTATTGCTTATTGTTACTTGGGAAAAAGAATGAAAATGAAGCTTAATAGTGAGTAGCAAAAGAAAGCAAAGTAAAATATATTTTAGTATCATGCATGTCTTATGTACCACAAGATCCCAAATGCCTTGGAGATGGAAATCTGCCAGTGACTTTTCATACCTGTTTTTCTGAACAAGATCTCAAGAGCAACTTATATTAGAGTGAGTAGCCACTAGAGGGCATGTGATGATCAGTATTTTCTTGTAGTGCTTTAACACGTATAACTTCACACCTGATCATATATAAACAGGAAAAGTACCTGTTTCATGGTGCATAGAAATTCATTCAAATTCTCTACTAATTGCCTCAAGTAGTGAGTTGGAATGGTTGCTTGCTGAAACGGTAGTGCTTATGAAATAACTCTTGGAAACATTATTAAGTTGGAAAGTGGAGTGAGAGATCTCTGCAGTGCCTCTATTTTTGTTTAACTGGTTATCACTAATAGCAGGATTGGACTAATATGGTAGTAGTATGAGATCTGTCTATATCCCTGAGATCTTGTTTACATGTTGCTTGGAAAATGCAGGAAGTGGTTTTTCTGCTTTAACTGGACAGGAAAGCAAACAGTTCCTATACTCAGTAAAGATAATTGGAAAGACAGGCTGCCACTGAATGGTAGTCATAAATACAAAGCACAAGATTTTAGCGTTTATAGAATCAACACAAATGGCAAAGCACTGAAAAGAGCTTCTCTGAACACACAGTACTTTGCAAAATATACAGCTTAGATCTCTGTGCATCACTAGGACAATACTGTGTTTTTTGTTTGAAAAGAATTTTTATCTCAGTGTGTTTGTCCTGTGGTGAGATAGTGCTCCTTGCACAACTTCTGTGCCATTGAACTAGCCAATTTATTTGTTGCTAGCTGCCACCGTATCTAGCACATTATTTTTATAACCATTTAGGTTGGGCCTGGTCTTTTTTACAAATTTGTTTTCAACCAGAAACCAAAACTTGTGAAGAATTGACCAGGATGTATGCTGCAGACCTACAGGGAGCTAGAAGGGGTAGGGCTGTAATGGATTTTTCTTTGTAGTCCTTAGTATATCAGGCATGCAAAGAGGACACAGCAGGTTAACATATCTATAATATTTAAAAGATTTTCATTCCTTTTTTCCACTGTCTGTTTCCAACGTCTAATTCAGATTCAGAAAACTGTACAGATTCAAATTAAATGCCTTTTGACAGTTGATGAATGGCCTGATCCCTGTTTCATTGCATAGGATTATAACTCTGTGCAATATTTGGAATTAGATAAATCTTCTTCTTAAACACCACAGGAATCTCTCTGGATGACTGACAGCTTTAAATAGGATTTGGATCAATAGGAGAGCCAAGGGATTTACAGTCAAACAGAGGGAACATATATTTTGTTCCCACTTTAAGCACTCATATACAAAGATTGATGTTTTGGGGCAGAGGTGAGATTGTCAAAAATAGTCACTCAGCATTCCATGTGATACAGTAATCTCAGTATCATCTGTGTCTCGAGCTGTCTGGGGATGCACTGGCTGATTCTACAGTTATTTAACAATTTGAATAATTTTGGGACATGGCAAATAAATTGTAGTCCAATGCAGTGACTTGATTATAAGCCCTTTGCAATAAGGGGGAGTTTTTTTGCACTTAGTCATAATGGAGATCAATCTCTTCTCATAGGCTGTGATTACTTCTTGTTGATGCACAGGGAGATAATTCATTTCACACTTTTTCTAGTTAAGAAAAATGAACCTGCATATATCTTAAACAACTAACCTAAAATATAAATTATCCCATTAATATCCTGCTGCTCATGCTATTCTTTTACATGGTAATTCATATAGAGCAGAACAAACTATAAGAAGACATTTAATGTCAACAAGGAATGGTATGCATAAGATAATTTCTAATATTTAGAATAATGATGAAGAAGGGGTGTCCAAGACTGGCCTCCCATCGCACTCGGGTTGGTCAGCTTAAAGGCCCAGGTGAGTGAAGTGTCTGACTGTGATGAGTCTGTGCTGCCCTTCAGGTGCCTCAAGTGCTGCTACCATTGAGTGTCGAGGGGAAAGACGCTCTGATTTTTGCAGCGCTACCAGTCCCTACCGGTCCGAGAAAAAAAAGAATTGTGGCAGGATTGTGCTTCTTGTGCAAGCCCCCTCCAGGCTACTGGAGCAGACAGCTTTGTGACCTTGCCTGTTATTAGCTGCTGCCACACCTGTAATGTTCTTTAATAACCATTTTTATTCCCTAGAGTAACCACAGTAGCAAGCCCTTTCTTTCTATTTTGTAGGCAATAGCATAGCTTCACAGTGAACTCTACCTGGCCGGTGTTCATGAAGGGTGTGATCAACAGCTGAAATTTCATCTGTCCATGTTGAGTAGTCTGCCCTCAATCTGTGGTAGTGCGCGCCACATCTTTACGTAATGCGTGGGAGACAAATTAACTTTTATGCAGTTTAAGCAAAAAGAAGTGCTTTGATCTTACAAAGAGAACCGAAACATTAATATCATATATGAATCCCCATGTTTAACGCCAAAGTGGGCAGTTAAGTATGATGGTATCTCTGAAGAAGCTGTTTTATTTTCTTACTAAAGCTCCATAATTTACTGTCCTGTTCTGATGCCCTTTCTTGTCCTCACATTCCCCTCTAGAGTTTGTTTACAGATGTCAGAAATTCTTCCCTTTTATGTTTCAACTCAATTATCCATCTTTCTTTTTTTTTTTTTTTTAATCTCACTAGGTTCCACAGACAAGGGAGGCTATTTTCTTGTTTGCTTGCATGAGCCAGCATGTCACTCAAGACAAAAGGTACACAGTCTTTGTATTCTCTTTGGTAATGTACTTTACAAAAGATAATCCATTCTTAGAATTACTAAATCTTTTTGATCTGAGGAAAGAACATATTTTAAAAATACTTAAAACCACAGTCTTCACAGCAGAAGAGTAAGCGTGTTTTTCTGCTCCGTGTGTATGCTTAATCTACCTTCTAATATGTTACCCAGACACAGCCACAGTCCATTCCCCTGTTGGGTCCTTTAGTACAAGATACATGTGCTGCAATCCAGCACAACAGAGGTGTTGCAGTCTGGTGTTTTCAGATCTCCTTTTTATTCTGTAAGCTACTCTGGCCAGATGATGGCTTTCATGACTGAAAGTTGCAATATACTAATACCATTAGATAAATTCATGCAGGTTAAGGATTAGTGTGAAATCGGTACTTTTCCTTCTGTCATGAGCTGTCATTTTCCAGATATGATTCTGTAATATTCTGTAATTCCCCTTTTTCAATTCTCCAATAACAAAGGAATATACTTTTGTCTTCCTCACACTTTTATCACTGTGGTTGACAGCCTGTATTTGTAGATGACCAGCTGGAGCAAATTGGAATGCCAAAATTACAGCAGGTCCTGAAGGCAGCATCAGAGCAACAGTCTTCTGACTTGCTCACATTAGGAAGTTTCTTGGTTCTCTTAAGTCCTGAATCTTGTACATTGTCTTTCTGACTCTCGCTTATTTTACAGTGTTCATACTGTGGTTCTTTTCATTTTAGCTTTCCTCTTTAGAAGGATATTTCTGAGAAGTAAAATGACACCCAATTTGATCCAAGAAAGTAAATAAAGACAATTTTAAAGGAGCTGTAATAGTCTGGAATGTGTATCACATGGACCTTTCTTTTTAGTTTTATTTTATAATTTAATTTAATTTTGGCAAAGCAATATTAGAACTTGGTATCAACAGCAGATAATGCTTATTTACTGTAATAAATTCTGTTGTGGACTTTGCATTTTAACAGGAGGATATCATGCAGAAGCAACAAGTGAATATAAAGCAAAAGTACAGAAGGGAAACCACTTAGATATGAGACTGTCAATGCTTTTCATAACATAAGTAATACATTCTAACTGAGTTTGTTTATATAATACAGATTTCTGTTTTCATATGTCCATTATTTTCTAGAAAGTTCCTCATCCATATTGGCACTGTGCACATGAGCTCAGTTCAGTTGTGAGTCATTCCACAGGAAACTGAGCGTTCAGGTGGCTTTGAGTTATGCAGAGATTGTATTACAAAACTGGTCCATAAGGGGGGGTGAAAGGACTGCGTGAAGTTATGTTAAAATCTCACAAAGCTTTAAACTACTTTTTGAGTAAACTGCAAAACTTAGAAAAATTGATAAATGTAATGAATCATTTCCCTTCAAAATATTTTCCTTGCCATCATTTAGGGTTAAGGGTGGGGGAGGGAAAGCATTGGCACTGCCAGTTTTAAAATGCTGTGATAAATGGAATCATGCTCATGGCAGATTGAAATTAAGTAAACAAAGCTAAGAGAAGCCTGCGTATTTTCTTCTCAAAAAGAGTATGAGCTTTTGAATATCAGGTTTATTCTAGGAAATAATCCGTATCAGACGTTCTACTGTAGCTTGTACCAGGTTTGTATAGATACAAATAGTCCTACATGTACTTGAGGAAGGCTTTAGTGAAGTAAATCATTACTTTACTAGTTAAATAGTTCATACCTGTTATAAGCCAATATGTTATTTCCATTTTTGTTTTTTTCTTAACGGTATGGTTTCAGAATGGGTGTTTGGTGTAGGAAGTTGTATAGTTGATGGTAGATTTGGTTGTCCTATACCTTGTTTACAAAATCTAATCAGAACTATTTTTCTCAGGTTAATATAAAAGTCCTCTAGAATGTTCTAATTATACATTTTAAGTATACCTGATTATTTTTTTTGAAAAAATGGCATATCTAGGATGATTATGCCAGCATGTCTAATTTTGATGCAATTATCAACCCTACCGTTAATTAAAACAGCATAAAGAAAACAAATTAAATTGTAAAAAAAAATGTAGCCTGAAAGACCTACTAAAAACCCAAAATTTTCTTCATTTTTCTGAAAATACATTTTAAATTGGTGAATGCCCTGTAGTTGGTATGTATTCAAGTATAAGGTAGGTAGAGTCTAATGAAATAGTAACTTTTTGTGTAAAGAAACTCACCAACTCACCAACTGACCTTGCTTCTGATTATGACTTTCCTTAGACAAAACTTCAAGGTCTTCTCCTTAAAGTTATTATAATGAAGTATGTATATTTCATTGACATTGCATTGAAGGCAAGTTCTAGCTCTGGAAAATGCTGTTACTTCATAAAAAATGTACGATAAGTAGTGAACATCTCTCAGCAGTCACTGAGGGTGACTGAGGCCTTTGCAAAACATCCTTTTAAAAAAATTAGTCTGAAAGACGTCAAACCTTTTGCCACAGCTCTGAATTGACAGTCATCATCTATTTCAAGTCCCTCTTTCTGCAGTTCAGCTGCTGTGCTTACGCAGTGCTGCACAAGATGTAGGGCAGTGTGTACCAGTTAACATGTGAGCTGCCTTTGGCAGCATGGTCTTCTCGCAGTAATGTAATGATGTTTGTAGTGATGTATTTCCTGCCAGGCTTCCCATTCCCCGTGGTAGTGTGTGAGGGTTGTACAGCTGCTACTTGTTTGTGATTCACAGGAAATAAGCTTTGACTGTGGTTACTTGCTACCAAAAACTTTCTTTTTCATGTGAGCAACAAGCTTAGTTGTATAAACTTTGCAAATGATGAGTTTTAGCCAACAGAAGTTATGGCTGTGTTGCTTTAGCTATTTCATTTGACTTGGTTTTTATGAGTAAAATATGGAATTTTCTACAACAGTAGGTCAGTTTGAAGGTGCTCTTTACTGAAACACAGAGCATAGATTTTAAGCTTTTGCTTGTCTTAGAGAAGAGGAGCTATGCTATGATGTCTGTGAAGAACTACACACCCAGAGTGAGTGTTCCTATGAACCTTACTGAGTCACTCAGTATGCTTCTCTGTCTGTGTAAAGCAAGCCTCACAGATGTCATCCTTAACTCCCCCGTGGTATTAGATCATGCTTAAATGCTGGAAACTGAACAGGTCTGCGTTATCTCTTTGAACAGTTGTACTTTTGAAACAGTTTGTCGGAGTTTTCCGTAACTGATGGGTGGCAGATGAGAACACGTGGTAGTTCACTCATCATGTTAGCTGTGGGGAAAGGATGCTCACCTAGAAGTGCTGAGATCAGTGTAAAAGTTAACCATAAAAGGGATTCATACTGTACAAATAAGAAACTGTATATTTCCACTTCAGTGAATTAGAAGGCTAGTGTCAAATACTAGTTCAGGTATGAATCAGTATGGAGAACCTACAGGATATAAATCCTAATTAATTCTATGATTACTATTTTTTAGTATAGATCATCCAGAAGAAATTTAAGACCAGGTAAGGTACATGTATCCAGTTTTTAAAAGGGAGGGGATGGAGGACTAAAATTGTGTTTATTCTGTGGCCTTGCCTCATGTGTGCCAAAATGGGCAGTAGAAGGAGAGCACAGTTTCTAATTTTGGGGGGAAGGAGGAGAAGGGCAAACCTCCAAGTCTTTGGAGGAGAGGTCACTCACTGTATTAGGAAAACGACAAACTTTGTACTATTTTTCCACTATTTTTCCATCCTGTGTGTTAAATCACAGTTCTGGTTATGCTGTGGAAGCTGACTGTGCTTCATATTTTATGCAGTAGCTACCTACCAAGACACACACACGCATATATAAAATATGTGTATGAGTTTACAAATGATGTATATTTATCTCATTTACATATTTATCTCATTTATGACCATAAAGAACATATGGCTCTGGACCAGCAAGGGAGTGTATGGTCTCACAGGACCATGTGTTGATGTTCAGCAGTTCTCTCTGCCAAGTTCTTCTTGCCAAGAGGTGATTGTGTCTGAAGGAGGAAACAAAAATAGGGAAAAGGGTGAGCTGTATGTGCTTGTATGCCCTTCTGCTTGCTGACTGTGTCAAGGAAGGACCTTTTTAAATGAAAATATGCTGCTTAGGTGAGTCTGCCTTGATTTGCAGTTGTTGCTTAAAAATAACAAACCCGGACTGGTTCGAGCGGAAAAAGAACTTTCTAGAAGTACAGGAATTCTCTTCAAAAGCAGTAGGCCCATAAACACTAGTTCAGCTGTTAGGCTAGAATGGGTAAGGAAGTGCTCTAAGTTTGGACATATTGTATATATCTGCTTGAAAATGAGATGTTTGCTTGTCCTGCTGCTGAAGCAGGAAGCTCTGTTCCAGTACTACCAATCTGCTGGGGAGATGAGCAAGTTCTTGGTGCTTTTTCCACCTTTGGAAGGGTGGAGAGAAGCGTGCTGCCGAACAGCTTCAAACAGCATCTGTTTGGTTCTGTCACATGGCAGCTCCCATTGTAGAGCAGACAAGTCCTCATCCTTTTCAGATCTTGACTGGCACACTGAGTTAGTGAACATACACTTTTATGTGGTCATGCTGTGTTAACCATATCATTTTGCATAGAATTTCAACTCCTGTGGGAAAAGTCTTACCTAAATTTTACCTTACCTTAAAACAAATAATCAGTGTTGAGTATTTTCTTGTCATCCTAAGGAAAGATAATCAATTGTGCCTGTAAAGACATTCAGAACACATAGATTACTTTGTTTTAAAGAAACAGCTCTGAAGTACATGCTTGTCAGTCTATTTTTTTTTAATCTAACAGAACAAAAACAGTAGATACAACTCAGTTTCTTCCTTTAATTTGACTTTGTCCCACAGCAGATACTTTGTGGTTAGGTTAGGAAGTTCATAGCCCAGTAGATAGATCTATGTTGAAAAACAGGCTTTATGTGCAATCATTTTGCTATTTATTAATCAGAAAGAAAATATTTGCAAATATATTGTCTGATCTTAAAGCTAAAATAAGCAGGGAAGAAAAATGTAGTGATGTAAATGCCCCGTGCATAAAATGTGATGCACATGTCTCTCGGAAGCTGGATTGAGCTCTCTCTATAGAGGTATTTTGGCTGTATTTACATTTTTTTTATATAATGACCACAAAGATGAGTGTTTTTCTAGATGTTTCCCCAGAAGCAAACAATTTCGCGAATAGTAATGATCAAAATAAAGCAAGAATTTGAGAAAGTGATTTACATTACAGGGTATTTCATCATAATAGCCTTTACATACTGGGAATTTCAGTAATTGCTCTCACTTAGCAAAATGACTCCAATCTCAAGTTGTTTTGCATAAAAATAAAAGTAAGAATCTTGAAAGGTCTGCTTTTCCTTTTCTTGATATTTTCAAGGTTTCCTGCTGTCTGGTCACCCTGCACTTCTACTTCACGTCATTAACACAGGCACTCACTTTGTCTTCATTGTCATCTTTACTCAGGAAGGCTAAGAACAGGATGCACGAAGCTTTCAGTGAGAGGAGAGGACTCCAGTTTCTGGACTTCAAACAGCAGATGCCTGTTTTAATGGATTCGATTTTTATATGCCTTAGTGACAGATGCACCGATATAAATGTGTAAATTACAGGATTAACAGTCCCAAGGAAATCTCTGGCCTTAGCGCAGCAATCCAGGAGAATGGAAGGCAGTCATGGTGATTTGCAGGAAGCTACTTTGGACAAGTGCAATTCAAGCATGTCCAATCCCAACTCTGGTGTCCCTTGTTCCCCTCACCGTGAGCTTTACTAACACAAATGAGCTGCTGTGACAGGCCAGGAGCTTCTAACTAGCTTGCTGATAGTCACAGTAACTAAAGCCTAATGGAGATCCCTCTATTGATGCTGATTCATACCACATTCTCCATGGTGCCCTATAGACAAATGCTGTAAGACCTTCAGTAGCCGTGGCAGTTTCTTAGGACTCCGCTGGTGTTTTTCTGTGGCTGAAGGGCTGAGTTGCCCTGTGTCTCCCCTTCCTTCTGTGTCGCAGTGAGGGGCTGCTCAGGAGGGCCCTGTGCAGTCGTCTGCAGCGCTCAGCCCCTGCCTGCTGCGCTGGGCAGCAGCGGAGGGAAGGTGCCCACAGAAGGAGGGCAGCTCCTGTCTCCAACAGGATCCTGGGTATCCGTGGTAAGAATTCTTCCTTCTTTTCCTTCCCCTCATGGATCTTCAAGTGTCCAACTTACTGTTTTTTTCAGTACTTGACGAAGTAGTAAGTTTTTCAAGTCACTTTGCAAATTGCTGTTTAATCTCTTTTATTTGCATTTAACCTACGAGTTAAGATTCAAAACCTTAAGATTTTGAACAGTTTTCTTTATTTGTACGTGGTTTCAGTCTTTTTGAAAGAAGAATATTTTCTTCTCTCATCTTCCTTTATCTTGCTGTTTAATCAGACTGGCTTGGGATCCTTTGCAATGAAAATGTATTGAAAGCTGTAAGATACTTCTCCTGTATATCCAGCAGTTAAGATGTTGCCTCTGTGATGGAATCTATCTAGATGACTCTTGAGAAGTTCAAGAGCTTGGGGAATGGAAATCTCACGAGTGGTTTTAGACGTGTATGCCTTAGTGGCAAACGCATACCTGTTTCTGTTGGCCAGCTGTAATCCCTGCTGTCGAAGTACAAAAGATTACCTGATGCTGAGTTAAAGCTGCAACTATAAACGTTCACGTTAAAAAAAGGAGGTTACCAGAAACTGTGCTCAAAACAATGCATTTAATCTGTAACAAATGTCTTTTAAACTGTTTTTGTAGAAAGAAACCTATTTTATTTTATAGAATATGCATGAAAAATTCCATAAGCACTTCAGGGACACTAGTGAGGTAGAAATAATTTAGAATAAAGCATTTTCATGATCACCAGCTGTGAGGTTTAAATTAAGAACACTAATAAGTTATCTCATGAAAATACAACTTTTTACTTGAATTTCTCTAATCTCCAAAGTTTAAATTTGCTCATATATACCTAATAATAATATAACCCAATTTGCCTCACTGAAGAATCAATTTATTTTAAATGCCCATTGAGCATTCTGCTGTAGAAACACATTTCAGCCTGGATGGATTGTTGAATTCAGCCAGAATAAATTCACCCAAAATAAATTCACCCAGAACCCAGACCATTGCTGCCATGATAGCGTTTTGGGGTTCTACAGCCATTCTTCTATCATCGGAGGTCATAATATGCCATTTCTTTCTTGGTAGTTAATGACAGAGAGTGATAAGCATAGCTGAAGCCTTACTGCTACAAATATTTGAGCTAATTGAAATATTAAATCACTTGTTTGCAAGGGAGGTCCTGGTCTGTTCTGCAGTGATAGTGTTGCAGCGCTTGCAAATATCTTCTCATCTGTTATTAGCCCACACTGTTTTTCCCAGGCTCCAGGAAGGGTACACACTGAAAATGCCATCACAAAATCTCAACTAAATAAAAACCTCCCTCTTGCCTGCCCTGGGAGTGCAGGCAAATTCCATTATGATTCCGTAATGATACGGGAAGTTAGTATGGAAGGAGCTGAGCAGAATCTTGCTGCTGTAAGGGAGAACACACACAAGGATAACATTTTACAAATAAAGGCCAAGACATACAAAAAAGGTGCAAAAAAAAAAAATGAAACAGATTTTTCCAAACACTTCAAAAACCATCACTAAGTTTTTAACAAGGGTATGACTGTTTCTTTAGGAAGTACAGTGATTAAGCAAACAAACAAAAAAGCTGTTAGAAATGAAATTATCTAATCTAAAAATGACTAACTATCTATACAGGCTCAGTAAGTAACAGACATTGTAAACTCATCAAAAGAACTTAAAAACTCTTTACTAGTTAATTTAACATATGTAAGTTATTGCATTTTAGGCTGCTGCATGATTGCTTTCCATGAATGCAACAACAACAACAACAACAAAACTGCATGCAAACAGAACCAAGCTTAAATTCCCTATGCTTAGTAATATAAATCTCTGCATGCCAGCTGGAGATTTGTTTCAAAAATATTCAAAAAAAAAAATCACTTTGTAAGCAACATATACGGCTCTCAGAGTTACCTTGTCCTTCCTGGAACACTTTGGATCTTCTTAAAAATGCTCTGTCTCCCTTCCCTAAGAGCTCTGAAATAGACGATTAGGTGCAGCGTGGTTCTCCTTGCCTGTTCCCAGGGGCATCATTTGTGGAATTTCAGCACAAACAAGTTTTCACTCCTGATCTGTTGAGTGGGTGTTCTGGACTATGACCACATGCCTTGACTTCTCCGTTCCCAGTGTCCCGCGAGGCAGGTGGACGCCCGGTGCCGCCACGATGCTGCGAGACGGCTGCGTCACGCTCCCTGCTTTGGCTGTCGTGGGGGCTCCCTTCCTGTGCCCGAAGACTTGCAAAGCTGCAAGATGTGCTGTTTTTTCCCCACTTCAGCCTGTTTGATTTGAAACTGTATATAAAGGGAATTAACCAACAAACATACTGTACAGATCATTTTAATCAGTGTAGCACCAGGGCATAACAATGTGTAAAATACATAAATAAACAAGACCGAAAAAAAAAAGGGGGGGGAACTTAACGAAATATACATGCAGCACAACACAGAAGATCCACGTTGTGGTGCTGTCCCAGATTGCACTGCTTTTGATCTTTATGAAACAGCCTCAGGTGAAAAGCAGAAATGATTCCACCATACAGCTGTTTGCTACTTTGAAATGACTGCTTTCCCTCTGTTTATTATTTTTGTTTGGGTGTTTGTTTTGGAGAGCTAGTAGCAAATCCAGAGAGAAAAACACTGATGAAAGGTTACAGCCCTTTTCAGAGAAACTGTGTACCATTTTGTTACCTGAATTTTATTAAATTTTCCAGGGACAATGAAATGATAAAAAAGTGTATCACGCCCAGAGATCTTGTGGTCATCTTCAATAGGCAGTAGGCATATAACCAACATCGATCTACATTCCTCTGTGCAAACAGATACCAGCTCGCAGCTGACTCTGAAGGCAGCTCGAGCTGTGATGCACTGTCAGCACAGAAATTGTTCTCACAAGAAAAAGAGTGAAGTAAATGGAAACTATACTCTGCCTTAGAAAATAAAGTCTTTTCGGAAAGGCAAGGCACTGTCTGCACCATACTGGAGCACAAAGCCTGCAGGAACACACCTGCAGGCACACCGCAAGCCACGGGAGGCGCGTGGCTGAGGACGAAGGTGCGGACTAATTCACTGCTTCCTGGGCTGCTGGCCCTTCCTTTCTTTTCCCTTTTACAGCCCGGCTGCGGAAGGAGCTGTGTGTCTGGCTCGCGGGCTGCATGGGGAGCAGCTCTGCTCACCGCCTCGTGGCGGGTTGATGCTGTGGCCAAGGGTGGGTAACGATATTTATGATTACAGGCAGGATAAAGATAATAGACCCTAAAACACGAGGGAAGTATACAGTTTTGTTACTTAAAATCAAGAATTGGGATCGTAATCTAAGCAAAACATTCTTCAGTAGTCGAAATGGAGATGACTTTCTATGAAAGCAAGATGCTCTTAATTTTCTTTGTGGGGTAGGAAGGGGATAGAGGGATGGTGGAAAGACAGCAGAGTAGTGTTGTAAAATACTTGGGATTGCCCATATCAAAAAATAAAAATGGGGGAAAAAAGTGCATAATTTCACACTTTGGAATGACAGTCAGAACCAAATGCAGAAAGCTGGGGAAATGGCCAAAATGGTTTTGACATATTTGATCTGTTTATCTCATGCAATTTAACTTCACATTCACTGTATTTGTTTCTGAATATCACATGTTGGGAAAAAAAAATACAGGGAACAACTTTCCATGGATGAGACTTCCATATTTATTGTTCTTCCATGCGCATAGAAAATGGCAGTGAAGATTCTTATGAAAGAGGCAGGGAATGGGAAATGTGTAGATATGGTGGACTGGACTTTGTGCTTTAGAATTACACTATTAATTTTTAAAAGTTATTTTTTAATTTATAACACTTCCTTGGATTTTATTTTTGTACGATGTTTCATATGTGTTTTAAAATGACACACCGCATTACAAATGATGGCACTTTCAACCAATGTGGCATTTCCATATTTACACCAACAAAATAAATTTACAAGACGTAATAGCGTACAATCTTGACATTTAGTAATAGCAATAAAACCAGGGCATCCATTTTATTTTTTTCTGTACAAACTATCAGAACAAGACTTTTATTCACATTAAAAAAATCATCTTTAATTTGCTCTGACCTAACACACTTTCAAAATTCATTTTACTCAATTCTCAAACCTTTCATCACATCGCCCACACCCTCACCAGACTACAGGAGCTACAAGTAATTATACCTAACATCTAAACAGAGCAAAAAACCCATCCCTTCCAGTTTTTCTTGCACCTTCCTCATAATTCCTTATTTAAAAAAAAAAAAAAAAAAAAAACTCCCTTGTTCCTTCTTTTACTTCACATTTCATCACCAAAACAGCAAATGAGGCCCTTCCACTTCTTCTCAAGCAAGATGAGAAATAAACTTTTTTTTTCTTTAATGCTACACCCAGGAGTCGGGTGAACCTGGGTACTGTTCTGCTCTATAAGAAGATCGTCTGGTGGAGTAAAAGTCTACGTAATTTGTGGTTGATTTCAGTCCATATTGTGTTGTGTAATCTGAAGTAGCAGGAAAGTGAACTCGGTCATCAAAATACGGGTCTTCATAGCTATGTGGGGATTGCAAATATAACCTGTATGGATCATAGTTTTTTCTGTTGGTATCCTCTTGACTGTAGTACAATTGCTGATGCTGTTGCAAAAATGTTGAGAAAACATTATTAAAAATAATTAGCAGAGAAAAGACTTCTTTCTCAAACTTACCCTTTGTGGAGCTGTGGTGCATAATGTACCAAATGCAGTTGCACTGGTGACGTCAGGAGCAGAGGCTTCATCCTCCAGGAAACGTACCCCATGTTTAAATAAAAAACACCCCAAAGCCTCCCTGCACATCATCTTCAGCGTTCCCTGGGAACTCAGGAACTGTCTAAAAGTATTTTTAAGGCATACAAAGTATGGAATCTGACTACTTCAGCACATTGGTTTTAGATACAGCCCTAACATGAATACACTAAAATAAGTGACTATAAAAAGAAAACTCACAGTCAATAGACTAGTGGTTGCTAATGTCCTACTAAGAATCCTCAATAATGAATTAACTGTTACAGATAAATGCTATAAAAAGCCCTGATACTACAACATAGACTAAATTTCCTTAAATTCCACTGAAACAGCACATGCTGAATCTTGTATCAATATCAATTCAAAATAAAATTTCAGTCACCTGTAGTCGTCTGTTTTGTTCTCTTGCTGGTGAGGAATAGGAACTGATGTAAATTGGTGAAGCTTTGCTGGAACCTGTGAGAAAATGTTTATGGCATTAACTATTTTTTTACCATTCTTTTTACCTTTACCATTGAAATTACATGCAGTCAAGCAGCTAAGTTTGCAGACTTTGTTATCCACAGTCCAACAGTTTGGTGCTGCAGGTAACTGTCCTGGGTCCCAGCTGTGTCCTGCCTGCTGCTCCTTCCCTTGCAGCCGCAGCAGGTGCTTGAGGCTCTCTGCATCCAGCAGGACAACGGGCTTCACGCAGCAGTGGGAAGCACAAAGCTTCACCTCTCGTTCTTACAACTTTACATGAATAACTAGCTTAACGTTGTACCTATGAAAACTCAAATGCTTTGGGAAACCAAAAACTGAGTCCTAAAAGATAAGCCCGTTAAAGCCTTTCCCATTATATTCAGTCATGTCGTTACTAAACTACATATTTACATATTTATGTAGGTAATAAAAGAAAAAACAGAAAAAACAAACACAACATCCGATTTTCTCTCAAGAGGGCTCATGCTGACTGCCTTACATGGTTTCTCATGCAATCTTTCCTTTCAAGTTAATGCAGTACTTTAAAAGCATAATACAAAATATATAAAACCAAAACACACATAAAATATATACAAATGTATTAAGGATATTAGTTAACTACTGCAGAATAAAAATAATCACACACACTCTCAAGTTGCTTTATAAACAAGGCATCACACACACACTGCCTTAAAAGTACTAGTGTTTTAATGTAGCATTCATGGCTGGAAGGGCTGTTAAATTCCCTTGTGATCATGTATCTCTGTTAGTAAACAGTATCATGAATTTTCTATTTAAACACACCAAGAAAATTCAGTCCCTCAGCAACAGTTAAAATTGAAACCAGGAGGGATTTTTTTGTGGGTGTTCCTACAACCTCGAATTTGTTTCTCCTTGTTCACTGTCATCTCTAGACTTATGTCAAGTGTTATGGACAAAAGGTGAAAACAAGTTTGGCGTCTTGGTACTTTTTTTTGGTAATATTTATGAACAATAGGAAACTAAAATGACTTTCTATAGCAGGGTTAAACAAGATGACACTTTCCAAATACCTCTTATCATCTAATACGCAAACAAATCTCTTCTTATTTTAAAGAAATAACACAATGAAGACAGATGAATACCCTGCTCTGTTCAACAAGTAACGAGCATGCTAATGCAATTCCACTCTTTTGTTAGCTTAGACAAACTCTGGTTAATGCAGGAGAAAAAATAATTTCTAGAAAGTTTGCTTCAACAGTTAATCATTGATACTGTCTTCTACTAGCCCTGCTCCTTATGTCACATCCCACATTAAGCAACAGTAACAAGCCTGCTAAAGCAACTGTCCATATTGTGACTGCATAAACTCCTCATATGGAGAATATTTAGATATTTCTAATTGGTATCTTACCAGTGTATATGTCTTTATGTGTAATGACATCACCTTGGTTACTGTAATACTGCAGGGAAGGTTGTGTGCGATCATATTCTGAGCGGGGTTCTCTAATTCCTAATAAAGCCGGTGAGGAGGATGTGCTGCCAACTGATGAAAGAAGAAAGATTATCAGTATAGACAATAAAGCCTATAAAATTTTCAAATCTAACCTCTTTTTTTTCTCTCCACTCCCCTTTATCTCAAGGCTTAGCAAATGATAGGGATGGCTGTGTTCATGTAATGCACACTAGCATATACTTCTACCAAGATAAAGAACCTCAGCAACCAAAGCTAGCAACAAGAAACCACTGAATTATCATTTCATATTTTTATGGCAAGTCACGTCCATAACACTTAGAGCTGAGGCCTTACCCATTTCGGTTTGTATTCAACATCCTGAGAATTTTATTTACCATTCAAACAAAAATGTAAATGCTTGCTTGTGTGCAAATAGACTGTAATACTCCTGCTGGCATTTATGATTTTATGTAAGTTATCCTTAAACACAATTTTAAAGTCCATTGCGACCTGGCTGAAATGATCCATGCACATGTGCACTATGTGTTTTGGTTTGCATGCTGAAGGGAGCCCTGGGGATTTTGTGCTCTGGTGGGCTGGTAGCCCAGGCATGATCACAACAGTGGATTACTTATTTTTTATCCTTGCTGTGAATATATAAACCTGTTTTAGTTGTAACAAGTTTGTTCCAGCAAATCTTTTCATTGAGAACTCAACTGTTTTTTTAGCTTAGATAAACTGCTTAACACAGGAGAAAAAAATAATTTCTAGACATTTTGCTTCAGTTGTTAATCAATGATGCCATCTTCTATTAGCCTCACTCCTTATGTCACATCCCACAATTCTGTTGTTATGGACAGTTAATACTGACAGCCCCCCAGTGTCTGACAAAGAACAGCTATTGCAGCCCAAGTGTATTTTTCTTCTGCCGCTCATCCTGCTGCTGGTGCGTGGTGCAGTCTGCAGGGAGTGACCACTGTACCCTGCGGACATGGTCCTCACCCCAAGCTACCAGGCTTCCCCTTACTAGTTTAGGCCTGTCCATGTTCTGCAACAGAAAAGCAGGCACTTACTCACAGGATTCCTTATTAAAGGCTCTTTAAAGCAGTCTCTGGATGTTAAGTTAGAGCTTTTTTTTTTCTTATTCATAGTCCCCAGAACTGAAGCCCATCTTGCCAGAAAAGGCTCCGAGAGAAGAATCTGGCAGCAGCTATGGACAGTCCAGTCACACACAGGTAGGGTCTGATTGGGGCCCTGAGCCGAATTGCTGTTAGCGTTGTTGTTGTTGCTTATTTTGATAAGATTTTTTTAGTTCTGTCTGTACATACATAACTTAAGCAGTCCACAACTTCAGGATGTAGGGGTGATGCCAGTGGGCGCAGCTTGGCACTGGCTGTAAAAGTAAAAGCTATTTTCAGTACCATGTGCTGTGAGAATGACAAAGGTTTTTGGTAAGGAAAATTTCTCAGAATCCTAAGAATTGAGAATGGAACTAAAAGCAGCATGATAAAGTCATGTAAAACAGGTGCACACAGCCTGCTCTTGCACAGCACTAGGCAAAGCAAAGAGCACTTCGTGCATTTCGGTGGTGAGAGGGAATGAGGGCAGGAGAGCTGGGCCTGGCTCCTCCCGAGCCTGCGCGTGCCGCTCAGAAACGCGTCTGCCTGAGCCCCGGTCTCCTACCTCGCTGCAGGAAGGCGCCTGGCTCCCCTTGTCTAACGAAGTAATTAAGCAACAACATTGTATTAACTGGTCACTCATTTCAGCAGTCAAGATATATACATATCTAAGTAATTAGAGAGATCTGTTTACATAAAAATACAGGAGTTAATTGGATAAATCCAATGCAAAACAAAGAGGGCATTAAGAGGGTTTTATACCAGGCTTTTCTGGTTAAACTGCTATGAACGACCATGAGTCAGAAAAGTCAGATTTGTGTATTTGACTGACTTGCCTATTTTGGCATTACATTACCAGGGATGAAAACGGGTTTCCTCTGGGGGGGTCTCTGCTGCCCATGCACCCACGTGCAGCCATGCACACGAGGCAAAGGCTGCACAGTGGAGGCCACTCGTCACAGAGACCTGGCATCCGCACGAGGCATCCTGAGGATCTTGTTTAGGAATAATGTCACCTGTTCCCAAGGACTGGCTGCCACTTGGCACCCTGGGGAAGAACTCTAGGGCTCTGGACACACAACACCTGCCTCAGCCTCGTGCAAAGCAGATTCACACATTCTAAGATTATCTGCATTTTGATTTGCACTGAGTAAGTGGGCCTCAAATTGCTTCTTATCCTAAGTAAATGCTAATGTTGAGACAACCACAAATCCAGTGGGATTTGAAGCCTGCCAACGGCATCAGTGAAGGCAATACACTGTACGTGAAGCAGAATCTTGTTTAAATACAGCAGGGGGAGAGCAGGTTTTAGTCAGAGTAGTAAATAAACGGAGAGGATCAGAGTCCAAAAAGAGCAATGCCAGGGACCCCAAGGGAAGAAGCTCTTCAGTAAAACTCTGCAGTCTTTGACTGACCTGACTGTATGACAGGGGACATCTGGTGGTTCGTTGTCGATAAAGAAGGATGCGATTTGAATCTCTCTCGCTCTAGTGTTGACACTGGTGTAATAAAATGACTTTGATTCCATCCATCCTATGGAATGACATGAACAAAAAACACGGAAATAAACTGCTTTTCATTAAAGTAAGAGTTTTTGTGCAACTGTTTTCATGAAGATGATATTTTTTTAATTTACCTTTTTATAAATGCTACGGAGGTCTCGGTATTGCCATAACGTATTCAGTACCTGGGCGGCTGCCTTGACAACTTTCAGTGAAGACCTAAGGATGCAAAGAATTGCAGTATTGCACAGTACTGCACAGTACTGCAAAGTATTCACCCCACTTTAAAAAAGAAACATTTTATTCAGTACGTTTCATGAAAACTGCCATTGCTTTCTTGCTTCAGACTGCTTTTGTTCTTAACAAAATACCTGCCCATTCTCCAGAGTGAAGCTAAGAAAAGAAAATTGTGCTAACTGTTGTTAGAAGCAAAATCACATGACTTTTTAAAGGAGAATTAGTAGTACACTTAGTAGTGAGACTAAAGGAGTGATTTGCAACTAAATGTCAGCACGGCATATGTGCTAAACGTATGCCTTTTTCTGCCAATGTGAAGATTTATCCAAGTTCACTCTTTGAAAGAAAAGACCAAAAAAACGCAGTTTGTAGTGTCAGCCAGTAAAACTAATATTTTTGCAAGATTTAAAATTTGCTTAGAGTACCCCATGTCCTCAAAGATTCCATGCAGCTGCAGCTATGCCCTGTATCTCAGTGTCCAGGAGAGATGAAGTCATGTCAGGGATCGCTGCACTCACAGCCACATAAATCATGGATGCTCCAAATATAATCTGAAGTCCCAGACTTTGTTAATAATATGGCATGCTTATTTCACATCAACCAACTTCAATTATTGATCTGCACCCGCACCTTGGGCTGCTTTTATCAGCTTCCTGCTGTCCGCAAAGGGGAGAATGGGGAGACATATGTTTTTGGGAACTTGGAGTGGATCAGATAGGCTGGGGAGCTTGGAGCATCGCTCAGAACCCTGTGGGGTCCGCAGGGGTTTTCATGGTGACTTGGCGCTGGTCCTGCAAGACTCGAGAGCCCTTACATGACCCCTCGCTTGAGGCTCTGCTCCCCAGCTCTGGACGTCGCTGCAGGGCTGCACAGACTGGCCGCCCTGCACAGACCCAGAGCAGCTCTGTACGGAGCAGCAGCTCTGCACAGACTCGGAGCAGCTCTGCAAGAAGCAAGAGCTCTGCAAGGAGCAGGAGGCTCCGCACAGCCCCGGAACAGCCCTGCATGGAGCAGGAGCTCTGTAGGGAGCAGCAGCTATGCACGGCCCGAGAGCAGCTCTGCAGGAAGCAGGAGTTCTGCATGGAGCAGCAGCTCTGCATGGCCCCAGAGCAGCTCTGCAGAGAGCAGCAGCTCTACCCAGCCCTGGAGCAGCAGCGTGCCAGGCCACGTGGTGCGGGCACAGGGAGAGCTGCGAGCGCCACTTCTTCCCATCAGTGCTTCTTTGGCAAACCTGCTCCAGAAAATCCCTCTGGAGAGAGAAATGCCCACAACGTGCAGAGATAAACTGCCCACAACCTACCTACTGGACATGCCTGAGCTCACTAATAGCAGTTATGATACATCCCTGTAAGGGTGCTCACCTATCCTGACTTTGAAAAGCTCTAAGCATTTTATTAATGATACACTTCAGGTTGGGTAGTTCCTCATCAATAGAGGGGGACTGCAAAAACAGTTAATTTTTTTCCACCCGAAAAGACATTTCCCACATTTGTAAAACATCTGAAATGGAACAGATAAACACTTTAATGATGATGAAGCTTGTTGCCTACTTGCCTGTCACCTCTTCCCTTGGTTATGTTCACCAGTTTTTCTATTCCTCCAGTGTCAGCAAGAGCTTTGGCATTTTCCATGTTCTTGCTCGTGACCTCGTGCAGAGCACAGCAGATTGCAGCGACAGTCTCATCGGACAGGACGCTTGGGCCATTGCCTCCGGGAAGTCGGTTCACCAGATCCCGCATAGCATATTTACCTTTAAAAAGAAAGGAAAACACATTTTGGTTTTTAAGATGTGTAATTCTAGTATTCATCACAAAAATGTATTTGAAAGCCATAAAAAGGAACATAGGAACATTTCCAAGAATTCACATAAGAATTCACAAGAATTCAGAGCGGCAAAAGAGACACTAATTTTTCAAATAAATTATTTTTTCACATTATTTCTTATGCCTGAAAAGGTAAAGTATACTCCTGGGTTAATGTGGGAGGGTTAAAGAAATCCTTACAGTAGTTTGGGAGTTTTTCTTTCAGCCCTTCTGTTCACCTTGTTTGTCACCCACAAGAGATCAGATCTTATTTCTGTCAGATTTCAATTACTGACTAATGGACAGGAATAATCATAATGCAAACAGAGGAAATTAACTGAAGTTAAGGTAAATATTTTTCTTATGTTTAGGTAGGCTGTGTTGATAATAGAATGATTATTAATTGATTTTTTGGAGGACATGTATTTGTATGTAACAGTGAATAATGAATAAGCTTCACAAAAAGCTGTTAACTATCTATTTGCATTAGATGCCCAAGGAAATCTTCTGCAAACAAAACAAACTTTTTATGCCTACTGGAAAACGGCCACACATACTGTGAATAGCGGTGCTCTGTCACGGCTCTTCTAGCAAGATCACCAACAGATGTTTGCACATACCTGTTTTTATTGTTATTCATTACAGTCCCCGGTCTCTACTCTGAAATAACTTAATTTTCTTCATGTTTAGACCACTTCATGTTAGTCCCACTATTCTGGCCCATACCAACCATACCGGCCTGCTTACTGGCATATGGTAGTTTTGGATTTTCTCCATATCTCAAAATGTTTTGTGGAAAGGTGGATTTTGTGGTGGATCTGCAAAGCAAGGAGGGGGGAGGGAAGGGAGGTGCCCAAACTCACAACATCTGCCAGGAAAGGCAAAGACATCCTGAAATGAAAACGTCATGTGGGCATTACCTGTGTGCACGGCTCTTGGAGAGCACAATTGCTAACATAATTCCTGCAGGCACAGCACATGCTTTGCAGGAAAGCGTGCTCTGAGAAGCTTCCGAAATGAATAAACTTTTCAGTTATATTTGTATTTTTGAGAGCTGTACTCTTATCTGCACAAATAGTTAAATGTGTAAATTTATCACTGTAGTTTGAAACAGAACATTCTTCTATAACAAAAATCAAACTTCTCTACACCATGATACTATACGTGATTCATTCAGGCTGCATCAGGCTTGGCTGAGGTTAGGGCATGTTGAACATGCTGTAAGAGAGCTGGGGACTCTTGAGCAAGAAAGGACAAACATTTCTTTTTTTGACGAATACTAGACAATAATATTAAAATACGTGAAAGGAAAACAGTACTTTTTTTTTCTCTCTAGCAAGCACCACTTCTGATTATTTAATCCAGCAAAGGCATGCACACTATATATACTGCCCTGCGCTGTTCTTTACTAGGAAGGGTTTCTTCCCTCTGTTGCTACCTAGAACTGTTAAATAAAACATTTATTGGCACACAGCTAAGCTGTCATATCCCCTTACAGCAAGCAAGGAACCTGGAAGCCCTCTAGGCAGGTTACCGTTAGGTCCAAGGAAGCAGAGTTGTGTTTTCTATCATATTTTGTATCAATGTTTTCCTGTCTGTCTGAGTTTAGCTGAGGTGGCTTCACTCTGCTGTAAAGGGATTGCTATGCAAGATGGCTCAAGGCAAACCAAAAGACAACATTACTCGGAAAAGCTACTGCTGTCAAAAAGATTAATTTCTGTGACACAGGGGACATGGAATAGTAAAATCATTTATGCTGTTTCTCTTGCTAGACTCTCATTCTAGTGTTTTTCCAATACAAGGCCTGTTGTGCCGGTAACCCTGCCTGCTGCAGCACAGTTCTCTGCTTACCAATAAGCTCCTTGTTACGAACATCCAACGCCATGTTCCTTAGGGCAGTTGCCACCGAAGAGACGACTCTATCATTATCCATTCTCAGCAGCTCCACAAGGATTGGCAGTCCCTTCTCTTTTCTGACAGCAGCTCGAATGTATGCTGCAAACTGCAAGAAAGCTACAGTGACTTGCAAACCTGCTACAATAGCCCAGCTGATACAATCTCTCACAAGATGGCAATTCTTATGTATTGTAGGGAGGGCATTTTCCAAAGAAGGGACACTAAGTTAAATGCGTTTTTTTTCCTATTATCGTGGAAGGTTGGTTCTTTCCTGTTCTTGGCTCATTCCTAACACAGAACAATATTTTTCTTTTAGAAGTGAGCTAAAAGGCTAAAATCTTAACAGATGACATAACATTGCACATTATATATATTTGTATTTGCACTGGTCTTACTTCAGCAGGACCTTCCCATCTAAACTGACAGCTGTATTTTTTTTAACTCTAATGTGCACTGCGGAAAAGATTTCACTGCTTTTTTAAAATAAATGGCACCAATGTCAAGGCTCGTTTCCACACTGCTCTCTTGCCTACCTTCTTTGCTTTGCACAATGGAAGCACCATTTTGCAATGCATAAGTAGTAGTGACACACATTGGACAGAAACAAGCTTATGTAGAAGAGAAAATTACTGTTTCCTCTTGAACCCACCCCAACATCCATTTAAAAGCAAGCAAGTTAAGTACAAGCATGGGAAAGCCGACAGGAATCAAGACGCCCTGCGTCGAAGAGGGGCTTTGGCAGCACTACCTTCCAGTTGCCTGCAGAGAGATTCTGCAGGGATCCTGCGGAGCCCTCCAGAGTTGCTGGGTTGGAGCTTTCTGCCAGCAGTGTTAGGTAGGGTTTTACCACAGACGGGTGCCACAGCATTTCCACCCCTTTAGGAGACTTGGAAAATCCTGGTATAGGGCCGACTCCATCCCACTGTGAAATGAGCACGTACTTGTGAGTACAGAAAACCTCTATTTTTGTTTTGTTTTAATTCAAGCCGTATGTTTTCATTTTGGCTAAACTACAGTTGATATATTTGTACCAGGAAAAAGAATCAAACCTGATCCTCCTGCGAAACTTTTTTTTTCTTCTTCTTTTTTTTCCCCCAGCAACTGGGCTCTGAGTCTTTGCTGGGTGACTCCTTTCCCAACAAGTCGTCCAGCTCGCTGATGCCCAGCAGACGCGCCTGAGGCACCTCCAGCTCTAAGCGGTAGGAGAGGTTTCTCAGGGTACACACACAGTTTTCCACTGTCTGAAACCGAAGCAAAAGGGTGTTTGGAATTAATGACTTGGTCACATAGCAATACTGAAAACCAAACAAACTAAGCCAAAACTCTGGTATTTGGGGCACAAGCAGCAATTTCTAATTCTGGGCCTTGGGCATTGCTATTTCTGTTTCTTTGGGAAAATTGAAATGTTGCTGCTGATATCCCCAGTTACAAAAATATTGCTAAAAGTCACCTCTGCTATAGTGAATTTTTCTGGTATTTAGAATATAAAAATATCATGAGTGCTTTTTATTATTATTTTATCAAGAAATTAATACTTCAACACTGCCAAAATGTTATACACAGAACCAGTTAATCTGTATTATGCAACAGAATTTGATTGCACACAAATAACTTCAGGTTGGGAGAGACAAGCATTCAAGGTAAGCACATCACAGTCCTAAATTATACTATGCCATCCCCAACAGATCTTATCAGACATATAGTTTTGTAGGAGAAGTCACGTAGAGTGCGCATGCACCTTGCTATCGTAATCTGACGTGTTCACACACGTGTGGATCACATAGAGCAGCGAATCGACCAGCCCTTCACAGGACCTCATTTGCTTCCGGGCTTCTTCACCCGCAGAGCTCAGGTTCCTAAAGGATCAAAGGAATGGGAATGAGAATGTAAATGCACGCACAGTGCACTAAGCTGTGGGCAGACGTGCTGTGCTTCACCCAGGAGCTTGCACAAGTCTCTTATACAGCTGTTTGACTTGAGCAGTTAAAAGCAAATGCACCCCTTGGAGCAACAACCACCTCCCACCCGCCACATTCTTCATAGAGGGTAACTTTAATTCACACTAATTTTGAGACAGAAGTGGCTCACTGACAAAGCCCACCATGAGCCCAAATCTCTCCTCGCTGCCTTTCTCATCCCAAGCTCTCTCAGCAGACCTGACACAACCCTGAGGTCTGTGTCTGCTGCACAACAGGTCCCTGAGCTTGGCTGCGTTACAGGCATCCTTTGTAGCCTCTTGTAACACCCAGGCAAGTCCAGGGAGCTGCTCTGTGGTCGCTAACACTGGCAATAGTGCTACACAGATGGCCACACAGATCCATGAGGAGAGTTGTGGGCAAGGAAAAAAGCTGCGGTGGGTGCACCAATGTGCAGAGAGGCAGCCCGGGATGGGACGCATGAGGCTGCAGGGAGGAGCTGCCCAGAGCTGCGCTGCCGCGGTGCTGGCTGCACCAGAGCCCATGTGAGAAATGGCCTTGCAGAACAGAGGAACCACTTAGGAAAATGCCCTGGAGTTTGGAAAGGTCTCCAGCAAATAAAAAGCAGTTCCTCTGTGTATTTAACCACGGTGGCCTCACTCTGATGTTTACTGCAATACAACTTGAAATCTAGTGAATCAAAATGATGAGCAAACCTACAGATAAACAGAAATTCTTCATATTCCAGAATATACTGCCCCATGTCCTTGAATTTTCTTTTCCAATTTTTTAGTTTTGCATTTTATTATTTTGAACAATCCTTTTTTTTATGTATTGCTGTTTGTTAAATACACAAAAGGAAAAGTCAAATATTTCATTTCTGATATACATACATAGCTTTTAAAAACATACAGAGCAATAAAGAATCACCAAATGCTCAGGCTTTTATCTGAGTAATTTTCATGATTCTGTGGTAGTACAAACCACAGTAATTAATGCCATAAGAGTTAACATTTCCCAGTGTATAACTTTGTATTTCTCGCTTTCCTTTAATATAGAAAAAAACTTCCCTGTGTAGAAGAACTAACTGGAATTTAGAGGCTGTAACAGCAATTTTGTTTTAAAGTCGCCCAACAAGAAGCACTTGCTGAATAACCTGGTTTCTGTGCAAATAAAGCCTCCTATGACAGCCCGTTACCTGAGGCAGCCGGTGGTATTGCGCAGAACCAGGGATGTCTGAAACTTCATTTTATGATCATCATCGAAGGAGGAGCTGTTCCAGCCAGAGTGGGGCACGATGACAGTGCTGGTCAGTGTGGACAGCGCATCCCTGATGATGGTCATCTTCACCGCGTCGCAGGAGGACAAGTTCCAGAGGACCCCTGCGGAGCAAAGGAGCGTCGTGCCTGGTCAGCAACACCCGGCAGCGCCACCACACGCAGCAGCCTGGCACACCACAAACCTCCCTACAGGCCATGACAGTAGCCTGGCACATCACAGACCTCCCTGCGGCAGCACCAGCAGCCTGGCACATCACAAACCTCCCTGTGGGCTATGTCAGCAGCCTGGCACACCATAAACCTCCCTGTGCCCAGCCAGAAAACACAGTCCCTCTGGCTGCCAACACAGGGATTTACATGCTGACAGTATTGATCGATATGTGGTCAGCAGAACTGCCACTGAGAGATTCACTTTACAGACTTGAAATAATATTTTGTAAACTCCAAGTTGCAGTTTATTCAACAGCTCTCAGTTGGGCTGCCTGGCTGGGGCGCAAGCCCTTCCATGAAAGAGGTGCAATGTGCAATAACAATGAGAACAAACCCCGGAGCAGATCAGCAGCTGTTTCCTGCCATACTGAGATGGGAAGCCTGCATATTACCGAGTAAATAGGCTCCTCTCTTCCTCAAGGAAAACTATCTGACAGAAATACACGCTGGTTGACTGGGGAATTTCCTTCCTCTCTTGCTTGAACAGCGGCTCGTTCTGCTCCTGGCTACCAAGGGGAAGCCCCCGGCACCACAGGAGACCGGACAGATACTCCCTGGCAGGGCTCAGGCTCATCACAGTTTGCAAAACACCCTTCCATTCTCCTGAAACTTTTGCTGTTCCTCGCTACTCATCTCTAACGTCTACACTTTTCTTAGATATTTAAAGACAGGAGACTCCTTCTGACAACTAAGATCTGAGGTGTTTGCCAGGCGGTTCCAGTGCTTCAGTGAGTGGGCTAACGCTGAGGTGGAGATGCGCCTGTGCTGCAGAGGCACACGTCAGAACACGCTGCGCAGCCTGCAGGAATGGCCCTGCGACATGGCAGCCTCCGCGCGTCCATGCACCGCTCTTGCCTGCCCGCCCCGTGCTCCGGACACGCAGCCCCCTCAGTCCCAACGTCTGCGCCTTTCAAAGCGTGCACGTGCCATCCCCTTTCCACACTCCTCACCCGTTCACATGAGGATACTCATCTTGGCCTTCCCAGAGCTCCTGTTCCTCAGCACATAAGGATGGAAACCTGCGGCTAATCCCCAAAGCTGCTCTTTATGTTGGCAAACCACAGCTCCCTGAGTTCGCCCTCTGGGAAAGGGGAGCAGAATGGACACTCCCAAGGCCTCCACGCTCCCGTCAGTCAGAGGCAGCTGTGTCCTGCTCTGCTGGAGCCAGCGACTCCCACACCCCATTCCACAACCAGGAGGACGCATCCCCACGGGCTCGGTGGCCCTTCTGCTCTTAGACAGTTCTGCCACTGTTTAATTTTCTGCGGATGCTCGCCAATGATTTTTGTTCAATCTTCTCTCCAAAATTCCTTCTTGTACCCATGGTCCGGTTACCTTTTTGAACACCTGTTTTGCAGAATATTTCTTCTGTGAAAACGACACATTTCATTCCAATGCTTCAACATATTATAAGATACAGCTTTACTTTAATTAATTAATAAAAGCTAAAGAACAGATCAGGTCCTTCGCAGGCTCACAGTCCTAAGGAACTTCAGATGAGAAATTCACTGCAAAGGATACTTCATATGTTAAAATGGTGAGCAATAACTGAGGCTAAATTTTAATACTATCATACAGACACTTTTAGAGACATAGAAATAAGTATTTATGACCTTTCTCTCCAGTTCCTCTAAAACAAGACTTCCAGCAAGATGGGCAACTGATATATAAATCAGGAAAAGAGGAAAAGAAGTCCCTAGGGTGAGATGGAAGTGTGCTATGAAAGATTGGAGAGGTCTCCATAAATTGCTTGGGGCTTCCAAGTTTGAACTACATCACACCTGCATGCTCCAAACTAACTGAGATTTACTTATTCCTCAGGTTTAATAGTTGGATTACATATGGCTATTTCAATACATATGTAATTTCATCCCATAAATATCTCCTGCAACTGTATGCTCTCACTAAAGAGAAATCCCTCATAGAAAATTAATGGTGAGAAATCCAAATGCTTCGCTGGCCAACAGCGTCACAGTCCTGAGAGCCGAATTCATGCAGTTTGTGATTCATTCTAGAAATTAATCTCCACTAAACTCCCCACCCCATTTTTTGTTAAAGCAAGTTACATAAGAGAAATAAATTCTGCATCAAGTCTCAGAGTACTATTAGATATTAAATCATCTCCAGTTATGTAACACCGGAGAAAAGAGCTTACCCGATTTGCTGAGCCCTCTGCTCATCCTCAGCTGCCCTGTCCACTGCTGCCAGCCTCGGGGGCAGAAACGAGGCAGGAGGGGCACGAGGGACTGCATAGGGTAGCCCAGGAGCGGCTCCTAGGGTCGCCCATAGCCCCGCGTGTCATTTAAAGAGAGACGCCTCCCTGTTCCTCGCTCAGAGAGAGGTGTTGGAGTGCTTCCGAACCAGCCACCCAAAAAACAACGCAGCAGCAGTGCTGAGGGTCAGTTCCCCGACACGGCCGGCACGACTCGGAGCCTGGCGCCTGCCGGAGCAGAAATGCAGGCATTGATGGTCCAGCACCGCAGAACAAAGTGAGGCCGAAGCGTGCAGGAAGGGCAGGTGCTGCCGCCCGCGCCTCCTCACCCTGACGCCTCTTCCCTGCAGAGGAGCAGCCCTGGTCCTTGTCCCTCCGCTGCCAGGAACTGGCGCTGAAACCACCGCATGCGGCCCCATCCGCAAGGCTCCAGCCAGCCCTGAAATCCCACCAGGGCTGAAGAACACAAACACTTAAGGAGGATTTCTGCCTCCTGAAAAGTTGCTGGTCATATTAAAGACTATCTAGTATAGCAAAGCCTAGATGTTTGACAGTGATGATGTATTCCATCACAAGTATGTAAAATGAATGAAAAATATTTATATAGATATATGTATAACATTGATTTAAATAGCTAAGATGTAAAAGAGACAATAAAATACAGCACTCATATCAAGCTATGCAAACAGTACTGATGAACCAGAATATATTTTTCTCTAAACTGGCTGAATAGGAGAAAAAAAAATTCAAGAAGGTAAAGGATGAAGAAAGTATAATAAAAATGCTCAACACGTTATTCAGAGCTATAATTTAAGTTAAAAGGCTTTGATATAAGCTTCTGTAACATCAGGTACTGACAAAATCAATGTATAAATCTAAATCGCTTTAATAAAAGATAACTAAAGGAACATGTATAGGCTTATGTAGTAGATCTTTCCTTTTTTTTTTTTTTTTTTTTAAGCAGATTTTGGGTTCTACACACTGGAGTCCTAGCAGGGGCAGGTGAGTCCTCTCACAAAGCCGCATCAGTCACTCACTGAGGTATTTTAAGACTCCCTCTTTCCAATTCTGTTCTGAAGCAACTCTTCAGAATTAACATCACAAATTTGGCGCTAGCCACAGGATAAGCCCAGGATAATCCAAGGCCCTCGCAAAGAGGACTTGTGAAGACAGCAAAAGCCAAAGACACGAGCGCCTCGCAAGGCTGTTCAGTGGGCGGCCCTGCACCGTGACTCGTCCGTCTTTTCCAACCATGATTCCATGATTGTATGATGCTGACAGAAAGCAGATGATCAGGATCCATCCAGAGTCTTTGAAGCTGTCCTGGGGCCTGGGTAATTCAGTGGAGTATGCAACCAAGGACAAGACCAGCCACTGGCAGCCGATGGAAATGGGTGCAGCCCTGCAGACAGGAAGCCACCAGGCATAACCCTCCAAGCGCAACACCAGGACTCGCACCTTATCCATATTTCTAGCTTTCTAGGTTGAAAGTTGTGCCACACAGATAAAAAACTCATAAATTATGTAGGTCCCATCCTTGAACATGGCGTGGTAAAGCCAGATAACCTTGATGATTCAACGTAAACTCTGGTCTAGCAACAAAGACAACAGGATTGCCTGGAAGATTTCTGTGTGAAGCTGTCTGGAGATGTGGGTGTGTAAGGAGGACAGAGATCAGACAGGCTGAAGACACCAGCATATGAAACAGTGCATCAAACAGTCTAGAAGAACAGCTTCTCCTGCAGGTTGAGTCAGCTTTTCATCCTAAAGGTCCTCAATCTGTCTCTAAGATGTGAGTCAAGTTCTTCGAGTTAAACTTAGTACTATAAATTTGATTATAACTGACCATGTTCCTCCCTAATTTAAAAGGCACTTACAAAGCATGTGAAATTTCCACAAACTGGAATAGAGCAGAAACAGAGACACCCAGAATTTTAACATCTGGTAAAAATGGGTGATTTGGAAACCTTAATTTTCAAGACAAAACTTGATGTTGCATTTAGTGATGTCAATTGTTTTTATCAAATCCCAGTGCCAGTAGACAGGTCAGAGAAACCGTTCAAATCAATGGATTTCTCAAAATCTTCGGGAAGGTACTCTCAGCTGGAGAGGAATTATTTATGAAGAGCTGTTCTTCCAACATACCGAACAGTAACAGCCTGTTTTTATATGCTGCTTGTTGTGCATAATGCACATAAAATCACTGAAGAGCAACATATTCAAACATTCAAGTGGATGGCCTGCTATATAATTAAAAAATATCTTTAAAACTCTACTGATTCACTTGTAGATTAATAAGTGCAGGAGGCTTTATCTCTTATAATGAGGTAGGGAAAAGACTGGAATTATAATAGCACAAATACAGGGCTGTAGTTTACTGACTCTACAAAAGGCAGTATCAGCTGAAAACTAGCAGTGAGGTAGGTAAGTCACAGTATGAAATTTCAATGACCTTTTTCCTGCCTTTATGTGGTCAGGCACATGAAGTGCAGAAAAATGTACATAGCAATATATGATAAATAATTTTAAAAATAATATAAAAATCAATTTTTGTTAACTAGAATTTCTCAAACTAAGAATAGTTTTGCTGTCACATGCTGTAACCCACTCATGAAAAGGAAGTTTGTTTTAGTTGTTTTCTTAAAGGTCCTTTTCTATGACAGCGCAGCTGCATGAGTAGAAAGGCTGGGTCAGAGAGCAGTTTATGACTAGACTCTGTTGCTGAAGATCTGAGAGAAACCAAAAAAACACCTCTACAGAGGTAGCTTTCCCTGGAAGACATGCACTCCTGACACATATCAACACTGCTTAGATTTTAACCTACCACAAGGCTGTTTGCCCAGGTCTCCTCAGAACAGGCTCAGCGCTCAGAAGTGCCCCGTGTTCAGGAAGATGCCTAAGCAACTTCCCACCCACAAAGCTGCACAAGCTCCTCCAAAGAGCCCCTACTACAAAACACAGACCTGACCAGCCCCGCAATCACCAGCTTTCCAAAACTCAGACACCTTTAGAGCACCTTCCTGTGGAACCATCGCTTACCTCTTAAAAGCAGAAGTAATTCAGAAACATCAAACACGGATTTTGTAGAGTAGACAAAGCAGCTAATGTGCAATTCAACTCCTAAGTTTTCCATTTACATAACTATTCTTAAGGCAATAACTGTATGCTAGTAGAGAAGACACCAAGATGTAGAGATAGCAGAGGTTATCTCAACATTTGCATAAGTGGAACACATTTAGGGAAAAAAAGCATCCATGTGAATTTAAAGTGATATGCTTTGCATACATTCTGTACAGAATCATTTTCTCTACTTAATATACTTCCAAAGTGACTAGGCTAAGGTACACATACCATTCCAAGGTATTTCTTCGTTTAGAAAAGCTATTAAGATATTTTATTGGCAGTACATGCAAAATAGCTTAATATGGAAGAGAATGAAACAAAATTTTGAAACCAAACCAAATGAGAAAGCTATCAAAATTTGAAATAGTAAGTTTTCTGGAAAATTCTTGCCTTTTTCTCTTCTGTCATATTTTTCTGGACCCTGATCTTCTCAGACACAACCCTCCCATACCGACAGAGACAAGCAGCTGCATCAGAACACATCTAAAACTAACAAATCCAACTGATTTCCACGAAAATGGAGCTCTTTCATGTGTTATAACTGGAAATCATTTATTACCTCTGCCCTTTCAGTCTGCACCAAGACCCAAGTAGGTCCCTGGGTCCCTTAGGATCAGGAGAGGAGAGGTGCACACAGTCAGTTACCGGGTGGAAATGCAGAGCCTTCTGTAATTTGCACACTTGCAACTGTCTGCCTCTACCTTAAGGTACACATTCATAGTCTGGGTTCATCTTTGAATTCTGCAAGACTTTATTTAAAACTTGCTAGAAGATTTTTCTTTTTTAAATCAGTTACAAAACTGATGCCAAGAGCCAACAAAGCAATACTCATTCAAGTAATACTGGGCCTACATGCAGGAGAATCACACTGGACCAAAATTTATCCTAGGTGTAACTATTCTGTTTCACTTATCCCTGTGAATCTATACTTTTATGTTAGTATTTTAAATGTCAGTAATCAAAGCAAATTATTTTGTACTTAAAAAAACTAATGCAAACATAAAATTCCAGACAATATCCTCCAATTTCACTCACTCACCAGCTGTTTCTGTTCTGTTATTCAAAACAGAAAAATAATCTATATTACAGTTCTGCACCATTTTTTTCTATACAAAACTTACCTGTTACGAGCTCTTTTATTTCTGCATCCACAGTTTTTCTGAGTAGTCGCAAGAGGGCAGGTATTCCACCAACGTTCTTCATGGCGACCTTGTTCTCGTCGGTGGACTTGCCGTACACAAGGTTCCTGAGTGCCCCACACGCGTTCTTCTGCACCTCCAGCACCCTGTGATCCAGTAGGTCCACCAGGTGCTTGATTCCTCCCAGCCTGCACACCTGCAGAATGAAGCCACAGGAACATCAGCTCCTATGCACTTCACACATGGCACTCAAGAGATTGAAAGGGCCATTTTTTATACTGAAAGATAGTACAGCCTATTCTACCCCAAAAAGGAAGATTATCAGAAAATCTTAACAGTAGCTAAGCTAAGAGGCTCTAAGCGAAAGAGTAATTTAAGGCTGCAGTGAAAAATCCTTTACCGTTTTTGGTAAACTTCATACCATTTTCATACCATTTTGCCTATTCCACCTTGTACAATAACTAGTTTAGCAAGTTAGAGCACTATTAACTCAAAAACAAACTAACACATACAGTTTTTATAGATTTTTTTAGCTGAAGAAATTCACCGTCTTTTACTGACCACAACAGGAAAAGCTTAAAACATTTGTGAGTGAAAACAGCACTGAGACCTAGAGAAAGCTTTTGAGCAATGTTTTGAAAAGCAGAATCTCTATTACGTTCCTGGAAACTGGTACTGGGGATCAAATTGACTAGTATCTTCATATACACCTAAAAAGAGCCAAACTGAAGAGGAGAGGAAAAGCAACTGAAATACAAGGTTTCTATTCTTGTAGATATCCTTCTACCTTTCTAAAGGTATATATGCTTTTAACTTGTCAAATCAGTTATTAGTTAGAAAAACTTCTATTTAAAAGAGTGTATTTTTCAAAAGAAAATCTTAAACTTATGCTTCAAAATGCAGCTTTACTTCTGCTGGAATTATATCACATTTAATAATTTACATGAGGCTTTACATTTCAAAATACCTCAGTTAGTAACAAATAGAGACTTGGTGTATTTGCACGTTGCCATAAAGCACAGGTGTACGAAGCCTGGCATTGCTCTATCGTTCACAGCCAATGCTATGATAGCAGCCAAATATGGGAGCCTTTTCTGAGGGCATTCAATGGACTTACAGCTATTTACATTGGAAGATTTCTGCAGCTAGGAAGTTTGATATACTATGAAAATTATCTTGCATAGTATTTATTTGACATAAACTACATTGAAAGCACATATTTCAGGTTGCTATACATTTTTAAAGATTTATTCTTTCTTAAGGCAAATAATTTTTATTTCTACATTATTAAATAAATGAAGCAAGAAATAACTATTCATAGCTTTCAGTTAAATCCCTCTTGCATGTCAACAAAACAGCGCATCAGACATTACACCTACTTTACACATTATTAAAGGAAAAGCAAATATAGGTAGTCATGTCAGTGTAATTTATTCTTTCTACGTAATTTTGAAGGGAATTTAAATAGTAAAGATGGGTTTCTCGCAGATAAGCAGTTTCTTGTGCTTCCTCCAGGTTTTAGTAATGCAAGCACTTCAGTTCATTCTGCTGGGCTTGTAATGCCCTTAATAGTCTAAGAAATTAATCTGTTCTCTACTACAGCACTAAAGTAATATATCTAAATAATGAATAAAAATATAGCACTAAAGGAGTACTCAAATAGTGCTTTAATGATCTTACCAATAGAGCCATTACAATCCTTTCCTGTCCCGAACAGTGTCTGGTGTCGGCCTTTGACTAAAGGGAGGACATGCGTCACAAACTGCGGCTTCCCTCTCACCACAGACACAAGTTGTCACGGAACAGCAAGAGCATAAAGCAGCTGACTACCCCGATGAGCACTGCCCAGCGCCTGAAGCCACCATTGCTCCTTCCCCGGCTGGCTCTCTACCCCTCGCCAGATCGCAGCCATTTCTACATCGGCAGCTGACAGCAGCATGAGTGGGAACAGCCCTGTGCCGGGTGGGCAGCGCCGCGCCAGGCGGGCAGCGTGCCGGGGCCCAGGCTCAGCGCAGTGCGGGCGTGGGACGAGCACCCAGCTGCTGACCCAGGCGATGTGGCGAGATGAAGGCAGAAGGGATCAGAGGGGAAGGGCAACATCTCCCCTGCAGCAAGCGGGGTTTGTTTTACTGGGTGAGCAACGTTCTTACAGAAGTGTTATCAATATTTCATTAACGTACATTATATTCATCATGTTCATCATGAAAATAAAACACACATGAGATATGAGTGGGAAAGCAAACTTCTTCAGATCAATAGCTTACAGTCGCTCTGTGGAAGAAGCAGCTCTTTAGACAACTGCTAGATGATATTTTATCAAGACCTGTATTTTCACTCAGATGCACCTTTCCTCTAGAATGAACTGAAATTAATACTCTCCTCTGTGTATTTCCAGGATTGTGATTTCTTTTCTTTGCTTGACAGGTCAATTATTCCCTACGAGGCATTAAAATATCTTCAGCAAAAACAGAGAAAGCCTTCAAGAATTGTCGTTTCTCCAAGAATTATTGCTTCTCTTAATCTCCAGTCACCACCACATTGCACACGCAGACTTCACCTGCGCTTCTACAGTTCTGCCAAACTCTGCAACCCAAATGTCAGAGAGCTTCACATAATTTTGCATCTGTTATAGAGTCTTATGAGGGTCCGTGTGAAGATCTTCATGCACATATGAAGATCTATGTATATTATATATAGTGCATATATTTACACACACCTACCTATGTCAACATTAACGCATATCTAGTACACCCAGAAACATGAGAGGGTCCAGGATACTGTGCTACAACAAAAAGATGAAAACCAAGGCAGGTGCTTGGCTGTTCTTAGGACTGAGCAGCCTCTCCAGCAAGGGAAGCAGCGGTGCCTACCTCTGTCTTCACTTTGTTGTCCCCGAAGCAGAGGTGCTGCAGGTAGGCAGCAGCGTTGGCCTGCACCGAGGGGAACTGGTGCTGCAGCATGTGGATGACCTCGGGCAGCTCTGGGTCTCGCCAGGCAAACTCCCTTCAGCGGGGAACGCAAGCACAGGCATTAGCTATAAACATGCATTTATTTACTAGGCAGAATTACGACAGTGTCTTAAGTGCTTTTCATCAATTTTGTTTTTGTTCTGCTGGACAAGGGCTAGGAGGAAAAACAGGTATGTCAGAGCAGCAATGAGTCACCCCACATTTTATTCTTCCCATTGGGAAAGAGTGCTTTATATCCTACATGCTTCAGCTGGGTATGTTGGCCATACAAACAAATGTACACACTAAAATTACACCTACTGAAACCCTGCAACCCATAAACATCCCCCAGCCCTTCAACACAGAGTGCCAGATGCACACGTTTTTCCTAAGTTCTCTACATTTAACAATATTGCTCAAGCACATCACTCCCATAAAGTGTATTTTCCTCAATACTCAATGCTCTTCCTCGTCTCAAGTCAATTATACTTGAAAAAAAGCTGTACAGCTATGGATGTCTTCATCATGATCAGATCCACATAGTTTGCATAATCTGAGTTACTGAGGGATTGCAAACATAATACCAGTTTCATCAGATGCGCTTTACTTAACGAACCATTTTACTTATGCAGACAAATCTGGAAAAGGCATTAAGCCCATCAGGGTCCCATTCATATCCAACTGTGTTAGAAATGTATCCACTAATATTTGTTGGGCCAACTTTCCTTTGTAAAGGAAGTAAAAAAAGTAGCAGTGTATCAGGTTTCCTGTTCTTGAAACTCCAGGCAAGTTTAGAGTGGCTGTTCCAAGAGCGTCTGGGGGTATTCGACAGGCAGCATCGGCAGGGCCAGCTGGATCCACCAGAATCTATCTCTTCACGGCCACTTTTCAGGGGACACTACCGAGGTGCCTGCTCTGGACCAAAATCATGTAGGGGCTTATGTCTCCCTGCTGAGAGCAGCAAGATCCTGGGGACAAGAGCCTCTCCAGCAATAAAGATTCCGCGAAGGCTCCCTGGCCTCGCTGCAGAGCAGTGCTTTCCGGGGCTCAGAACATGGAGAACCAGACACTGAAAGGGACTAAAACAACAGAAAACTGCTTCGTTGTGAAAGCACAACATTGGTAAGTGTACCACCACAGACAGCAAGTTGGAACTTCTTAGCAGTTCTTTGCATGCCTGCTATTAGCAATCAACTTTTATGTAACTTTTTGTGACCCAGAACAGACGAGGAGCAACATGCCACAAGCAAGCAACAGAGGCCAGACTATCAACCTCACTTAGATGAATGAACAGAGGAGTTAAATGAGATTAATACTGTCTCTCTGTATTTATTAAAATAAGAAATATATTAATATTCATTAATAAGAAAAATAATACATTTAAAGAAAATCACTGCTACTATTTTAAAGACTGGAAGATAAGGCAAACCTCAAAAGTAAGTAAATCATCTCTGTTATAAGCTTTTTGAAAAACAGGTATAAGTTTTAGTGAAAAGATTGTCTCTTAATTGAAATGACAATATTGAGACAACACTTGCCCATGTCCATGTTGTTGACATACACTTAGATCATCAAACTAAAGGAAATGTTTTAAAAATCAGTGTGCGTGAGCTTTTTTTTTTAAGATTTTTTTTAAGATTTATGTTGTTCATGAAAAATTCATTCAAACAAATCAAGCATTTACTTTCCAATTTTGAAAATATGATCTTTTCCCACTCCCACAAAAAGAACTTTACTGGATACAGGATTACAAATGCCTCTGAAGAATTACTCAGAAAGACTGACTATAACCTGGGCTGCTGACATCAAGTTTACCAATACTCCTTTTAATAACTTTTAGATGAAAATAAATATGAAAGAAAAGCATAACAGCATTTAAATACATACAAGCTGTTCATCCTTTCCATAGCAAAGTAGAAGAAATTTATTGCTTTAGCCATTCAACAGGATCTTTAAATCCAAATTAGTCATAAATGTATAAGCAATGCAGAGCTGAAATGCACACAGCCAAAGGTGCCACATTTATTCTCAGAACGTACTAAAAAGCTTCCTGTTGTGGCACCTACGCACAGCTACGAGCGGGCAGCAGACTTGCCTGGGGTCCTTCTGAATGCTGTCGATGGAGGGGGAGCGTGTGGTGCCATCATCAGCGGGTGCCGTGTGCTGCAGCCGCCCATACACGGGCTCCGCGAGCCGGAAAGGCACCGACCGGTAGGGCTCTGCGTAGGTGGCCGCCGTGCTCAGCGCGTAGTTGTTCCTTTGGTAGGTGAGCGTGCTGCGCTGACTGGACGATCTCTGCAGGTTTCCCACTCCTGCCATAAAATCAGCATTAAAAAAAATAGGTACCAAATGTCTACTGAAGAAGCAAAGTAGTTCTTGGTCAAAGAGGGCGAGCAGAAGAATCTAGAAAGCATGTGGTAGCATGGCCAAAGGGACAAAAGGGAGAGGCTACTCCTTCAGCTGAAATGACCACAGGAAGCATTGCTGGAAGATGCTGCCAGTGACAGGAGGAGACTTTGCTGGAAACAGATTTAAAGCCTGATTTGCTTGAGTATCTAAAGTACAAAATGTGTCTTTAAACAAAAATGATGCTCTAAATTGTGTTTTAGAAATCAGACTCCAAAGTGTTTAGCAAAATTCAGTCATCAACAGCAATTTCAATTTGCCAACAGTACTAAAGAGGGAAAAATAATTAAATAAAAAAACTTATATCTGATGTTATATTTTCCTTTTTCCAACTATTTGCAATTTTTTACTGAACCAACCTAATAATAGGAAGAACCAGGATTAAATATGCTTTCAAAGCATTAAGGTTGGGGCTCCAAAAATTCAAATGCAATTCTTCAAATGCTGATGTGGTAGTTTATCTTTCTAAAGTAACTGATATTGAGTAAACCAGAAAGTGGAGAATTTACATTTCTAGTTAACTTTCCTCGTTATCACATTCTGACAAACATAATTTGCTTTAAGCTGTAGCAGACAGGAGAGGATAACTACAAAATCCCTGGTGTCCTTCTATACACAGCACTCAGTATTGCAGTTATGTAAAAAAGATTTAAAAGATATATTTTTAAATGTGTAAAAAATGATTTAAGAATCAGAACATATCCCTGTAAATATTTCTGGAGAGTAGGTTAGTTAAATCACCCTAACATTTAGGCAGTTTTTAGAAATTTTACTCCACTACACAACTTTAGTTATCAGCCTTAAAAAAAACGGGATCGCAAAATAAATTTTATGTTTTTCTTTACATAAAATCACTCTAACATTTTTTTTTGCTTAAGCAGTTCATAATTTGTTAGTAAAAATTATAACAAATATCAAATATTTTAGCAAATACAGAAATATTGTAGTTTCATTACAAATCCATCAAATAGAGTATTTACTACACTAAAAACCACAAATTACACTGCTAAAGATATAAGTGTGCAAGCTATTGTTTTACTGGACAGACCAAAAATGAACAAGCTCGGTGAGAGAATGATGCACAAAGAATGCAAGAGTGTGTAATAAAGTTTGTGTCACAAGATGCCCTTTCTTCAAGCCTACACTTGAGTGCACCGTGTCAAACGGGAAATATTCTGGCTCTAGGTTGTCAGATTATGCGGCGCCAATTGCAAGCACCACCACACCTTTCTAGTTGCTTCAAATCTGCCTCTCATCTCCCTTGCTCTGTATCCTCTGCTTTCTGCCCTGAAGCCAGCACTCCGTATGCCCTGCAGCGCTGGAGGCTGTGGAGCACGAGAAGCCTTGGCACGGCCCGAGGGGAGCGCGCTGCAAGCACGTCGCCCACCTGAGCCCATTCGATACAAGGCCGCCTGGGAGCCATGGTGCAGCTCGACGGTGCCGTGGTTGGGGCTGCGGTACACGGGGCTGTAGTACGTCCTGCCCTCGTAGATAGGCGTGATGTGCAAGTCCGGAGACACGGTGGGGCGCAGCTCTTGTCCCAGCTGGCTGTGCTGACTGGCGTATGAGCTCCGCAGACCTGAACACAGGAGGAGGTGAATATGTACCTGTCCAATACCCCTTTGAAACATGAAAGCAGTCAAGTGCAAATCTTTCTTGCTTTAGTCATGAAAAAGTGTTAGCTATGTCACAAAACTTTTAGAAGAAATACACACAAATACGTTAATAGAGGATAGTATTAAACTATGGTCAAACACTTTTCCTTTAACTTATTTGCATTAATAGTATTAAACTAATACTATTAATCATCTAATTAGGTTAGATTGGAACTACATTTCTTTGATTATACTTTGTCTACAAACTGGTAGTTTTTTAACTTTTCCAACTCAGCCCTATCCATACACCAGCAAGGGCAAAGTGAGGCAGCATGCACAGCTTGCCACACCAGCACTGATGAGCTACTCTCTGAACCTGACCCAGCTGTGAAGCAGGTGCAACCTGAGGTGCAGTCAGTAATCCTGAAGACGAAGCAGTATGTAACGTAAGAGCCAAACACTTCTTGGTAGGGGTAGATGGTACCTCAGGCCAGCAGCCACAAGTTGCAATGTGCAAAGTTCAGGCCAAACTTCAGAGAAAGTCTCTTCCTCAAGAAGATCGCAGACTGCAGCCCATCAAGAGGGTTGCAGGTCTCCAACCTTGGAGGAGGTCAGTCCTCAACTGTACAAACCCCCCTGAGCTTGTGGTGGCGCCAGCCTTGGTCCAAGCAGGGGGCTGGATCAGATCACCAACTCTCTGTGACTCGGGGTGGCTAGGCAAGGTCTGGGACTGATGTGGCCAAGGCGATGGACCTAGCTCCAGCCCACAAGACAGCTCTTCCCATTTGCGACCAGCTGGGGCTCCACATGCCAAACTGTCTGAAATGCAGACATCCCACGGAGCGCTGGTGCTGCGCCAATGTGGTGGGTGTTCACATGCATGCTTGAACCATGCAAGGAAACTACCTGCATGACCTGTGAGTGTAACTTGCAGCCAAATACCAATGTCTCCCAGCACTGGGCAGGAGGCAGAGGAACACAGAGCAGGCGTCTGCACTGTGCTTGTATGTACATCAGTTTAACAGGTAGTTTGCTCCTACCAAGTCACTGAACCTATGATGGGTGCAGTCCTAGAGGACTCTTAACAGCAGCTGCCTGACCTTGCCAAACATTAAGCAGCACCAACACAACAGAAATTGAAAGGCTGGACCTCTCAGATGATGCTTGGAATTGGTTTTCTGTGACTTCCTCAGCAGCATACGGCAGGGATGTCTCTGCATTCTCAGTGCAAATGTAAACTTACAGAGTCTAATTGTGAGAAGTGAGGAGGTCTCTCAGTTCCACCAGTGCCTCTGCTCCTCTGTTTCTCAAATTCTCTACAGGTGATAAAAAGGACTGTTAATACTTATCTACATGGAGGGATGCTTCAAGATGGGCTCACATTTGCTGGATGGAGAATTATCACTGAAGCTAACTGCAATTTAAAGGAATCTGTCCGCCATATATGCAGACAACAGCAGTCAGATGAAGCAAAACGCAGCAGCTAAGCTCTTCTTAAAGAACAAGCCCCCTTACTTCCAGACATAGCCATTACAGCCCAGGGCCAGATCTCCTTCCACCTTGCTAAACTACTAAATTCCATCAGTCTGTAAGAATAAATTTCTTAAGCTTTCCTATTTCATCAAATTTGAAAACCTGAATATAAATCAGAAAATAAATGTCCATATTACAGGTTTGTGTTTATATATTATTGATTTTTTTAAATCTAAACATATTATAAACAATTTTATATAACGCTATTGCAAGACGTCACCAGGAATAAACATATTTTGAAAAGTTGATTAATAAAATTATTACTGAGATCTGATATGTGATGTGATAATTCTAAACATTAATGCAATCCTGAAAAAATACAGTCTAAACTAAGTAAGTCAAAGAGATGGGCAACTTGTTCCAATTTCCTACTTCATGCAAGAGAAAGTACTCTAGTTACAGCTACAATAGTCCTTAAAATTGTCTTGTGTCGAAAACACCAGAAAGTTGAAGCTCTTCCTTCCTTAGTTTGTGGGTTCCTCAGTGAGAAGAAACAAGAGACTGATTCAGAACATTTAGTTCATTTTGAGGAGAAATGCAGAGATGTTATACTCAAGATATCAAATGGTAGGGTGATTACAAGGTTCTACAAGTGAGGAATTCAGTTCAGAGCTTCAAGCGAGAGCAGGATCCAAACCAGGGCAACCCACTCCTTTAGAACCAGACAATAAGGAATGTGGTTTGAATGACCTACTAAAACCATAAGGAACAAGCCAGTTTGAAGAAAATTGAGCATTAAGTTGACGTAAATACATTTTACAAAAGAGGTAGTACTTTTGGAATCACAGCTATTTCAATACCTTTGATACTCCTAATGAAGTAAAATTAAAAATGGGATGAGATCAATCCACTTCATCAAAAATCAGCATTATTCTTGATTTTAATACCAGGTCAGTTGCTTAAATATCATCATTTATACACATTCATTCTAATAATGTAATTGTAAAATTCTCTAGCCAATTAAAAGATAACAGGCTGGCTGAATCTTCAAGAGCTTTTTTATAACTTTATGGGAAAAAAAAATCATTATGGTATTTTTTGTATTTAACAATGAAGTTCAGTCATCCACTAACTTTACTGTCTGTGAAAATGCAAACGGACATATTTTATTCCATTTACTAAATCCTTGTAGATTATTGAAGACATCCTGAACAGCAAAAGCTGCCCTGTTGCCTATCTTCTCCCTCTTCTCCAGTTAAGGCAATACTGGGACACACATCTTGCAGACAGCAGCCTCACACTCTCCCGAGATGCAGCTAATCTAACTGGCAGAAGGGTACTTGTATACAGACAACTGCAGCATCTTTACCGCTCTAGCAGGACGATCAAGATGCAGTCTAGTCACAGCAACAGAGATTTAAGGAGGTGAAGAAAAGCTATTATAAATGTTTAAATAGCCTATGATATATTTTACTCTGGTGCAACTGCACAAAAATCTCCTTTTCCCTTTACCTTTTGCAATTGGATGGCAGTTTACCTCAAGTATTGCACAACATCACATTAAAAGCAACATACAGACTGGCATAAATTTCTATAAGATACATTTATATAAAATCAAATGATTTCTTGTGGTCATAAATACCTTCCTTTTGCTGTTCATTACTTTTATTTATGAATACACTCAAGAGCACAGGTCCCAACACGGTCCTGCAGACTCAGCTGGTGACAGGTCCTCACTTTAAAAAAATCTTTCTGTTCATTTTTCCCTATATTGCTTATCTTCCAACCAGCTTCTTATCCATGGCAGCTTACCTTCTTCAAAGAATTTTTTTTGTGATGGGTCTTAATGAAATACTCTCCTGAACTCTAAGTACACAATATTAAACTTCCTTTAAAGAACTGCAATTTGTGATTTGTGAGGCATGACTTACCCTTACCTAAAAACATGCTGACCCAGCTTTCCCTGAAGTATCATATTTATCTCTGCATTCAATGACTCTGCTCTCCTTCAGTTTCTGCAAATCTGCCTGTTACAAATGTTAACTGGTCTGGAGTTTCCCAGATAGATCTGGAACTCTCCTCAAAATTGCAAGCTTTTGTCAACTTAGAAATGTACTAGTACCAAAAGGTTGCAAGTGGGATACTGCACATCAAGTTAGTAAATCAGCTCTTGCATTTGTGGATGAACACCTTCTGTCCTCACTACTGCTACTGAGCGCTTTGCTGATGCGTTTGGTAGCAACTAGGGACAGATCCTTTGATGCAGCCCCTCTGATGAAGGCTTCTAGATTGGAAGTCTGCACTGGCAACAAACACACATTTGCTTTTCCAAACTGCATCTTAAACCCATTTTGTCACTCTTCACTGAACTTGAAATCTTATATCCTTTTCCTTCCTTCTCATTTGTACACAACTTTACCTGTTTGAATGATGTGTTTTTACTTTTGATATCCTCCCTCTCAGTAGTGTTTAGCCACACTGACTTCTTAAAAACTTTTGTGAAATCAAGCTATAAAACCTGACATGCATTTTCTTTTGGTCTTTCAGTGTAGCATCTTTAATTACATGGAACAACGAAGAATTTTGCTTCGTCTGTCCCTCTCAAGTTCAGACTTCTCTTGATCTCACTTAAATATCTCAGCAGAGGACTTCCTGATGACTACTGGTGTTCCCTGCGAAAGTACAGTGTCACTGACATGTATGGCTTGACATGAGCATTTGCAACTGATTGGCAGATTCCGCCAGAGCTGTGTCCTAACGCCACAGAGCTTTCAACACACACAACTATAACTGCATTTTTGTTTTTCTGCCCTGGTTGGTTTGTACTAAGCTTAAAGCTGCGTCTTTACCTTTTTACTAACCTGTAAGGCTGTCTGGACGTGGCGGGACCATCCTCTCATATATCTCGTACTGCTGTCCATATGGTTCCATATCATGAATTGTCCTTTGTAAAGTTGTTCCCAAGTGCTGCGGGACTGCAGTCATGCCGGAGCGTTTTGGGGAGGAAGATCCCAGCTGAGTTTGAGAGGGAGAGGCTACTCGAGCTTGCACATCGACGAGGGCCAGAGGGGAGCCAACACGGGCTGAGGTCGAGTACTGGGTGGCGGCACCACCGTTGGTGCTCGAGGCCTGCCGGGCTAGGTGCCGCGTGGCAGGTGGGGAGGCAGGTCTCTGCGCGGCATAGGGGGATGCGGGGCGTGGTGCCGGCAGCGTGGTAGATGAGTAGGCACTCGGAGGAAGGGCTCTTGGCTCGGCGAGCGGTGGAGAGCTGTAGCCACTGCCAAGGGAGGCGCGCAGCGAGCCGCGCGACGGTGAGATGCCCGTGCCCATCACATAGGAGGGAGACTGCGCCCGCGAGGGCACTGAGCTCACACGTCGCATGGTGCGGCTGGGAGCAATGCTCACTGATGGCTGCTTGAAAACGAAAAGAAAACTCCTGTCAGATTTATCTGGCAGGCCAGATATTTCTCCTCCATAAGATGTCAGAGGGAAAATTCCACAGGACATGTATACAACTTAACAATATATACAAGGAGCTGAACAGTAAATTTACCCTAAACATCATTCATTCTTTAAGGTTTCCCATTCTTCACATTCCAATTCTTCATCTTTTTTTTTTCTAATGAGAACTTCCTAATAACCAAATCAGCAACTTAGTATTAAAAGACTCTCCATTCATCACTTTTATTTGGTTTTTCAGGTTAATGTAGTTATGCTTTCTTTAAAAACAAGCTAGCACACTGGAAATTCAGGAATGGTTCTGCAGACAGCTCTGGTACAGCTAATAATTCTTTTTGATTACTACCTTAATATCAACCCAATGAATGAAAACAAGGGAAAAAAAACAAATGGTAGAAGATACAGGAACACAAAAATCTCCTTCCTTTAAGCACATGTTTACATATAGGCTAAAATGCAGGATATTTTACCCAGTATCACACAGAAACAATTTTAATAGGATGATGCTAACTTGGCAGTACATTAGCAGCACACCCTGTACTCAGGAGTCCCCAGAAGTTGTACTTCTTTTCACTTGCAGTAAATGAATCAGATCATATGAATGCTGACATCAGTGAACAAGTCTATTTTGCCAGACATTTATACTTTTTAAGTAGTAAAGATGTTAATTCAAACAATGTAATTTAATAGTATTAATTCCCATGCATAGGAAGTGCAGCTCCAGCTACGTATCTATTGTCTTTAAAGCTTTATTACAGACAGTAGATATGTGAGTACTATTTTGAGCATACCTGAACTAAAGTCTGTCCTTCAGCTCGTGAACTTCTCACCAAGTGGTTGTTAGAAGCTCCAATGAGAGAATGTTGCTGTCTATTTTCTGGATTGCTCAGGTTTTGGCTGTTATGGAAACTGCTTACTTCCTGGTACCCACTATCAGAATAAGAATTCATTTGTGTTGAACTTCTTGAGTTACCAACAGATCCTGTAGATATGAAGCCAACATAGGAATAAATGCATTACATACCTTTATGAAAACAAAGTTTAATATATGTGGATATTTACTGCAATCATAATTACATTGCATTGTTAGAGAATCAATACAGAAACATTCTAGTATTTAAAAAGCACACAACAGACCCTCACTTTCATGGAGAGATGTCTGTTCTGGAGAGCAGAGGCTCCCCTGCTCCAGCTCTGTCCGCATGTGATAGGCATTGGTGTGAGTGCTCTCTGACACGTGAGGTTTGTTTGCGCTGCTGGCTGGGGCATCTGGAAGAACAAATTAACTGGGTAAACCCAATGTACTCAGGTAGGCTTCCTGTAAATTCAATATTAGTTATTTTCTCACACATGCTCTAACGAAGAGCTTCCAACATGATACATCTATAAACAGAGACTGCTGGTTGACTTGTACTGGCTACCACACTAACCAAAGAAACTTACTCTGGGCTTAAGGGGAGAGGATCTCACTGTCTGCGCTTCTCAAGAAGCTCTACAATTCTCAGCTTTTAAATGTACTTTCCAAGCTACTGGGATGAAAAATGTCGCTGATTATATAGAAAATATGTAAGATGCTTAGGCTCTGAAAAGTAGCTTTACTGGAGTACGCAGAAATAGCTACCGTATTTTTTAACTGATAATAGCAATGCTACTGGTATTTCAATAGAGCTTCATAATTCAAAGGTCAGGTTGAATTTCATCCATACTTGTGTATCATCAACAGAAACAAGAATAAAACACAAAATATCAATAAAATGAATTGTGTGGAGGAGCGTGGGCTCAGCGGCAGTGACTGCACAGCCTGAGGGGACACAGGACACAAGTGAAGCGTCGCTCGTACGCAGTGGGGATGGGCTCAGCGCACCTGCTGCAGTGCTCAGCAGCAGCAGAGAGCAGCATGGAAGGGCCTCGCTGCTGCTGCTGCACTCGCCTGCAAAAGGGGACTCTCAAGTACTGAGTACTTGCACTAACCAAGCCAAAAACAAGCACCCTGACCTTTAATAATGCAGTGCTGTACATGTAACACTGGCATCTCAACGACTCTACCATAATGCCAAATAATTGCAATACAATGCAATATCTGTACCTAAAATGGTACTCAGTGAGTGCTATTACAAGCAGTGATTGAATATCATTCAAATACCAGATTAAAAAAGAGAAAAATCACAATCTCTGTAATTCAGAGAATCTCTACCATCAGCATAGTTATTTGACAGTAGTACTTTCTTAGGTCAAAACCACCTAGTAATTTGATGGTAATTTATTATAGCAAAAGCTGTTATTACCAAATTAAAATAGGATTTGATAAGAAATGAATTAATTTCATCATTAATTTCATCCAGAGTGCCCCTAGAAATGATTCACAGAGCCACATTAAAATAGCTGACTTCCAGGATCTGTAACACCAACCTGGACATGAGACATAAGTGGGTATTGAAACATTATTTTGAATAAAAGAGTTTTGAGGATTGGACATTTAACCTACTCTTTAGTTATCTTCAACAATAATATTTTAATTTTCAGATCGTTTGGTTAAAATAATACAAGACCTTGTTATTTTGTCTATTAGGAATTGTATGACATTAGATCAAATTCAAAGTGACAGGCAATTTCAGGAGAAACACACAGGGAGAATCAAAGTCATTTGTATAGTGCCACACAAATGTTCCTAAGCAAAATCTTAGTTCAGTCACACATTTGCCACCAAGCAAATGCTTTCACTCTGCTAAAAAAAAATAAGATTGTTTAGACTCTAACAAAGGCAAGAATGCATAACAAAATGACTTTTTGTTTCCCTATCTCTTTGTGCTACTATTAATCAAGAAAAGAACGCCCTGAATAAAATAATAGCCTTTTATAAATTGCTGCTGATCTAATATTCTATTTATGAGCATCTGCAAAAAAAATCATGTTATATTTCAGTTGAAAATTCTGTACAGTTCAACTAATGCATTAAGTAGTTCCAGTTAAGGTCGCATCTTATCACACCATCCATTGATGTTTTTTTTTTTTAAACAAATCACTGTTTGCATACAGGAAAAAAGTTGATTTACCAGGGTATTTTCATTTATCTTTAACTTCAATATTTTTCAGCTCATAGTTGCTAAACCATCATCCACTGACATGCTTTAAAATAAAGCTTAATAGTAAATAAGTAAAAAAAAATCTACCTACCCATTAAAATCACTATCTAAATTTAATGATTAAATGTGTATCAATTTAAATTCTGAGCAAAATCTTTACAAATATACCCACTCTTGAGCAATTACTCTAGGTGAGCCTTACTTTGGATACATACAGAGATGTGAGGAATTCTGGATTTACAGTAATGCATACGCTATTTAAATAGAAATACTTTTTGTTGTTGTTGTTCTTAAAGGAAAACCAATATTTTTGCAACCTGTTCTTCTAAAAAAAGAACTGCGTTCCTAGGCTTCCTGGCTTTGTGCCTTTCTCAAGTCCTACCACTTTGCAGAAACTTAAGTTTCCCCTCCTAGGGCGATGGGTAGAGAAGATTTCTAAGGAAAAAGAAAACAAGTGGCAGAAGAGACTTGGAGTAAAAGATAAGAAGAAATGGATAGATGAAGGAAGAAAAAGGAGCTCATGGAAACTCAAGGAGAAAAAAAGGAAACAATTGACAAAGCTTTTTGCTGCAGCAAAAAAACTAAGGAGGAAATAAATATGTGGAATGAGATGGAATGAAATTTTTGACAGATTGAGATCTGTCAAAAGACCCCTCTTCCCATTGTGGGAAGTTTTCGAAAATGTGGGAGTTTTCGAAATGAAAGAATGAGCGAAATTGATTCCTGAATTACTTGAAAAAAACAACCTTGACTTTTGTTTAAAAAGAATTAAAAAAAAAAAGGCAGCACAATGAGGTGAAACCATGATAGCAACTGAAACCATGCAACTCCAGTTATGATATACTACACTTAAGAATTTAACCTCTAAATGAAAGAAAAGGAAAGGAAGGAAAAAGGAAAGTGCACAGTTTGAGAAATATTCTAGGGAAATGAGGAGAAACTTTATGTTTCTCAGCCCTTGGTAAGCCTTTTGGAGCTGTAAATGAACAGCAGAAGAAAAAAGAACGGCCCTTCATTAATCACAACATCTCTTATCCCATGGCAATTCTGAGCAATCCTATCCAATTTGGAAGGTGGCTCCAATCTGGAAGCTGCCTCTCCTGGGGGGAGCGAAGGGCTGTGGACCTGGCCACCCCCAGGGCTCTTTCCAAGAAATCCCTCTACAATCTTGAGACCTGTTGCATTCATTTTTTGCCAGTTGACACAAGAAATCCTGTCTTAAAAAAAAGACCTAGATGTCATCTGAGATTGCCTTGTTTTCAGCATATGGAAAGCTAAAAACAAAAGATAACTTCTTTGAAGGGATTCTTAGGGAAGGCAGCTGCTTACTATAGGAGTATTTTGGCCTTAACCTTCAGTACTGGGAAAAGTATACCTTTACTCTGGTTTACTTTTTGTCTAGGCAATGATCCCTTACTTCTGGCATTATAGGTTCTTCAGTAGTAATTCTAGTACTAGAAGACTTCTGTTTCAAAAGAAATTTTCTATTGCAATGCAATAGAATAAAATGCAATAAAAATGCAATAAAATGCAATAGAAAAAGAAAAGCAATAAATGAATAGGCAATCATAGAAGCACAGTGAACTACTGCTGTAAAAACTTCACGCTAATTAAATAGGAAATTCTCTGCCTCTTTTTTTATACTTACAGTGAAAATATTTTCTGGTTTGAAATGCACAATAAATTTTAATTTTGGATACGTGTATTATTCTTTCTTAACTGAGCTATCATAATTTAAGGTGGAGCATAACAGCAACTTGCAGGTGGAACCCAAAGGGGCTGGAACTGCCGTAATTCCAAATACACTCCAGTGAATAAGCAGATGATTAAGAGGTGTTGCAGAGGCGGGATAGATGTGAAACCTGCATGCGTTCTCTACATAATTAAATGCTTTCATCGCAATACAGAACTAAGTTAATAAACTATTAACAAGAAACCTAAAATTATAATTGCATTTTTATTACATCAAAGCAGTTTGACTTAACCTGATATTCTTTCAAGAGTGCACAATTGCATTTGAGTAACATGATATAATGCAAAATCAGCAAGCAGGGAATCAAGGTCCTGTTCGGGTCCTGCTGTGTGTTCTTGAGATGTTGATTTTTGCACATCCACTTCATCACTCTAAACAGACTACCAGCTGTTCGCAGATTGACTCTTCAACCACTAAATGTCGTAATTGATGCAAAACCTTCATTAGCTAATGCTCTGATCTGGGAAATTTGAAGGTCAGATTAGATTATTTTAACAGTCCCTTTTGGTCTATACACTTAAATTTTGCCTTTAATAATCAATCCTATCCACTTTCGCCTAAAATGCTCAAGACAAGAAAGATGTAAATATACTGCAGACTAGTCTTTCATTTTGGAAAAGAAATTCAAGCTATGCTGAGATACAAAAATAGAAAAAATACTTTTGGGAAAACCCTCAAAAAATGAAGGCTATCTCAATTTAACTAAGAGTATCTGTAAAAAGATGAATAGTCTTCAGGATTAAAACATATAGTATTTTTTTCCTAACCTTTACCAGCCAAAAGGAAAAACTAAAAAGTTATTTTTGAATGAGTTGTAAAGGTGACCTAATATACAAGAAGATTCCTGCTACCATCACATCTCTCACTAAAATCTAAGGGCACAATAAGATGTAGTCCAGGCAGTAAAGTACCTGTGATCACCTCTACTTAAGCCAAAATATACTTCTGCAAGAATGGATGAACACACAGATCTCTCTGAGAAATAGTACGATAATGCCATAGTTTGGAAAAGATACTTGAAAAAGATACTTAGCACCACTAAGTAGCACTTCTTAGCAGAAGACACACACACAGAACATACCTGATGATCTCCAGGGAAATGATTTTTCAGTAGAGCTGTTGAAAGGGAAAAAAATAAAGAAAGTTCAGGTTCATTTTTGTGACTAAGTGGCTAGTTATGGGTTCTTTTTAAACCAAAGCATAGAAAATGGTCTGATACTCTGGGTAAACAATATGCTGCAGCACACCTGAGAATGGACCTCTGTGTGCTCTGCTGTTCATTCCATAATTTACTGCACTGCACGGCAGCAAGAGGCACCCTCAGCGCAGCGGACAGGAGTGGTGAGGAGGGGCTCCTTTGTCAGAGCCAACACAAAGAGGTAAGGACAGTAGTGCTCCTGCAAGGCCCACGAGGAGCCCTCGTCTCCCATTGCAGAACGTCTCTCCCTGCAGCCCCAGGCTTGTGCAGCTCTCGGGCATCACTCACCGAGCACCACCACTGCCTTCACTTCGGAGTGCTCATTTTTGTTTTTAGCACGTTTTGGGGTTTGTAACTACATGACAAGTAGATTTTGTGCAACCTCATCAGCTTTTGGCTAGCAAGCTGAATATTGTACTTTTCTTATTATAACCTTTAAAACTACTTCTGTTGTCAAAAATTCAAGAGAAAAATTCTACCAAAATTGGTGTTGAATTCCACAGAGTTTGTATAAAACTGAACAGATTTTATTTATCCAAAGCTGAGTTTTGAATGATAGTCAATGTACATGCATACTTTCCTGTGTATGATCTTTGCTCTTTACTGAGTAAGCCCATCAAGACACAGTAAGTTCTTAATCATCACTATAAGCATATTCATCAATGCTTTGCTCTGCCGAAATTAAGAAATATGCAGTTATCTATTTGACACCTACAGGTCCGAGAATAACCATGCTGCCTGACCCGTCAGATCATACATGCTGTACCTCCCCTCTCTTTCTTTCGCTGATTTTGAAGAAATTGTTTCATACAAAGAGATAACATCACTCACTGGTGCTAGCAAAAGAAAAGTGCTAAACATACAGAAATACTATATCCTTGCATATACAGGATTAAAAGATATATAATATGTATAAATACTACACATTTTTATATATAGTATATATTTTATAAAAATATACATGCACACATATATAAAAATGTATCTACCAGACATATCTAAGTGAGAGTCTTTATATCTACAGGATTAATGAAACATAAAAATTGTCCTGACTACAGGCCAGAAGTAGAAAACTGCTCCTTAAACAAGTCAGTTAAGAAACTGATTTAAATTAATTCTTAATAAATTATTTTCTGCAAAGATTGCAGTGCCTACTACCTAATGACTTAATCATGTGGGTTTTGTTCCTTTTTGAAATTACCAATTCTCCAGCTCTGATAAGCATATGTAATACATTTTATTCTATTCTTTCATTAAAAAACAAATACTACCCAACCACTGAGCAGCTCTGCAGTATTAATTTAACTAGTCTTGCTATGTCCTCCTTATATTAATGTGCAAGCTAGAGGCTATGTTGTACAGCACACCTAAAAACATTTCATTTTGATCTGTCTTTATCCTTGAGGAAGAATTAGATGAGGAGGGTAGACATGCAGAAATGACACTTCTCTTTCACAACTGTTTGTTATAATGTGTAGAATTTTGAAGTAGAGATAAATATTGTTACTGTCCAGTAGCTATTTACTAAATGGCGCAGAAGGAAAGCAAAGATAAAACATCAGACACAGATGGAAGGAAAGCACAGATGAAACATCAGACATGGAGTCACTTATTTACATGGAAATAATCTTCTCATTCCCTCCCAGGCTGCTCTGCCAGGCAAGTCAAGGGCGCTCTGTTCGGGGTGCAGCTGGACGGCACGTGCTCTGTGGCGGCGCTGAGGCACCGTGGTGCCCGCAGCTGCGCGCGGGGCGCTCCCCGCAGCGGCACCCAGCCACCTCGGCTGCCCTCCTCCCGCCGTGCTCTTCTCCTTCCTCAGTATCTGTCAGTTTCTCCCTCTTTTTATACATTTTGTGCCAGCTCTTACCAAGATGGTGTCTTGGTGACAGGATTGAACCAGTCACTAGTGCAGACGAAGCATCTGATAAACAGAAAGCTTTTAAGCACTATCCTCTTTGGAAACAACTCTCACAGTTAGATGTACAGCTTCTGCTCTGGAAGGTGAACCTGACACCTTGGTGCTACCTACATCCTTGGAGACACTACACATCATGTGACAATTAAGCCTATTGTCTTAGCAACCATTCCTTAAAATGGAATATATTTCTACAATTTAAACAACATTCCATGAAGGAAAATTACCAATTTCCATTTATATTTATTTTGATCACTTGCATACACCACTGTTGTCATCAAAAAGGGCAACAGTGGGAAAAAATGAAGCATCAAATTATTTTATTAAATATATTTCAATATATTGAAGTTATTTGAAAATGGCGGAAAGCTATAAAAAGTAAAATACACAAGATCTTTTGAAAATTTATCAACTTCACATGTTTTCAGCACTGAAAGACACATACCCATTAGCTAGCAAATGGTTTCTTCAAGGGGATCCATGTTTGTTGCTTGAGCAGAGTTGTCAGTAAAATCTTGCTGAATATATTGTTTCAACTGACCTTTATCTTTCATTGTAAATACCACCACCACACAGAAGACATTTATAATTTCATGTGCTATGAAGCTGCAAATCTTAATACAGGGAGATTTTCCAATGAAGTGGCATATATTTTACTCCATATACTGCAACATCACAAGTAACTGGCAACCACCAAAATCAGTATAATGGCATTTCACATTTTTGCTATTTTTTGTTGATAGCAAATATTGATTCTTGATGACAAATATGTAAACTAAACTTCAAGATAGTTATAAGAAAAGCTGAAAAAGACTGCAAATCATCCCGATGAGGAGCATCTTAATGGTTGTAACCACCGCGACGCTCACCCTCCTTCTGGGAAGCTTATACGTTCTCAAAGCCACCAGACGCTGGAAACGCGGCACACACCTCTGATCTGCCACGTGTCTACCCAAGAGCTTAGGGCTGCCTATGCCCTAATGCGGGAGCCCTTCTGCGCACAGTGGCCCTGGTCACCTGGCGGTCTCAGTGCCCCCTGCATCTGCCTCTCCTGCTTACCGAGGACAGCGAAGCTCTCTGGTAAGCCCACTCTGCTACTGTAAATGCAGCTGCTGTCAACACTAAATTACTGCTCTCTTCAAGTTCATCAGCAGTGCCATTCCACAATTTGCTTTTTTCTATTTGAACATCTGCAACCAAACTGCATAAAAAAACAACTAATCTCTTCAAATCTGCTGGCATTTAAAAGCTTCGACAAAACTCCAACCAGGCCCACAGAAACAGAAAACAAACTAAAACACACAAACAACTTAGCTATAATAAGAAACTTGGCAAATTTCACTTATTTTCGATATAGACATTCAAAAAATAATGTTTTATTTTTAAATTTCTGTAGACATAAGACTGAATGATAACATATCCTGCAATTTTAAAGAAGTAGCTGATGTTGCCTGAGTGCCACAGGTGATTTGCCAAAGGAGAAATACAGTACTCAGCAACCAGAGAGGTTGATGGAAAAGAAACGTCTTGTTTTCCTCTAGGCAGTTTTCACTTGCAGACTATTAAAATCTTTTAAAAGGTAGTGCTAAAAATTATTTAAAAGACTTTTGCAGAAAGAATTTGGAAAGAACTAAGAAAGAGATTGAGTTGCTACTAGTAAAATATGCAATTATTGCTCCGGTGCTTCCTTTAGGTATAAGTAGACAACAGTGGATATACTGGATATCTGAATTTTCAATTTTTTTTTAATGAATTTTTATTATGAATTTGTTGTGAATTTTGTTAAGTAAAACTAATTAAACCCAGAAATATATACCACTTAATATTTTATGACAGAAGCAAACCAAGATATGCTTAGAAAAAGACCAACCTGCCTCTAATCTACCAGAATTTTGTGATTGGTTGAAAAGAAAAATAAAGAAGAGCAAGCCTATTAACTTTTTGAATTTTCAAAGGTTTCTGATGAAGTTTATGACAAAGAGTCGCTCAGATAACTGACTAATCATGTCAAATTCAGAAGAATATTTCTGTAAATTAGAAAATAGCTTTACTTTATAATTTCAAGTGAGAAAAGATACCTGCAGAATATTCACAGAATTCCTACTGGAATAAGCAGTTTAAATATCTTTGCATAGTGTACTGAGATCTGTAGATGACATTGTTTATTAATGACTTGATAATAATTAAGGGGAACACCTGCATGGAAGGTATTATGGCAAAACTGGAAGTGGTTACAGGCAAGGAAAGGAATATTAGTAAGAGCTAATACATCACAGCTCTATGCCCACTTTAACCACTAATCAAAGCACTCAGAAGCATCACTCTTACTGCTATTAACACAGGACTGCCTCCAAATCTGAAAACATCTACATTTCCCTGTGGGAAAGAAACTGAACAAACATGGAAGGAAACCTGCCAATGGAAAGTTCTGTACAGTCAAAAGAAGCCAATAAATACCATGCTGTGACAGAACGTGAAAAAATAACCAAAAAACTGCTGATGCTGTTAAGTAGACTAGCAGCCCTTTTCTGGCTGTCCTTCCTATCAAGGAAAGAGCAGAAATGGAGATAAGAAGAAAGGAGTTAATGTCATAAGATAATTCTAAAATAAGAGCATATGAAAGTGTAGAGTATAACGAAATGGCACAGAGAGAGGAGACACACTCAGTGAGATTGATGGTTTTGGGAAGGAAGAACAAACAAAACCAGCACAATCCACTGTTAAGTTCTGTAATCAAGGTCAAGAGATATGATTACATTCTAAAATGTAATAAAATAAACCCAGATATTTAACGTAATAAAATAAATCCCAGATATTTAATAAAATAAACCCCAGATATTTATGTATTATTTTTTATAATGCAGAGAATAGGAAATCTATGGTTAGATTAAAGAGGATTTAAAGCATTCTAAACAAAAACTATAAAACCTAAAACAATCGCAGCATGGAGCAGTTCCTAACAAAGGGACATTCTCTGACTCGGCAACAGAGCCGGTTTCTTCGCTTGCAATGGGTAGTACCAGCCACGGTCAGGATCCTGAATATCAGTGGTTTTATCCAAGCAGGCAAGTAGCTCCTAGCTAGCCGGTAATAATCTAATCATTACCCCCTCCAAATTTATTAAGTAAATAAATTATTTATTTAGGTGCCAAAAAATGTCCTTCCAACAGCTCTATTATTGGGACATGTTGATTTGAAATTATTCATATTTTACTAAGCACTGTAAGATACATTTTATTCCTGCTTTTACTGTACGTTTCTCTCTGCAACAAAGATAATTAATTATATCTTTTTGTATTATATATTTATTACAGCTGTTTGTTTTTTTTTGTTTTCAAAACTAAGATACTAGCTCAAAGAAAAATTTAAACTACTACGATTTTTCCCCCTCTCCAGAAAGCATATACTGATTATGAAGTTAATTTTTATGAACATCATAATTAACCATGAAAATTTGGTGGCATTATATATTACAATATATGTAAGAAATTTCAATACGACACTTCAAGTGCTGAGATATTCGATGTGCTGTATGAGCAAAGGTGCCCAGTTTCCACAGGAGCCCTAGGGGAAGCCCCACTCCACTGAATAGCCAGCCAGGCGCGGCGCCTGAAGGCCTCTCGCCCATCACTGCCCTGCAAACAGGCACAAGGCACCGATCAGCTTAGCCCCATGCTGTGCTTCTTCCCAACAAAGCCCCTTCCCCTGCCCGCACTCTTTGTAAGAAACGTGCGCGTATGCATAAAGTGCAATATATGGGGTTCATCCACAAAAAAAATCAGTGTTCAATTACAGGTTAATATTTTACTGAATCCCTCTAGACTGTTTTTCACTACTGCAGAAACTGCATGTAATCTTCTTTTCTCAGAACTAATTAAAATATAACCTGTTATGTAAAGCAAAAAACCTCACCATTCTAGTAGCTATAAAATACATTTAGTTTCATAAAGCCCAAAAGACTTGGTATTGTCACAGTGTTACTCAAATTAAATGAATACTTCCAGATTAATGAAAATACTTTTCATGCACTTGAACATAAATCACCTATAGATAACCAGGTACATGCGTTTAATCCCAGCTGGTAGGAGCCATTATCCTCTTGCTGTTATTGTGATAGCTGTGTTTTTTTCCTGACATCCAGATGAAGCTGATCCATGCAAAAGTGACTAAACAGGGTCTACCAAGGGGCCTGCTCGGATGATGGGACTGTGCTGACCAGCCAGCACTTTAAGTGTCAAAATAGTTTTGACTGTTTACTGCACTGCCAATCACACTTGCACTCTTTAAGTGTCTATTGTGCCCCTTACTTCCTTTTGCCTTCCTTTGCTAAAGCGGCCATGACCAGTATTTCACAATTCACAGAGAGCAGCTGGCTGGGTCCCCGCAGCACTGCGTTTGGGCACGTCCAGAGACATCGGAAGGGCTGGCTGTGCGAGTACACAGCCACCAGCACCACAAGAGGAGGCAGCTGGATCAACGTGTGGCTCGAGGATGCGGCTCTGAAGGGGACGACTCTTCTCCCACCCACACGCCTGGCAGCCCAGAACTGCGGCCCTAGCAGCTGCCCAGTCGAGTTTACAGTCGGGTGCCATGGGGAGCAGGAGGCTGAACCTCCTGCCCGCTTCTTCGCAGGGAAAAGTGCATGGGAGAGAGCAAGAAGAGAGTGGATATAGCTGGAACCTCATCCTGGTCTTCCCAACCATCAACAACCTTGTACTGTGTAATACACGTAAAATAATTATGTATGGCACTGACATTATCCCAAGTCATTTCAGTCTCTTAAGAGGTCTGAAAGTGGAAGGGACGTTATTAAAGAGCTGAGCCGATTACCCATTTATAAAATTTAAAAAAGAAAATAATTTTAACAGGCAAGTAACCTCCCAATAAACTAAAGACATGCAGGAACCCTGAGCTACCTCTTACCTACTGCTTGATTCTCCCTACACCTCAGATTCGCTGCTGTCCTCATCCTCCACACTCCTCACAGGGGAGCAAGTCTATCACCTACTCTTGCATGCTGCTTTTACAGTTTGGCTTGTTTTACAGGTGAGCAGCAGAATAACAAACCTAAACCAAAAATGAATTCCCTAATGGCCTGTTCTTGTCCTGCTGCATCAGGAAGAGATTTTCTTCCTTCGTCACTATATGGAGGACCATGCAGGAATATCTGTTAGCAGGTAAAGTGATTAATTCTAAGTGGTTCTTCTTTGAAATAAACCCTCTTGTATCTGCTAAACACAAGGAAAATGTCAAGGAGGGTTTACAGGATATTAACTACAAAAGAATGCTTTTCAGGAGTTTATATCATGCAAAAAAAATGCTAAAGACCTGGTTTAGGTCAGTCAAGCCAGGCACTGTGCTAACTCCAGGCTTAAAAGAACAAAATAATGTAAAGAGTGTTACTTTCCAACTACTGATGGGCAGCAAACCAAGGCGCCTTCTCTTATGAAGCTAGCACAACCATGGCCAGTGCTGAAGGAACTGCAGTCACTGCAGCAGGCGGCCGAGGACAGGACAGGACAGGAGTGCTCTCCTGCTGCGCAGGTGCTCGCTCTGCTCAGAGCGGGGCACAGCTCCCTGCGGCGCCTGCAGTCAGGGAAGGGGCCGGGGGCAGGAGCGCTCCTGGGCCAGGCCCCGTCCCCTGTGTGGCCTCCGGGACGGTCTGCTGGGCACGGCCGCGGGCACGGCCTGTCAGGCACAGTCACAGGCACGGGCTGCCAAGCACGGGCACAGCCTCAGATCCAGCCTGCTGGGCACGGCCTGCTAGGCCCAGCCACGTGCACAGTGTCGGCAGGCCAAGCCACGCTACAGGTTTATCCTACACGATGCCATCCCCTCGGCAGCGGTGCCACTGCCTCTGGCGCTGCCACGGGCACGCAGCTGCCTGGGTGACCGGCTGCCTCGCCAGCATCGTTTCAGTGAAGCACATAACTAGATTAAAGCTCTATCTATTATTATTTTTATATTCCAACTCAAATAGCTCTCTAAGCCAGCTTGAAGCCAAAGCCCCAACAATTGAGACAGTTCCTGTAGCCTCAGAGGCACCAAGCAGAGGCTGTAGCCGTGCTCTGGCATACCCGTGCACAGGATGTATCTATACTGCGCTGGTACCCGGCGCCGGTGGTACCTGTGCTCTGGATCAATGCACTACGAGCAGTACCACCCCCAATGATGCCGGTTTGCAGATCTGGTTTGTGAGCAGGTCAGTTAGGAGCAATACTACATCCCTGAGGTCACCAACAGCTTGAGCTGGACATCAAAGCAGTGTCTGAGCTCCTGAATGTTTTTATTGGCGCTCTCAAAGCCCTGCCATTTAACCTGCAAGCACAGGGAGATCAAAGCTCTGGCTTTGATACAAAGCAATGCTTATCTCCTTGGGAAGAGAAAACCTGGGAAAAAGGGAAAAATAACAAGGTTTTCACATCTTATACTTCAATGTCACCATCTTTTTTTCTCTAGACCCTCTCTGGACAAACAGATATTTTACCTGGTTAGGAAATATCCATCTTCCTGCTTCCCAAGTACTCAGTGTCCCTGCGATTCTTCACCCAGGTTGCCAGCCTTGCCCAGCACCAAGCTTCCAACTCTCTCTGCCCTGAAGGCACTCATACCAAGCTCTTGTCAGCCCCATCAGAACACTTGCATCAGCTTCTTTGGGACAGCACACACTTTTATGGCTCTAAGTTTTGCTGTTTGTGGCTGCTTTGACACTCCTCACCTCAGCTCTGCCTTGCTTGGCTCTGCCAGCAGCTCTCAGAGCAATGTGAGGAAGCAGAAGTGCCTTCGGTTCAAACATGTTTTTTTCAGCCTCTCAGCCATCCCTTAAAGCGCATGCACGCTGAAGGATAACGAGCCAAAGAGCTAACCAAGGACACGTGCCTCAGGGCCCCCACACAGACACCAGGGTTACCCAGCACTGCGGCTGCGCTTACGCGGGCACCGCTGTGTGCCTCTATCTAGCTGCAGTGGGACTGGTTAGAAAGATAACAGGGGTCAGAACACAGCAGTGTCTGTAAGAACTAGAAATATGATTGGGTTTTATTTTTAAGTCTACGAAGTACTTCATTAATGAAGTATGGAAGACTTATGGCCCCTGAAAACATGTACTTGAAGAATTTAATTAGGCTCACAAATTTACACATGCTAATATACATAACAAAATAACTTCATTCAAGTGTGAATGTTTTCTTCCTCTACACTTTCATTATCTCTTTTGTACATGTGGCATTTAGCCATAAGAAAGCAACCAAAACCAGAATTTACTCCATATTTACAAATACTGTAAATTATGTTTTCCATTTTTTTCCATCTCAAATGATAGTATTTAATACAACTGTATTATCTCTAATGCATTGTACAGAGTAGTAATTGCATATTTCAAAAAATGCACTGACCATTAGATTATTTATAGGATAAGATAACTCTGGTCTTCTCTAGATGTAAGATTTATATGTGAAAATATATCTCTATACGTACACATCAACATGGAGTTTGCTGTAACCTGAAACGCAGGTACGACTGTTTCATCAGAGAAGATATTAGCATGAAGATTTCCAGATTCAAGAAAGCATTTAATATCTTTGAGACAAATAATCACCCAAACACATAGGAAATATCAGTAATAATCATCAGTATAATATTTGTAGTTTAAAAAAAAAATTGTCATAGTAAATTATAGCTATTGCTATAGCTATGCTTTTGTATGTATATTAGGTATGTTTTACAATTTTTAAAATATGCTAACAACACACATATAACAAGATATTCCCTGAAACAAATTTAACAATTAAAGTAATTCAAAAGAGCTGAATAAAACTAGATAATGAATAGAGAAAAAAAACACAGTAGTGTAAAGATTATTTGATTTAATTAGTAATGTTACTTGATACAAATATTTTTAAGCCTACCACATTTTTATTGGGATGAATCTTTAAAAACAAACTTTAGCAAACTTAGAGCAAAATTTAAGCTTTATAAACACTATACTGAAAATGGAATCCATAATTATAGATGCCTTTTTAACACTCTCAATAACTCTTCATGCCAAATCTACATTTTTATATTTATGAAACTAATGGTAAGTGAACAGCTATTCGATATGTATGTGTATATATATGCACATATATGTTCATGCATATGTGAAGGTATGTGAAGGTGTGTGTATATATATGTATACATATACACATATACATATATATATATATATATATATATATATATATATAGCATAAGTACCACTAAAAGGCCCTTTAATTTATGGGACGTATGAAAGTAGAGTTATTAGGACTTGTACCTTGTGCTGGCGATACTTGGTGATTCTGCTCCAAGCCTACATCTTTCTAGCTGATTAGCCACAATTTGCCTTTCCACTTCCAGTTCTCTGGTAAGTCTTTGAAATTGGAGCTCCTGAAATTTCAAAATAAAAAGAAAAGCATTCTTGATGTTAAAAAATGGGTGTGGATTAATTCTGCAGCAATCAGTATCTTGTTTTGACTCCTCTTCGCTAGAATAAATAATTAGAAGATTAAAGTGGGGATTTAATGGTTCTTTAGATCAATGCTTCATGCAAATACTAACTTATCACCTGTCATAAAAAGGAAATCAGTGTTCAAGCATCAGTGGTTTTTATTCGTCCTGCAATTTTAATTTTGGTATTTCCTTCTGTTGCCATGGCCTAATAAATTAAGGGTCTATAAGGTCAGTCTTTGTTTTCATCTATATCAGAGGTATATTGGAAAATACTCTACCCTATCCTTTTCAGTTGCAAAACTTCAAATCCTAAACTACACTATGTTGTGACTTTTGTATTATTATTTTTTTTAATTTATTGTTTCAAAATGGTAGAGGGTAGCAACATGCTCCTTCCACATTTCTGGTTTCAGATTTTGTTAAATTTCTTGGTCTAAGTTACCAACTCTTCCCCATTTTACAAATGCTGGCTTTTGGAAAACAGTGCTCAAAGCAAAACACAGAAACAAGTGACTACTCAGAATGATTGGTACTAAAATCTAGAAAGATCATCTATAAACAGAATAATCTAAGATCTTTATTATGTCACCAAAGAATAAGAGAGACCTTCTGCTTTACAGTTAGAATCCCTTTCTATCATTAACAAAAGCTATGAGAGCAATAGTATTATTTTTCAAATTTGTGTTCCACATCCACTGAATGTTAAGTAAACTCTTTAATAATACATAAAATTAAATAAACTATACAATTTAAGAATTGGATGAATTTTGGATCAAGTCTTACATCAAAGCAGCACAGAAGAATATATTTAACTTTAAAGAGTGAATTAAATTACTACCAAGCTTTATTTCCTGAATACATGTGGTGCAACTGCATTACATGGCAAGTTACTTGACTTGCTGTATTATAGAAGTCATTTCAGCCATGTATTATAGCTAACAGACTATTTTTACATCTCAAACAGAAAGGAAATTTCAATACTTCATTTTCATTAATGTACCCTAAAAGAAGGCTCTACTTCTTGCAGCTTGAACATCAGCTGTCCATGACGCTCCGGCCCTTTCCCCGCTTCAGCTCAGGGGCATCACAGTGGCGCTGGCGCCAGAGCAGCAGCCAGACACCCACATGGAGGGGTGATGTTTCCCCAAGCTCTCCAGAGAGACCATCCTTACATTCCCCAGGCCACTGCAGAGGCAGTGGCTCCCCAGAAAGCAGCCAGTGGCTGAACCTGACCCATGACGGCCACAAACCCAAGCTCCCAGGCCTGACTTTACCCTCCCTCCTCCTTTTTAAAATATTCAAGTTGCAAGATCAGATTTTTGGAAGGCACTGGATTTAATCTTCAACAAATCAAATACCAAGACATCAACAGAGTAATAGTTGGGAATCTAAAAGTTGTAATAATTTTTTAGACTACTACACAAGAAAACACTGACACAGGCTTCAGGGAAAAAGTGGAAAGAGCAGTCAATGAACATATTTCTTTGATGACAGCATAGATGATGAATTCTGCTTAATATAGAACTTAACTAAAATCAATTTGGGGCTTCTATATCAAGCAATACTTTAAGATTGCCAGGGTAATATTTTAGAACCCTAAGATAGCTTACTGCTTGTTTTGGGCTCAGGTAAAACAGAGAGCCACCTGGATTCTGCAAGTCTGTGCGTGACACTTTTCCTTAAGGCACAAAAAAATTTTATTTTGAAGTATTTGCATAGTTACAGCAAAAGCCCTTTCCTCTCCCCACAAAATAAAAGCACAAACCACAGGGCAGGCAGGAGAGCAGTGTGGTCCCAGCCACCCAGATCTTTGCCTGATGGAGTTACTCAACTGCTTGCCTACATAGAGAAAACAATCCCTTTCATCAGGCTGGCACACACCGGCAAGCTTCAGAGCAGGAAATGCTCTCCAAGTCACACTTGGAGACAGCATTTTAGGACATACGTCCTAAATGAGCCTCTTTTAAATGGGATTCTAAGGCTAAATCCTTTTAACCCTGAGATCCGATACAAAAAAACATAAAGTTTAGGACCATAAAGTTTAGGGGCCTATATACGGACTAGAAAGCATGGACAGTGCAAGAAGGTTTGTACAATGTGTAACTGCATCCAAAGATCCAACCTTTGGAATTTGATGGCAAGTCTTAACAGGACATAACTTCATGTTCTATCAAGACGTGCATATGCATCCTGTCACTACTTCTTTAAGACTGTTTATGCTTTGGAAAGAAATAATTTAAAAAAAAATAAATGGGCAAACATATACAGTTTATTTTTCATTTAGAAATCTGAATAGAGATGAAATGCTCACCTACAAGTTGGTTCGCTAGCAAGTCATTAATATGCTAGTGGTAAATGCAATGATTTTCAAAGAAACGTTCATGTACTACATCTCCTTAAATTTTGAAACAAGGGATGGCATGACGAGGCTTTCTCCAAGTAAAATATATTAGAGAGCATGTAACATATGTGATCATTTTTAAAATAAGCAGTATTATGCTCCTTACTTGTAGTGATATATAAGATTACCCTCTGGTTAAGGCTCTTTCCTGTTCCTTGCTTTTGAATCAATATTTAAATAGCAACATCACTCATAGCAATGTCATTTCTACCAACTATGAACACAAGCCTCAAATTACATATTTGTTATTTCAACTACTACTGGTGTTTTTTACCAGATGAGCAAAATTAAACAAATGTTAGCCATTAGCCTCTCTTAATTTGCCTGCCATTACGGACAGAGGCATTAACAAAAATAAGACTGTTTTCTAGAATAATGTTATTGCACGTGACAAACACCCATTCGCCTGCACTTGCGCTCACCCCGCGCCATCTCCTGCAGCCTGACACAGTCCCCTACACCAAGGTCCGGGCGTTTCTGCCCAGGGGGCACTGTTATCATTGGGCCACGCTCTGTTGCCCTGTGTTTTGGAAGAAATGGGGTGGTCAAACCCTATGAACACATGGAGTTGTTCTAGAAAACCTTTTACAAAAGGTAAATCAACTAAGGCGGAATATATACCAGAGGAAAGAAGAAGCAAAATGGGAAAAAGCACGCACAGAATCACGCACAGAAGAAGGAAAAACAAAATGCAGGCTTGTCAACATCTAGTCTGCTCTTGTCAGCAAGTCTTTCCTAAAATGTTACATAAGTTTAAGAGTTGCAGAAAATACAAATTTTTGTAAAGTGGAAACATGATAAAAAGCAAAAAGGGAAAGATTTCCTGTGTTTTTCTTATTTCATAGCAGACTTACTTCAAGCAGTGTAAGAGCTGTATGGTCTCTCCCTGCTGTTCCATGAGAACTCCATAGAGCAAATTCAAATTTTGTAGCCAGAAAATAAAGCTCCACCAATTCCAAAAATCACCTCAGAGTTTAGATTTGAGGATTTCAGGCAGGTAAAGAAGAAAATGATTACTAAGATTTAACTGAAAGCATCACAGAAGAAGAGTCATTTCGTTCTGCATCCTTGATTGATCTTCTAACCTGACATGATATTTCTTGAACATAGCAGTTTGGTCTATGCACTAAGAGCAGAATCCCTGTCTCAGAAATTATAGGATTTGGTTATGATTGGTAGAATGAGGCAAGAAGACGGAAATTTAGCACTGGACTGCCGTGTGGCCTGCGCAGAGACCTTAGAGACAGTTTTTCCTCTTAAAAAAAAAGTGGAAAAAATGGATAGGCAGATATACAAAAATCCAAAGTAACAAATGTTACATTAAAAAAATAAATAAAGCACATTGCAGGAATCCAAAGCTGGTGGCAGGTGCATGGATTACACTGCAGAGTTCTGCTTCTTCCTACTGACATTCTATCCTGCCTTTCTCCCATCACCCTGCTGCACCTCTGCTCTTGGGCTTGATTAACCATTACTCATCCTTAATTTCAGACCACAAAGTCAGTTCCAAGGTCTCAAATTCCTTTTGCAGTAGTAGCACATTTTTTTCCAGCAAGAGATGCATTACCTATGTTAATGCACCTATGCTCATACTCACCATAAAAGAGAGTCCTAAAGACACCACTACCAAAGGCCTGCATCTTTCATTTAAGTATCAGCCACTGGCTGATGAGGATAAATACACAGCTACCTCAAATCAGTCCCCACTGCTGCAGGAAGCCATTGCCTTTGCAACGTCTCGGCACAGAGCAGCAACGCTCGCTCCTCGGGCAGAGCAGTCCCCTTCCAAGGCACCTGCCAGCAACAGAGACAGCTGCCTCAGGCAAAAATCACTATTAACTACATTTTTTAGGACTGGCCTGGGGGAGAGCAGCAGGAGGGCAGCCACAACACCCCTCTTTTCCACTCGCAGCAGAGCACTGATACTGCACGGCCAAATGCAAAGGCTGCACGAGGGTGGCTGGGCTCCCTGCAGACCTGCAAGTGCACAGGCTGCCGCAGGACATCGCGGCACGCGGAGCCGGTGGCCAGGGCTCTATGTGCACAGCACAGCGTGTGCTAGGATGAGTTCAGTGCAGCAGCAATGGGAACACACAGCACCCATCTCCAGGATTAGCATCGTGGCACGCGTAGCCTTGAGATCACAGGACGAGGTTCAGAGCTGACTTGTGGCTTTGCATATATGCGCTCCAGCATGACGCAATATTGCAGAGACCCAATACTGACATTTTGTTGAATCAGGAAATTCCTCTCCCTCAGTAACATGGATGAACGCGCAGAGTCTGCATTCGGAGTGTTGAAAATAAAGACCAGCTTCTCGCTGCTCTGTGTGGGTGACCATCCTGACAAGGCACCGGGGAGCCAAGGCCCCTAAAGAAGCAGTGGAAGGTCCAGTCGGCCAAGGGAGCTGGCTGTGCTGGAGGGACCCCAGCAGTGCCCCATGATGGCTGCCAGGACCGCGCATGAAACGAACATGCGGGGCATCCCACAAGGGCAGCCCAGCCCCACGCTCCTGCTGGCCTCGCGCAGCTCCAGGCACAGTCCACGGGAACAGGCAGCACAGCAGCGGGATGGTGCTTCTGGCCGCAGTAACGGAGCACGTGCTAAACTGATCAAGCTGCCAAATGCCACCAGCTTGGCGCCACGGTCAGAAGTAACCGTACGCAGACCTTCACAATGCCTTCCCAACAAAAAGATATTGGTAGCTGAGAGATTCGGTTTTCAGTTGAGCCTCTTTCAGTAGTCTGAGAGGGACAAGGGTAGCGATGACCTAGAATGTGCCCTTAGCTGTGGGAAAGGAGTATTTTACCTGGAATTAGCTCTTCTGCCTTCACACACCCTGTGCAGTGCAGGGCACCTCCCACTGCCTGTGCAAATCCAGGGGTGCTCAGGAAAACAGGCAGTCACATTCTGGGCACTTTGTGAGTCCCAGACATGGACCTGGGCCCTTCTGCTCCCCTCGTCACCAACTGAGCAATGCAGACCCCTCGTTTTGCCCACAGATTCTGAGGTACATTCAGAAACCGACTGCTAAGAAATGCATTGAATACTGTACTTTTTCCAACCTGCATACCATGTGATACAATTCCTCCACAAGACTATCGAAACAAAACTAACCTTTTCACTGATCATATTAGATCATTTTTTTTTTCTTTTTTTGGAAAAAGAAAGTTTACTAGCAACACACTGCATTTGCATGTGTTCAGTATCTCAGTATTTTCCAAAGTAAAAGACAAAAGATAGAAAAATTGGAAAGGCTAAAAAGAATTACAGATTGCAGGATGTGAAATGACCCAGCTGCAATTATCAGCTGATCTCACTTACTCTGCATTCAACAGCAGTAGACCATTAAAGCCCTTAATGTGCCTATGCCTACACTGCTCACTAGGCTGGTAAAACAGTTTAGTGCTGCTCTAGCAGATGAGGGATCAAAATCTAAGGAAAGCAGCTAGCAACTCCCAGGAAACATACGGATAAGCAATGGTAGAGCCCGCAGGAAGGAGCTGCTTGAGGCCTGCCTGACTTCTCTCGGACACCACTGTCTTTGGAAGCTGTTACAATCCTGGAGACTGTTTTAACTCAGTGCTGAAGTAAAACACATTGCTGAGTCAGTTGCTAACTAGAGTTGTGCCTGCCTGTCGACTCTACAGGAGCAATCTCAGCACAAAAATGTTACTTTTCAAGGATACCTAACAGCTCCAGGTAGGATCTTCTTCAAAATTTCTCAACAGAATTAACAATGAATTCTGAAAAGAAAAATTAATATGAAAGTGTAGATTTTAATAAAGCAGAACACTGAATTTTCAGGCAGGAAATGAGTTAGTAGTTTCATCTGAGACAAGGGTCCTAGAATAAGAGATCTTCCCAGACTTGATTTTATTGAATACAGAAATGTTTGTAAACCGCAAAAATAGTAAATGTAAAAGTTAAGGAATAAAACTAGCAGGAGAGTTTCAATAAAAAGCCTCTTCCAGTTACTCACCATATTTTTTCCCCACTCATGCACTGCTTGCTAAGCAATTAAGAGAGAGAATGGCCTTCGTCCAAAGCACACACAGCTCTGGCCATCTGGCCGATCACTGCCCACATGCAGCGTCACACTTACCCTTTTTTACCTAGTCACTAGGAGTTCAGCTAGGTGGCAAGCCTTCCTTCAGATACCCTCTTTGAGTTACATACCTACACAGATTACGCCCTACTTCATATCAAATTGCTCTGTATCTGAGTTGCTAAAGAACTCTCCTCAGGGTATGCTAGTGTTTTTAGTAATTATGAGTTTGAAAAATGCAATCATAAATCTTTTGCTATACAGAACATACATTCTCTCACATTGCCGTATTTAAAAAAAAAAAAAAAAAAAGAAGATTTTCACTTAGTTCTGTGTAGAAAGAAAACAATGAAAAAATGTTAAGAAATAAAGAACTTCGTACTTGTACAATGAACAAGAGGAAAAAGTAAAGCACAGAGCTTCTAATATCTGGTTCACTATAAGTACTGAACAAGAAAAGGCTTTGCTCAAGTGTTAGACAAAAGTGAACACTTCAAGGAAAACATTTAATGACAAGTCTCCTGGGTTTCCCATTCATGGGAGAGCACAGCAGCCACCCTTACTACACTCCCCTTTGGGAAGGGAAAGGCCATGAAAAGGCTGCAACTCCAGAGGCCAAAACCACCCACATGTGTCGTATCACCTGGAGCTAGTTTTTTCCAGGAAGACCTTCCTCCCTCTAAGCCCAATCACCAAAGAGAAAAGCTAAAATGTGAAACAGGAAACTTAATTCTGAATGATCCAGTCACACATTTGATCCTGCCAAGTCAGCAGCAACTCATTTTAAATTCAATAGGGTGAGACTTGCATGTGTAAAGTAACAAATCTATACCTTCATCTTGAGAAGCACATGGCAACTAGCTAAATTTAACATTTCAAAAGAAATTACTGCTACGATGTTGCCTTTCCAATTTGTGACAGCATGCTATTACAGTGTGCAAATACTCAGCTTACTTTAAATGTGAATGAGAGACTTTCTATAGAGCTAAACTTCTACCCAAGTATTCCCCAGGATTCAGTTTCCAGAAAAAAGTCACATATTTTACTATTTTAGTTTTATGTAAAACTAGTTTCAGCATTTCTGAGACGCCTCTATCCATAAAAGCATGCAAACTTCATAGTACTTTGGAAGTGAAACAGGTAGATTAGAAAAAAACTAATCCATATAGCCATTGGAAAAAAAAAAGAAAAGAAAAAGAAAATAAAGAGAAAAGGACAAAATATGTTTCGGCCTCTCTACAGCTGAACAGTCTCAGGATTGCATGCATTCCAAATGGAAGTCCTCTAACAGAGAGGCAACGTGTGTGAGCGTGCCCCAGCTTACACTAATACTAATTAGGGATGCAATTTCATGCTGAAACAAAATGAAGTTTTGTCAGAAGAGCACAGAGAAAGTTGTAGAAACCTCAGTTCCACCACAGATGGTGCTTTGTTCTGCAGCTACTATTTTGTAGCATCACAAATGAACAGATAGATTTTTGTGACTGATAGCCTGTCGCGGGGAGAGCCCCCACCCGTCTCGGCCGGGCAGCAGTGCTGCTGCGGGCGCTCCGCGGCTGCGAGGGAAGAGCGAGCGCAGACGAACCGGCTGGTCCAAGTGCCCGGCCCGGCCCGCAGCAGGTACTGTGGCTGCGGCACAGCCCCTGCGGGTGTGCGTTAGCATGGGCATGGCCTGAAGTTATGCAGTGAATTAAACCCCCCCCTTTCCAAAGGAGTGTAGTAATTTAAATACTTGTTGTTAAGTTAAAACTTGGCACAGACCAACAAGCCCCAGTACAGATTTCTCTGCGCTCTGGCTCCACTGCAGTAAGTGTGTCTAAAGCACTGAAGTTCTAGCTAAGGTGGGGCAGCTCTACTGCACAAACAGACCCGCTGCAGATAAAAGAGATTCCTGAGTAAAAGGAAGTTAGGCCATAGCAAACAGCATTTTAGTCTCTGTTCAAGCATAATAAAGTAAATAACCACACTGGAAAATATTCTGTTCTGGGCTTTTTGCCATACAGGAAGGGCGTTGAATGTGTCAAGTGTCCACAATCAATATCAGCAGGAAAAAAGATCTCAAAAGGTACAGTTTGGTCCCCAACACCTTGTTTTACCACTTGCAAGACAGAAGCCTGAATTCCCCTCTCTTTCCCATTCATTCTAAAGTGCCCATACATATTACACCTAAGCTATAGTTTTGAAGTCTGTTTCATCAACTAGTTTCGTCTCTTTGATCAGAATGGAGTCACTTTATAGTCCATATATTTAGTAGACTTTCTTTGAACAAACGAGAAAAATATTTCTTGTGTAGAAAAGGGGATATTAACAAATACTTTTCTTATTACATGTACCACGCATCTGTCCAACATAGACACTATGGTCATAAATGTATTTTCAGTTTAAACATTCACTATTGCATCAAAACTGCTCCAAACTCACTTTTGGATGGCAGCTGTAAGATTATTGGCAGGTCACTGCTATGAGTTACACTGCTGTAATTCATTGCAACGCTGCTCATCAACTGAGCTGCGATTACATGCATGTTCTCTGCCTGTTAACTGCAAAATAAAACAGACTAACTTAAAATCATCACATGTGTATTTTAAGCAAACAGGTTAAGGTTGCCCAAGGCCCACTGCTGTCCCAGGCTCAAGATCACAGGCTCAAGATCACAGGCACCCAATCGACTGTGACTATTTGTAGCCTCCAGCATTAACATCCTTCATACTGACATACACATACAACAGTGGAAAGCGAACTTTTATCTCTTCCTTTTTATATTAAAACAAACAAAACAACAAGAAAAAGCACCTTGGTTAGGAATTTTCTTTGTAAAACTGATATTTTCCCTTAAAATAACATCCCAAATTAGGCTGAACTTGATTTCAGATTTTTTTCTTCTGTAGAAACTATAACTAAGATATATATTCATAAATATAGCATATTTATGGATGTATATTTATGAACATATATCTTAGTTATATAGATTTAAAATACAGTATTATTTTGATGGTATTTTCTACAGCTAAAACAGCATATGGAACATACAGACTGGACAAAAACTATTTGTTCTCAGATCTGCCTAAGCTTTACGCTAGCCTTTACACCCTGAACCTGCATTTCAAGTCTGATTTACAGCAACAGCTCAATGCACGCGTTACAATGGATACTGATTATCATAATGATGCTTCTGTTGAATTGCAACTAAATGTATCCTTTATGTTTGAGTTCTGACCTGTTTCTTGTCTAAGCTAGTATTTGAAAAGCTGCAAAATATACCATACTAATGGTAGGAAACCCATTTTAGAAGCAGTGACCTTTCTATCTGGCAATAGAGGAAAGGCCCTCGATGAGCCCCCAGGCTGGTTTGCAACTGAGGCAGAGGGAGCGTCTTGCCCACAGGCCTACCTGCTCCTTCACAGAGGCCAGGATGGTGGTGGCGGTCGCCTCCGCCTCCGCTCCGGGGCCGGCAGCAGGTCCCTGCGCTGGCGGCGACAGCCCCTCCTCCACCACAGGGGTCTGCTCTGGGGCTGGCATTTTGCCTGCAATAAAGAATGTTTTTAAACAGTTTATGTTTTGCGCTGGTGAGGTTTAAATAAACCAAAGACTTCAAGATTCCAGATTATTTCTCCTTTGTTGTGCATATTTTTCACACTTAACCAAAATTTCAGAGAAATTCGTTATAATCAATATCAACATACGTTGCTATTCTTGTGCTTGACCCTCACAAATTTAAACTAGATCATGTGCAGAACTTGAAAGCTAGGCAAAGTAACCAGGCAGAATAATGTTTTAAAATTACTGCAAAAATGCCATTTTGCAGAAGACATTAAAGGCAGCAAAATCCACAATGTACAGAGAACACTACACAATTTAATATTACACTTCTAATGATCCTCCCCTTTCTTGATGCTCATCGTGCACACTTTCCAGAGCACAAGGCTGATGAACAGAACACCAGAACACTGCTTTGCTGCTGAGCACAAGCCACTGAAGAGACTATTTTGATAACAAAAGTTTCATACAAACACAGCTTTGTCTGCAGGTGCTGGGGAAGAGGACACGGGAGCAGTGAAGACAGGGCCGCGTCGCTGGGCTGTGGAGAGCGAGGCCAGCACGGCCCGAGCTGGGGCTGCTGGGTTCCGGGCTCCCCTGCATGGAGACAGCTCTAGCCCGCGTGAAAAAGACAAACCAGCTCTGCAGAACGGAAAGCTGCTACTCACCAACACTACAAGCACCAGTATGACATGTAAATGCTCGATAGCTTTAAAACACCAAGTACAAGGTATTCAATTACTTTCTGGATGTACACCATGCTTCAGCTTCCTTAGAAAGGAATAATGCCCAATTTGCTGCTTTAGCAATAAAAACTCTAGTCTAGATTGTACTGGACACAACCCTGGTGCACCCAGAGAAGGCAGGAAGCCCAAGCGACAGCTCTTGCTGCAGAGGGAGCTCAGAACTGGGCAGGACCTGGCCCCCGAGCGTCCTCCTCTGCCTCCAGCCTCGACACGCTGCATGCGAGGCTCTGCCTGACCCGTGCACGGCCGGCGCAGGTTGCTGCGCGCTGCGGGACGGAGCAACATGAGAGCAAAGAGAGACGTGAGGCCAAGACTGCGCGAGGCCAAAGCTGCATGTATCCGAGGCCACCCAAACCCGAGGCCGCGTGTGGTCAGGATGGCCGGCGCCCGTGCAGGGATCCGCTCCCCAACCAGCCCTATCGGAGCAAGCTTTATTGCTTCCTTACAACCAGCCACTATAAAGTAAAATCAATATAATGAACAGACACGAGATAAAATTATGGAAAAGTTTTGAGTTTATCAACCCATCATTCACCATGTTGGGAGGAGAAGAGAAATAAAGAAGCTCTCAACCCGTTTAGAGTGAACTTCTGTAGGCACCTACTCAAGAGAATTTACATCTGTATGAGCTGAAAGGCACAGCAATTTCTCTGAGTAAGAAACATCCCCAAAACTGAGTCTCTAATAACAATGCTCAGACAAAAACTCACTAAATTAATTATTAATGAAGATGTCAGTGTTAACCGTACATCTATGTGAGTGGTAAAAGGTGTAATCAGAGCTATAACATTCTGGAAAAGCAGTTGTTTCAACTGCCGCTGTTTCAATTAACGCTTTTCTTGGCAGAGTAACCGATTCCCTAATCTTGATGTCGAGATGAGACAACTGTTGGCTTTGATCCTACAAGCACTTACATAGTTGTTAACCATGGCAAAAGGAGCCTTCCCACTTCCTGCGGCGGTGGGCATGGTTGCGTGCCCGGCGAGGCCCTGGCGGGATGGACAGGGCCTCCACCTGCACCACTCTCCAGCTCCTGAGCTCACTGTGGCGAGCCAGGTCCTGGCAATAGCCAAGCACGGCACACACAACAGCCAGGCACCAAGGGGCAGAGCCTCACAGCAAAGCCTGAAAGCAGGTTCTCTACTGGAAAACAGCCAATTCCCACCCCGCTCGGAATGCGGATCCGTAGGTAGAGGCATGCTGTCCGCATCTCGCGCTACAGCCTCGCAGCTCTGCCTCGTCTGGCCCCTACTCTCCATGTATTTGAATGTCTCCTCAAAGCCTCACTCCCCAGCATCTCCTGTGAGGGCTACACAGCTGCTAAGCTGTGGACAGGTCTGATGTGGCTTTGCTTTCTGCAGACCTGCTGGAGATAAATCACTCCAGGAAGGACTATGAAGATGGGACCACAGAAGACAGGGCAAGGGGCTACACACACTCATGAGCACAACACTGCCCTGCAAAAAGCAGGAGCCAGGTTCAGGCTCCTTCTCCCAACCCAGGCTCAATAGCAATGTAACCCTCATGTCCAGAGAGGTGATCCTGAGGGCATGGAGGCCCCTGCCACCAATGTGAGAGTAAGGGAAACCTCCTTCCCGACCCTAGGAGCCACATACAGGCGAGCTCCACGCCTCCTCAAAGCGGAGCCTGCACTGGGGAGGATGGCAGGGAGGAGCACAGAGGGGAGGAAGGGCTTGAGCAGGCTGGGACAGCTCCCCCCTCCTCATCCCCTTTCGCAGGGCTGAAGGGCTCCGAGCTTCTCGCATGTGTTCCGTGTTTGCAGCAGCTGCTGTCACACCAGCACAGTGTGCGCACACACACAAGGGCAGCTGCTACCAAGACTTAATGGAGATTATTAAATGCCTATCTAGTTACTTGACATTTTCTGGCACAGATTTTCCATTCAAAATTCCTCAGTCCAGATAGAAAACAGCTCCTAACTTCACATAACTGTAGTTCACCATTCTACAGCTACAACATTTCCATAATCTTGGTAAATTTTCAGTCACCAACATGCACCCAGGGCCAGAAGTACATTTGGACAACTGAGGGCTGATCTACAACTTGTCCATCCAGTAACAGAGAATTTCACAGACTCAGTCTACGAAGAACGCATACCAAAACATTTACAGCAACAGCTACTTGACCTTTCTGTTAGTCATCGCTTCTGTCAAAGTTGAAGTTATTCTGCCCTTTGAGACTGCTCGCCCTTTCATACGTACCATTATGTGTGCTCTCTTCCAACCTCCTGCTTAAGATTTCCACTCACCTTAAATCAAAAATTTCTTTTTTCTGCATTTAGCACCCAACTGGGGTGGTGAATAAGTGAAAGGACACACAGATATGTACCTTAACCTGCACAGTACTACATATGTGGCCAAAGCAAAACGCACTGCAGCTGAACACTGGTCCTGGAAGCAGCACCATGGGGTGAGCACAGCCCCATGTACAACAGCCCCAAAGGAACCCACGCCTGATGAAAGTAGATTTCAGTCAACAAAAACACATCCAAAGTCTTCTGAAAAGTCTTTTCTATAAACACCAAGAATTACATTTCCAATAAAAAACTCCAGCGTGGCCAGCACCTCCAGAGATGGAGACAGAAGGTCTGCTACAGCCATTGGTGCAAACTGCAGCTGTCTTGGGGAGAGCTGAGAGCAGCCTGCTCCACCAGGGCCACAGCCTGGGAGCTGCCTGGCAGGAGCCAGGCCATGCAGCCGACTTTGCTCCAGTCCTCCGCTCCTGCGGACCCGACCACTGCGGCCTCCCTCCGCCCCCTCTCAGATGGTCCTACCTGGATTAAAATGTTTATTAAATTCGGCTACGCTCCTTTCACTGCACGTGGAGATACTCATTAGCAGAATTCATACTCTGTTTTGAACTCCAGGGGACACAGCTGCCTTGCAGTTATTACGGCATTCCTACAATGCCTGCATGCTCCACTCGTGACAATGTGGATGCTCTCACGGCAGCATCACCTCAGCATCATCAGGACACAAAACATTTCCATGCGATAGAGCAATTCTGCTCATCTTCCAAGAACCTCTGATATTTGCTTTGCCACTCTTCACCTCTGCGTAGCACTCAGACATGTGTCCTTACACTGCAGTGTGAGCGACACTCTCCCCTTCACTTTGCTGACAAGATCGCCTCAGTGACTTCTGCAATGCAGTGAAGAAGTATTAAAGCTGAAATATTCATTACAGTATTTCAGTTGGCAAATATTTTATTCTTCCAGTACCCACACCTGGCTAAATAATAAAGAAACAGTAACAACAACAACAGAAGTTAAACAAGTTCTAATCTCTGTATTGGTCACTGGTTAGAAAAGGTTTAAGCTAGATCTCTGCCTGCACATGAGGAAACAGAAGTTAAGAAGGGTCTTGGAGAGACCACATGTGAACCCAACTCTCTCTGCCTTAATAGGGAGAGGCTTGAGTAAGAATTAGCTTTGCTCCTATAACACCATTTTTCTTCCATTATTATTATTTTTATATACTAAAGGCCTGTATAATCAAATAACTTGACAGTATGCGACCCAAGGATCAATGAAGGTCAGTGATAATGATCACAGCTGCTAAAACAAGAAGGTGAAACATGGAACATTTATACATTATGCAGAATTAAGACAAGCAGGAAATCAACTTCCCATAGCTAGAAATAGGATGGTAAACAGATTACGTTGCTTCTGTGCAACTTCAGTAATATTGCAGAGCTTATATGACTTTGTTCAATTTCACTTAAATTATCAGCAGAGAACAGTATACAACTGCTAGTATTTTCCTGTAGATTTCAGTCTCTTATCAAAGTAGGCAATGTTTAGTAATTTTTCAGAAAATTGTTAAATGTTTCATATTGTAGCATACATCTGAGAAAATTCTTAACACTAATTCCAAATATGGACATTCTCTCTGTGAAATGCAAGACAGAGAAAGAGGACCAGGGACATGGTACCTCTGCACTGGTCTGCACTTACATTTCAAACCAGCTGTGAGTGTGCAAGAAAGCAAGGCGAGGCCCGGCGGCAGAAACACCTCGCGCTAGCCCTGCAAGGGATGGCTTCCCCTGCCTCCCTGTCTCGAGGCTCACTCCAGCGGTTCCATGGAACCACAGAAAGCTGCACCACAGCCAACCATGCCATGAGAGAGGGCAAGTTCTCGAAGCCAACGGCTGACAGCGAGGCCACCTCCCGTGGCGCTGCCGAGCCTGCAGGGACACGGTCGCCACTGCCCAGGCCCTCCTCTGCTGCTTGCAGGGGCCCTCCGGGCACCATGGACGACGTGGGGTGTCGGGGGCCGCATAGGCAAGCGGGTGACACTTGTGCCTGTCAAATGGTCAGAAAGCTGCAGGGCAGGGAGCTCCAGCAAGCTCCTGGACACCATGCTCACCACGCTCTTCTTTGGGGAGTGTGGGGGTATTTTTCTGAACCACTGCATCCACCTAATCCCTGATGGAAGGAAAGAATGAGAATATTCAGTAGAGGAGAACAGGAGAAACACAAATCACTAAGTCAAGTTTAGGGAATGATGCTTTAATTCTTCTTTGTTCCTGCCAGTTTCCATTCGCCACCTTTTGCTGCCTCCCTTGTTACTCTCAGAGACACCCAATAGTTTTTCCAGGGCTTAGTAATTCCTTGTCCTGTGGCATTGGGCAGAACTCAGACCTTCATTTTCTTCTGAAAGACTGCAAAAATGAGGCTTTCCTACAGTTCACTGCTTGCTTCCCTTCATATTCCTCCTGCTCCACTGAGGGACATGATTCTCCAGATTTTCTCCTTCCCCATGCTCCCTATTTTTCTGCCCCTCAGTGCTGTCCTGAAGCCATTTTCTCAGGTAACAAAAGCCCCTCAATTGATTGCAGCTGAAGAGGTAATATAACTCTTATGAGCACTGTCATCGAGGATAGACAGGACTGCATTATTGCAGGAGGGAAGCATGAGAAAAGCAATGAGCAACACCTCATCATTAAAGTCACTAAAAATCCTCATATTTATATAGCCACAAGATTAGCTAAAGCAACAAAAGTAAATTGCTGTGAAAAGTAACAGATACATTGCTTGAGACATGTGAGATGCATTTAACTACTGTATTAGTCTCTTCCTCATCTCTTTCTTTGAAAAAGTATTATATATGTGTGCATATATATATATGCACAGGTTCAAAAGGCTTCTGGTGCTATATGCTTTTTAAAATGTTAAAAACAATTACTCTCATCTTTGGGCAACTGTATTTTATTTTTTGCTACAGCTCTGAAGAAGAGGCAGGCATTTTTTCTGGCCGATGGCAACATACTTTTGCTCTGTTCTAGCGAGCAGGCAAGACTCTGCATCCACAAAAATCCAGTTGCAACATGCTCATAAGATTAGTATTTTTATAGCTTTCAAATCAGCCATTCAAAGAAGAGATCAGACAGGAATAGCAAGAAGGCCATCTGAATACACGCTTGCGATCACATCCTCTGAGGCCCGAGGCGCCGTTTGCAGCTCGCCTTGGAAAGGAGCATTTGCCAGGCACAGGGCAAGTGCAGGGAGCGCCAGGAGGCCACGTACGGACAGTCCCAGCGCCTACCCTGCTCCTTTGGACCGCTACACACCCCATATTTTAATTTACTGGGGCACCGTGGTCAAAATCAACCCTACAGACTAGTAAGCACATTCCTGCATAGCAGTAAGTATTCAATCTCATCACAGAGCACACAGAGGGAGGGAAAATGTAGTATGTCTCTCAAAGATTTTAATTTTCCAAGCAGGCTGCCAAGTGACATATATTCCTCAGTTATTCACCCTGCAGAAGCTCGAGTGCTCAGTTCGGAGCTAGCGAAGCCTCCGCGAGCTCGGCACTGAAGTCGCTCATGAGGAAGATACAGAGAGGTACTATTAAAAACTGCAACCATCCAGTGACCATGTGGGATGTTCCCTGAGCGCTGCCTTATCCAGATACTGGCAATGTGTAGGAGTTTTAAGCTTTTCAATCTCCCCTCAGAAAACCCTTACAAACCAGCAAACAACTAATTAGGAGCAACTGTAAGCACAGATAGAAACACTACCAAGCAGAACAAAGACTGTAGGAACTTTTCAGTTTCTACTTATATTTTCTCTCAGTCCTTCAAAATTATTACTGCAGTATTACTCTATATTATTGCTAAATAGAATATACATTACCTTGTAGGTAGCTATTTTTCAACTGGCAACATAAAACCAAACCTATCTTATATGTGTTTATAAAAATGTATCTCAACATTGTTATACAGTATGCTTAAAAATGCATTATATAAAAAAAACTCCAAAACAAGAAATTTACAGCTTCAAAGAGATGCGCCAAGACAGTGGCAGAGCTCCACAGCTCTGCCCACAGTTTGCTCCCACTGCTCTGGCGGTGCCAGCGTTGGAGGGACACGGCGTGCGGCTGGCGGCTCCCAATGAGGCCCTACTGGCCCCCCGCTGTGTCCTGCCTTCCCGGAGAGGCAGCCAGCAGTGCCGGGTAAAGGCCCCGGCTGAGCGGTGGGGAAGGAGGAGCAACCGCGGAAAGTGGTAACGGAGCAGCAGTTCCCTCGCACCACAAGGGGACACGAGGCGGATCGTACTGCAAGGCTGGCATCACCCGCCACTGCGAGCAGCCAGAGTGCGGACGAGCGGCAAGGCACTTGCTAATGTGTGGCGGGCGACAGGCGGTGTGAGGAGACCACACGTACCCCCAGCAGTGGGCTCGCAGTTCACAAGCAACATGAGAAATCATCTAAAAATATATGCCAGGCTCATAAGCAACTGGTGCTTGCTCAGCCTGAGCCTCAAAAGCTGCTCCTCCCGCTCCCGGCCTGGGAAGGTTGTGCGGCCCAGAGGCGCCGGCTGCCCCTGCAGTGCCCGCAACGCCAGCCCCCGCGCAGCACCCACAGTGCCTAGGCACCAGGCCTGGCCACAGAGCAAAGCAAGGAGCCCCCAAAGCAGAGCGCGCTCTTCACTCCTGCTTGCTGGAAACTTCCCTCTGCACGGAAACACACCATCTTCCCCGCCTGCTCAGGCGAAGCACATCCACCTCCGGGCACGACATCTTGAGTTGGATCAGATGAAGAGTTAGAGAAGAGCAACCAACACTTTGCAAAAGCTTCTGCTGGAGCAGCCTGTGTTTAGTGGTGACAAAGACTAAGCGAAAAAGTGAGGACAACTAAAATATTAAATCACTGAATGAAACACAAAACACTAATTGAGGATGGTATTTAAAGGTTACTATTATCTTCTTACCACATATCAAAGAATATCAATGATTATTAATACCTTTTATTTCTTCCTTGTAAATAGGTTACTGGGGTGCTTTCACCTCTTTCAAATTCAAATAAACTTTATTTTTTAGGCTTTTTGACAACTATAGACAATAGAACAATTACTTGTTCACAGTTATGATTTAGATATGCCTGACAAACTGGTATATTTAAACAAACAGACCTTTCCCAAAAGGAAAGGTTAAGATCTTAATCAGTTCTATTCTGCATTAATGTAAAGCTCAAAATCTGGATTTCAAACACATATCTACCAAAAGGAAATCCTCTCAGTAACATGAAGTAGTCCAAAAAATATGAAGTCCTTTAAAAAAAAAAAAAAAAAAAAAAAAAGAGAGAGAGAGAGAGAGAGAGAGAGAGAGAGAGAGGGAAAATTAAGAATTAATTACTGCTTTAGGGGATTTCCACTTTCAAAATACAGAAACCTGCTGTTGCTTGTACAATGCAAGTCCAGGAAAACATCAACATCACTACTCAGGAAATACACTCACGGATGACAGTGCCAGAAAAGAATGCACTTCCCGAACTTGCAAGTTTTGTATTTTATATAATGCTTTAACAGAAAGCATAGCTACAGACTTTATCTTTCCACTTTTAGAATAAGCCTTGCTTTTGATTTACAAAAATAGGTAGTTCCCAATAGATGATATTGAACCGCACTCCTGTGCGAGCAAGGAGCAGGAGGCAGGCGAGCAGCAGGGAAATGCTCTGACCAAAGAGCTGCTCCATGGCCCTCCGCGGGGCAGCACGGACAGTCCCCCAGAGAGGAGGAATGTGCATGGACACCCGTGAGGGGAAGAATGCACATGGACACTCATGTTACCGTATTGCAAAGTGGAAATATCTGTCACCTCTATCAGGCCACCTCAAACTGAAAAATTTTAGCCAGGTTTCCAGGCATTTAGTACTCATCATCTTTTCAGTGCCACAGCCAGCAGGGTAAATTGCACATTCTACCAGGATAAATCCCCAGCTAACTCCATTTTCTGCATGCTCTTTATGAGAGATGTCATTTCAAATGCTTAACTTTTAAAGTAAAGCTTTTCAGCAAAGGCACAGATGATGTTCTACAGAGGGTTCAATTATTATTATTATTTTTAAATGCTCACCTAATACTCTTTATTAGGTCAGTTCTCATATAACCAGACATCTGAAGCTGCAGATGGCAGAACAAATGTTGTCTGAACATGCCCAACAAAGGAAGGGCAAAAACAGGGCTCAAAAGTCACCCTTAAACATCTCTTTCCAGAAAGCAGCATAATCCTGCATTCTTTTTTTTAACAAACAAAAGCACAATAAAAACATTACAAACAATGTCTGCATATATAATCTCTCACTATTTCTTCAAAAAACATTTTTAAAGACATTCCTTACTTACAGTGACGAACACAGTGGATGTTTGGGTTTGTTATGGTAATGCTGCCAGCTAACTCCAAATAACTCTCAGCACACCTTCCCATGTGCCTTAATATCTCCCCCCCTTCCCTCCCCATCTTTTAAAAATAGATTTCAGCTAGGCTATTAATGCAAACTTCACATCAACATGTCCAAATACGGTGAGGTGGACATACACACACTCACACACTCACACACTAACTTATCCCATTTTTATCCCATTTTAATTCTGTTATTGCTGCTTGTCATCATCCTTGTTGAACCATAAGCAGGATATGCACCAACAATTTTGTCTGACACATGAAATAACCCACAAGCCCCTTCAGTGGTTATTTCCAGTGACCTTAGAAGAGAGCGCTCACTTGCAGCTACGCTGACAAACATCCATGTTCCTGTCTCCCAAGTGCCACAACTGCATTTGACGCTGGCCAGTAGCCTGGGCAAGAGCTGGGGCTTCTCCAGCCTGCGCTGCCGAGGGCTCCCGAGGACAGGCTAGGTGCGCTGGGGTGACACATGGGCTGCTGCGGTGGGCCCTGCCATGGGCGCGCGCGCCCCACGCTGAAGCCAAGGTGACGGACAGCAGCCCCCTGCCCCCTGCATGCGCTGACCCGCAGGAAGACGGTGCCAGCATCTGGGCCCACGTCACCTCCATATGATGGAAGCTGTGGGAAAACACCCGGCTCCTGGAGGATTCACTTTGCTCTGATACCAGGCTGCAACCTTAAAGTCTGAACGCGTAAGCAAAATGTACAGACAAGCAGTTTCCTGCAAGTACCCTGCTCAGTACTGAAATGGCATGGGTTATGTGGAATGAAATAGGAGCAAGACTTAAAACACTTGCTTAAACAACTATTTCAACTTTTAATAAATGTAAGGTAATGTGCTGCTTGAGACAAACACCTGAAGTCAAATGGGTCTGATACAACTTAAATTCACACCACACACACTGTTTTGATTCAGCTACAATGAAGCTTAGAAATTACTTCATAATCTAAACTTTGTTTTTAAAACATACAGAAAATCACAAACCAAAAGAAAGGCGCTTCCAGCAGATTGCAGCCAACAGACATGCGCTGGTCACAGCGGGCCGGAGCTACGCTCCCCTTCTTGCCAAAAGGGCCTCGCAGCACCTTTTTGTGAAATGCGGACACGGAGCAGCGCTCCAGCAGCAACCGTCCTTCCCTGCTTCCCAACCAGCAACGGTGGCCCAAGCACACGAGGAGACGCACACGGGAATGACCTGTTCAAGGTCATCTTTCATTTTTAAGAAATGTCACAAGTTCCACAGCTTTTATGGTAAAGAGTCTTCATCGCAGTGAAAACTTATACCTGCTGGGATGACAACATGAACTTCAGGCTTCCCATTTAATGGATTTAGACAAAGAAATTCTTGCTTAATAAGTTCCTGATTCACTACATCTTTAGAACAGATTGTTCAGTGGCTCTTAAGCACATATCATCAGTGAATTTTACAGCCAATATATTGGAAGCATGACAAAACAAAGTAAAATCCCGAAGACAGAGGTAGTCACAATACCACTTTTCAACTTGAGAGAAGCATCCTCCCTGGAGATGGTTTTTACCCGGAACTGGTCTTACGGATACACCACTCTACCTGGAGAAAGGGACCAACCGGCTCGGGTGCTTTGGCAGTCTCTGGGTGGGGAGAAGAGACAAGACTGGTAGCGGCCACTCTAAAACCTGTCAGGGAAGAGCTGCCAGAAACAAACATCACTGGGGACTGTGCTGCAGAGTATTTAACTCTTCTAGCCACTGGATGAAGTGTGAATAATTGTCATAAGCTGGGGCACAGGTATCTATTTCATAAATATGGCAGCTAAAGATCAATTAAACAAAAAGATTATTTACTCGAGCTCAATCCTGACAGACATCACAGAAAAGTCAGTTGCAGAAATAGCCATGGACCACATTATTATGAACTGTTTTAAATTTACAATGAAAAGAGAACCAGAAGTAGTCAGACCTGTAGCTGAAGTCCTCAATTTCAGAAGGACCAGCTTTATTAAATAGGAAAGTATGTGCTGAAATCATGCAGCCAAGCTGCTCACAAGAGCAGCCTGACACTAGTGCTGTCAGAGATGGTTCACATCCATCCAGAGAGGAGGGAGGGAGGGCGGACGTAGACAGGTATACAATGCACATCTAAGCCTCCTTACCTGGGAGCAAAGCATATCTACTTTGAAAAAGATACAAGCGAAGATTCAGATCACCCTAAAAAAGGAGAGTTCTGCACATCTGAGAATTGGTGTTTTACAAGTCAAATAACGACAGAATTAAGTGAAAGGTTCAATCAAGCCATGCAAGAACTGCTAAAGAAGCAGGGAAAGTCCAAAGGAACAAAAACATGTGGCAAAATAGAAAATATGGTCAGCAGTAGCCTGCTGGGTACCTAAGGCAGAAGGACCACCACTTGGTCTGTATGTTCAAGGAATTACACTATGTTCACCCTGTTTATGGGAGAGAATACAAAAAGACAACGTTAATGAAAAGCCCTACGTGAAAAGTGTTTTCTGCACTAGGAATCGATTCACTTGGGACTGAACTTGTTTAACATTGCCAAAACACCCACAACTTTGGAAAGCTCCCGAAGGCCATTTTCCTGGCAGACAAGGAGAGTTTGTGGCACTATGCAGAGACTTTATTATGGAAGAGGTCAATAAAGGACCTTGCTGCTGTTGCATGGCCCAGACAACCGGTGACAAGGACAGGTTCCTGTGAAAGGCAGCAAGGCCATCGCGGAGCTGCTCCCCTGCCCTGCCGTGCGGCACAGCGCACACAGCAGCTGCAGAGCTGCCTGAGGATGGGCTCCCCACAGCACCGCTGCAGCGCCAGCTCCGCCACCATGGAGCGCGGGACAATGCTGCACCTGCGCTTGCCACCACGACCAGGGCCACCTGCGCTGGTCAGACTCAATTCAAAGGCCATGGTGATGATCCAGGGACACAAATCCCCCTTTCTGACAGACTTTCCAGCCTTGAAAACACTGATCCAGCATTATTGCCTTCTATAAATTCTTTGCTATTAAAATCGAGGGCACAAGAGAAATTTGAAATAAGAAGACATCCAAGACAAGACTAAACAGGTCTTAACTGACCATAAAGAAAATTAAACTCTAAATTAGGTAGTTTCACATGACTGCAATAAGCATCTTGTCAAAGTGAGAAATACACACTGAAGTTAAATGTTTTGATAATAGGATTATTGGTGGCAATTTTTAATTACTACTGTAATTACAGTGTTACGTATAGGTATATCCAATTCATTTTCTCTTATAGCAAAAGAGTAAATAGGTATAGATATAAAACCATATCTACCATAATGGAAGTTAACTCATGTGATTAAAACAGAGGCTATGTCCTCCGGGATGTGGTTATAGTCAGCATTGTTTTGACTTGTATCCTGTTAGCTCTTTGCATTTGGAAAACGTTCAGGTCAACTCCAGATGCCAAACATGCTTTAATCTGTAGCAAGAGGTATTCTCTTTAGTCAGGGCTCCTGAATAAAAACATACACAAATACCCAAATAGTAGCTGAACTCATTAATTAGCAAAGCTATCACAACCTTTGGCACATACCCAGAGCACTGCAACAGCAAATGCCAAGTACTCCCAGATTTCGTAAGATTTTCACAAGCAAACATTGGGGTTCACACGCAGGCAGAATGGAGCATTTTCCATACAAAACCTTACTGCTTTTCAGCGACACAGAGATGCTCATGCCATTAACAACCAGCAAGAGGGATGCAGCAAACCACCCTGTAGCAGTTAGCGCCTTACGGGGCCGTGATGGCGAGCGACAACAGCAAGGGAAATGAAAAACACACTGATATTTTAGACAGTTTGCAGAATCTAGACCTGTCATGCTGTTAGGTTAGTAGCTGGACCCAGCCCCCCCTTCTTTGATACCTGCCTCTAGACCTTGCAAAAGAAGCAAAAAAATAACACATGCTATTAAAACACTCAGTTGTTTTTCTTTCACTTTTGACTTTCAAATGACCTTGCAAGTACTGCACTGGTGCTCCATTTTTTAAAGGTGTAAATTTAACAGCATTTAATTAATTCAAGCCACTGTATTTCCCTCTGATGGCTTTAAGGCAGATTCCACATTTTATTTTTAGTTCACCTGAGACCAAATGGAACAAGTTGAGAGGAGTCAAGGCCGCCAATACCCCAGCTGCTCCAAGCAATCTGAATGGAGGAGCACAGCAGTGAAACCTGCACAGGGTGGCTGTGCCATGGGAAATGATAAAACTCTTGTGTAGAGATACTGCTTGTCCCCTATCCAAGTAGACTTGTACATGTAAGTTATCATCCTATTTGAATATGAAACACAAATCTATACATAAATCTTGATGGCTATGTATTCTCTGAAGAAGTGTTTCTGAGGTCAGCTGAGACAGTCATTGAATCTTCTATTAGACACTTTGAGATCAAACAGTTAAAACTAAAATGAAATCACCTTTACTGTTATGTGTTACTAGGTCCACCTCCAGGATACCAGATAAGATTAATTATATTGAACACTAAACTCTATCAGCAAGAAACAGGAGAGTGGAAAGCCAATGTGTGCCTCAAACTGAAAAAGTACAGTCGTATACCCATAAAGTCATAACCTCACACGAATTTATGCATTTGATCATGTGTCACCCACCATTTCACCAAACTTCCATATTCAGAGAAAAAAATACCCTGGTGAAGAGTCTAAATTTTGGTTCTCCCACCAAGGACCTCTGGAAGGTAAAAAAATTCACCAACACTACCATGTAGGAACTTGCTCACTCCGCAACGCTACACAGAGGAGATGATTAAAAGCACAAAGATGAAGAAAGCATGACATCTACAACAGCATATCCTCAGTTACAGCACTGTCTCCAGTTTGGACGGCCTTGTTTCCACCAGAGACTGAAAAGGTCCCAACAGCAATCAAACGCACGTCAAGATTCCATCTAACCACAACAACATAAGAAAAGCTTCACCGAAGCAAATACAAAATGCATGCAGCACAACACTACGCCAACGGCAGGAGGCTTCACACCTACCACTTACCAATACTGAAAAAAAGGACAAGCTGCACTTGAACTTCTGGTATTACAAGGTGTTTTTGCACTCAACCTGAAAGTTTCCAGCCTCCTGAAATTCTCTGCAACAGGCAAATCATTTGAGTCAGCTGTAGGAGAAAGAAGCTAAGAGAGCCTAGATGAGATCCTGGGGGCTGGTGGAAGAGCGGGGTTAGAGTTTATAAAATCTTTTCTTCCCTTCCTCCAATATGTTTAAGTTTGCCCATCTAAAGACATTGATGGGAGCTAGACACAACAAATATCTTGGAAAAAAAAAGCCTAAGCAGGCAGGTACCTGCATGTCACACTCAGAGCTATAAAATGCTTTTATCAATTGCCCATTTCAGTGAACCTCAGGAAAAACACTTATTTATTATTATACAGAAGATGCTCACAAAGCACCAAAGACACTACCAACCCAGTGTTAGCAGTCACTGAGTTTTTACATAGAAATTCCTATTTAAATAAAATTATGCGTTCAGCTGTTGGATTCTAAGATTAAATATTTCTGAATTGTCATGAGGACAAAATGCACCAAAAGTGGTGGTGGTGTTATAAATTTTCAGATAGTGATGTTTTTCTGGAACATGATCAATCCCAGCATATGTAAACCTTCACTCACAAAGAAAAGACACCTTATTCCTCAGAGTGCAGGAAGCATCGGCAGAGCAAGGACTCATGAGATAGAAATTTGGGAGCAACCAGTTCAGAAAGACATTATACAGCTGATACCGGGGCGGGACACAGAACACGGACTCATACTCCAAGTACTGAGAAGTAGAGAACTTGGATATTCCTAAAAGCAACCAAAATGCCACAACAAACACAAGGCTCCACCTGACCACTGCACAACTGTTTGATTGGTGCCAGTTAAATACTTCTGCTATGCGCATTGATGCATTTTGACATAACGGATGCATATAAATTAACTGGCCCACAAACTTAACTCTTTTCCCTCAACCACTTCAGTCCACAAAGGCTGGCATGCAGCTTCAACTAATCAATGAACTTTTAATCAGCTGATACTATTAGAACTGCCAAAATGTGAATATGTGAAAATAACACGCATTTGTAAAAAGCATCAATCTTGATTCTATGACAAGAATTATCCAAGGTACTACAAGAGTAAAATATACTTGTTTTTATGTAAAAATGTGTTTGCTTTGAATGGAAGGGAAAGCTCCCCAAAACAATAGCTATCTTTGCTGCCTATAGCAGTTTTAAAAATCATGCATCTTCTTTCTCTCTTTGAAGTTTCAGTCTTTCTGAAATAAATATTTACATCATGGCATATATCAATATAATAGTAGTATAAGTCAACTTAATAACACAATGCAATGAACTATATCACTAAAAGAGCAATTGCTCCAATTCAAATATGTAAAGGCTTTTTAGAAGTAATGAATTACACCTTTACTAAGCACAAGGTAGTGGCAATTTAGAACATGTTGTTTTAAATCTTTACATTAGACTAAACTGGATGAATATCAATAACCTAGTCATTACAACATAAATAAATGTATTCAAGCTTAATAAAATGTGTCATCTTCCTACACAGTGAGAGTAAAATTTTAGACCTCATTTGAGCAGGAGCAACTGAGAAAGGTAAAGTGTTTTTCCTACTCCTTTCTAAGCAATCTGTATCAGTCAAAATTGAATTCAATAGCTCCTGTATTCAGTCTGTTGTGATAATTCAACACATTTTAAGTTAGTGGATTGTTTTTAGTTATTTATTTTGGTGTCTGTACATCACACAGAGGTCATTTTAAAGAACACAAAAAAGCTGACCATGTTTCACAACCATATTAGAAAGACTCTTACTACTGGGACATTGATTATATTGGCACGAGCAGAAGAGGATCCTATAGTACTCAGTGTTTCTTCCAGAAGTTCAACACTTGCTGGGTAAGGTTTTAGCCTGTGAACTGTAAGTTCCTTCAGAGCCTTAGTATTCTGTGGACAATTCTAAACAAAGCAACAAATTTAATTACATTGTAGACTCACAAGTCTCAATGTATAGTGCAACCATAACTTATGCTAAGAAACCATGACAAAATTCAAGAAAACTTAGTAATTATGTTTCCTTACTGCATAATCCAAATAGCGAGGAGGAAATGAACACTTATCTCACGGGTTTAAAAGCCACTCGAAAATTTTTTACCTTTTTTTTTCATTTCTTTTCTTTCAAATAATAATAAATTTAGAAAATCCTCAAAGCAGACCAATGTACTACGTCAGTCATCTCACAGGCCAGTATCTTCTATCTTGGCTAAAACACAGCATCAATCATTTTCTTTCCCGTAGTTCTTAGGGCATACCTTGATGAAAAAAAGACTGAGGGCCCTGCAGGTTCTGGCGGTGCACCCTGGATTGAAGCTGTCTCAAACAACAAGGGCCAACAGGCCGGCAAAGATAGTGGAAAGTGCAAGCAACCTGCAGGAAGATTGGTAACGCTGAAGTCACGGGCTTGGTATTTTCCCTCCACTTGTTATGTCGTCCGTTGAAAGCATAAGGCTTTCCACACCACTTCTGCACCTGAGTTAGATGTTGGGATTATGTTAGATGATAAACAGGACTTTTTTTGCACCAAAACAAACAAACAAACAAACAAAAGGATTTTTCAAACGCCTGTTCACTGTTTCTTGTAGCTAAACGTCATTTGAGAAAACTGGAACGTCTGGCACAGCTCCGTGCGTCTCCTCCCTTCTCTTTCCTTTCCTCCCCAGATCCCAACTGCCACTTGCCCTGACCTGGTGCAGAGAAGCTGCAGCCTTCTCACACCCAGCTCCATCTGCTGCCAGGACAGCCCCATCTCGCGCTCGGTGCCTGGGTTCGGCTCCGCCAGGCCAAGGGAGGCTGAGGTCGCACATGGAAGCGGTACAGGGGCGCACGGGCCAGCACTCCCGCAGCAGCATCCCGCACCTCGCGTGAGGTCGCAGGGACAGTGGCGGCGAGGGCCTTGCCGCGAGGCAGCACACAGGGCAGGAGGGCCGAGGGCACGGCCTGCACCACACGGGACGCTCCTGCCAACTAAAAGGTAAAATCTGTTGGCTGGCCATAATCATCATCTGTTGGCTGCAGAAACAGTAAATACATCAAAAATCCATGCACACCCCGACCGGGCAGTGCTGCAGAAAACACATTTCGGCTCATACACTTTCAAAGTCCTTACAGCACAACTCCTCCTTTCCTTTGCACTTGCAACACTTATCAGAATAGTAGAATAAGTGTAACTTTAATTTAACACCCATTGAACAACATTTCAGCTGGAACACTTAGCACTTTTTACAAGCAGGGACTCTGCCACTAAGGGGGGGGGGGGGGGGGGAAAAAAAAAAAAAAAAAGCCTTGATTTTAGTTGTTCCTTCAGAAATGGGTCATTCATTCCCGAATAAAGTAACAATTCAGCTTTATTTTAGCCTCTAAAATAAGAGTATAATGAAAAATAAACACAATAAATAGGAAGTTGGCTGGTCTTTCAAGTGCTAGGTAGGAACTTTGTATAAAGCTACATTTTCTTTTAGCAAGTACAGTATTTAAAATTTACTTATTAGCAAAGAGTACTTTACTTATCTATTTGGACAACAAAAAAGACAACAGGAAAGCACTCCTGCATTAGAAGTATTCCTATTTATTTTAATTCCTGTTCCATCTTGCCTAAAAACATCAAAACAGCAATAATACCTTTTCCCAGTTTTCATAGAACGGCATTGTCTTCATCTGCCTTTGAGAGAAGGATACAACGAAAGGGAGCAGGCAGATAACCATGGAAATGGTGCACCGAGGCACCCATACACAGTGCTCGTTCCGAAGCCTGGAGTGGAGCGTCCGGGCTAGGCAGGACCTGGAAGGCAGGAAACCGACAGAACCGGTTCAGAGTCCCGAGCTCAGGCGCCTGCAGTGCCAGAAAGGGCTTTCCAGGAAGTGGTGCTGGGCCCTGTGGAGCAGTCGCAGAGCCAAGGCTGCCTGAGCCGGGCCCACGGCCCCTCACCAGCAGCCAGGGCACGTCAGCTTGGCCAGGTGCCTCCCAGGAGCCTCCTACTTGAGCGTCTCCGTCCTATGCAGCCTGGTTCCCTTGTCCTCAAGGGAAGGGCTCACCCAGCATGATGCGGCGGCAGCCCGGGCTCTTCGTTGGGCGCGGGTGTCGCTAAGGGCAGAAAAAGAAAACAACCGCGACAGGGAGCAGAGGAGAGATCTGAAACGCAAAGCCAGTTACAAAAACTTTAACGGACAAGAGACATCCCTGTTCCTTTGTGCTCGCAGGAGCTTTGGGAAGGTCATCGGAGGCAGCTTCCGCTGGCCGCGTTTGCCTTCCCTTTTCCTCCACCACCTCTCCCCAGAGGAGTGTGTACTGCTGTGCCGCTTGATTAGGAACACAAAAACATTACCCAAGGAATCAACACATACCACCAGCCTGGGGAAAAGCGGATGCAAAGTGACAAAACTACAGGCCATTCCCAGAAAACCACGGCAGCTCCCAAGGCCAGCGCTGGCGACGCCACGCTCCTATTCATGCATTTGCCACACAAGCCCTGAGGAACAACCCGAGCACTCACTATAGAAAAAGAGGCTGTTCCTACAGGTTTGCGTTACACACTTAGCTGTCATATATTTACTGTCCATACGCACAATTACTTGAACTGTGTTGCTGGTGGTGACTCTCCAGATCACAACAGCGACTGCCATGAGACACTGTCCTCAAGAACCCTGTTTTAAGGCTCTGCATCCACACGCACACAAAGCTACGCTGGCTGAATCTGCTCCCCAGCTGGAGTTTAAACCAGCGCAGGTTCCTTTTGCAGTAAGAGCAACCTATGACAACTTTGGAACATGCTACCTTAATTATAGAAGAGCAAACCTTTCCACCCAAAGCAAAACATCATGAAAATTCCAGGTTTTTGAACGGCACCAACAGTTTTCATTCAGGAGATGCACATATTCTTTGACACCAGAGAACAGAATGATTGATTTCTGCAGCAACTCTCACAACTTGTTTCCCATCAAATACTTGCGAAGGAAGCTACAGTTCTAGGTTCATCAGCTCAGCACCTCTCATGCCATTTTTCTGGATGTCCACAGCACGTGGACTCCCCGAACCAGGGAGGCCCAGGTCACAATTTGGGCTCCTCTCTTGTAATAAACTTACTATCTGTAAGTGTGTCTGCATATGCGGATTTCTCTGGCTTACCTAACTCATCAGCTACGTGTAAGTGCAGCTTCTCACACAGAGGAATTTGATTTTAACCTAAGGTCAGTATTTCGATTAAAAATAATGAAGTAACAATAGCCGAGAGTAATAAAAAGTAGTACTAATAACAGATTTCTAAGTATTTTTTTCCAGAAAAGCATCCCTATCCCTGCTTGCTTTCCAGAGGTCTTTTCCTGACCTCATTACAGCAATGGCATTCAGCTAACAAATGCAAGTACTCAATTATAACAGCTCTGTTATGATTATGGAGAGACCTTAAGTAGTCAGGACTTTCAGGCAACACAAAAGAATATCAGAAAAATGTTTCTGATTTTTTTCAGTAGCACAATTAAAAGAAAAAAAAATAATATGGTACTTGCAGAGTACCATTTTCTGGAGTTTCTTTCATATTTCATCTGCTATAAGCATAATTTTCTTCCACAAACCATTCAGATTTCATACACCAAACACCAGACCCAGCCTATAATTCACGACTACAGCTATGTTTACATTGCATATACTAAAACTCAGTGTAAAATATATTTCACGAGGTATTTTGAATGGTATTTTGCTAGCACACGAAGCTGCTAGGACAAAAGCAATGCATCATGCCACCTTCCTTGTTTGTACTGTGATCCAATTCATCTCTCCATTATAGAAAAACCCAGTGTTACTAATAAAAATAGTAACAAAAAGTGAATATGGAAAGGTAGGTAATGTTGCTCACATCTTAAACAAAACAAACAAAAAAACCAGAACGAACACTCCCCTCTTACAGAATAGTCTCTGAAGACATTTTCTCCAACTGTGCTTTATAGCAAAATGTCTATTACCACTATTTATCTTTAACATTTAGCAAGATGAAAGGACAGACACATCATCATTTTTACCGAAGAAAGTCTATTAGCTGTCTACTTAAATTAAAAATATGAACAGCAGCTTATTTCAGTAGCAAGGCAGCACTTTAGGCAAAATAAGTTACCATAATCCACCTTTTCACAGACAAGTTATACTAATTTTTCATTTGTTCTTCTAATACCTAACCAGGATACTACAGCATGTTAAAGCCAACAAGAAGCTTTTGTCCTCAAACAGCCTCTCCCAAGATAATCTACAAAATTGAATTATTTTACGTCAAGGAATTAGACAAGTATCTTTTGTAGGGAACGATATTCCTATCTCAGTAAACTTTTACATTGAAAAGACAGTATTTTAGTTATAGGGAAAAGCTTTACCACTCTTGTCTTCTCCCAGTCTTCAAACCATAACCTATCAAAAACTCATAGCACTGAAAGACTGAAAAGGTAGTTAATAAAACATTAATGGTGCAAACATCACCACACCTTTTCCTTCAAATATGTAAATCTATGGGCAATGACTAATATAAAATTAACAAGCAGCAAGAGATTAAAAAATTAGGCACAAAGGTCCATGGACCAACCTTAAGCACGGCAGAAATAATCTGTATGTTCACTGAAGAGTTAGCCAGGAGAGGAACAGGCCAGAAAGTGTACAGTACCTAAAAGGTGTTTCTCTGTGGCATGTGCGATTTCGCTTTCCTCATGACACCCTCACAAACCCACCTGTCAGCACAGTGTGGGGCTGGAGGGGACTGGTGTCAGTTCAGTGCTCAGCTCTAGCAGCCATCACCTCAACCTTGGACATGGTCCTGCGCCACCTCAGCCAAGGGGCTCCCGGCGCACAGGGTGCAGCAGCCGCGACCAAGGCAGTTCCCCTGGGCAGCACCTCTGGGTCTCACGGGCCTCCTCCCAGCCCCCCTGGGCCGCACAGACACGATGCCCAGGTGCCCTCATAGCGCCATGCATGGCTCCATGACACAGCTGCTGGGCCCGTGGGCAGCACGCCTGGTCCTCGCAGGCCTCCTCAGAGCCAGCTGGAGCTCCAGGGCAGGATCCTGGGCAGGTGGCTCCCTCCCCGTCAGGGCATTACAACGCATGGCCACAACAGCCCAGCTGGTCCCGCGTGCAGGGCAGCTCGGCGTGCGCCAGCGCACTGCAAGCCACTGTGCTCCAGCCAGCCTGGTGCCCCGTCCCGGGAAGCATCGTGCAAAGACCGCGGCTCTACCAGCCGCGCTGCACCGTGGCAGTAGAGCGAGCGGCCAGGGCCGCCCTGCGCTCAGCGTCCGCTGCACCAGGGCGAGTGGCCAGGGCCGCGCTCTACCCAGGCGCCCTGCAGCGCGGCAAGTGCCCGTGGTCGTCCCTGCCCTGCTCCCGCCGCGTCGGGGCGGGCGCCCAGAGCTGCCCCTGCCCGGGGCGCGGCAGGGTGCGGGCGGCGCCGGGTGCAGTGCGGAGGTCACGTACGAAGTCGCGGACACCACAGGGCGCGGAGGGCGCGGGCCACGCGCGAGCCGGCTCCGCACG
>VWPW01014099.1:313121-374045 GCA_013389825.1 Crypturellus undulatus
GAGCCCCGCCGCCCGCTCCGCCTGGCTCGGCCCGCCCCGCGCGCGACGTCAGCGCGGCGCCCTGCCCTTCGCTCCGCGCCCATTGGCTGCACGGGCTCCAGGGCGGTGCCCCATTGGCAGCTGCCTCGTGTTAAACCTGCCAATGGCCGCGCGACTTCAGGTTGCCCTGGTTACCGATGCTGTGAGGCGGCCGCGACGGCGGCGCTGCCGGAGCCTCCGCGTGGGGCCGGGCCGGGAGCGGGGCTGGGCGGCCGCCGCCTCCCGCGGTAAGTGCGGGCGCGGGGCGCTAGGAACTGCCGGCCACAGAATGGGCCCCGCGGGGCCATGGCAGCGCGCGGGACGGGGCTGCCGGTGTCCCCCGAGGCGCTGTGGACGGCCGGTGGCCGCCGAGCCGTGCGCGGGAGCGGCCGCTTTGCCGCCATGGGGGCTTCCGCGTTTCGCAGTGTTGGGCCCGCCGGGGTCCGCGTGTTCGCAGCGCGGCGGAGCCCCAGGAGCGCCGGCCTGGGGAGGGGGTTTCCCCACAGGGGGGCCCAGGCCGCTTCCCCGCTGAGAGCCGCCCCCACTGCGGCCCTGGGCTGTATCCGGGGAGGGGGGGCGCGACCTTTCCCTTCCGGGGAAGAAGCCATGAAGCGATTTGAGGGGCCGCCAAATACACGCGCTCCGTCTCGAGCGGTGCCCGGACCGCGGGGCCAGCCCTGCAGCTGAGGCGCTCTTCACCGCCCTACCTGGAGCGGCCGCGCTGACCCGGTGTGGACGCTCCGCAGAGGCGCGTCTGTCCGCGGACCCGCGCGCTCTTGCCTGGCCGCCGTGTCCTGGCGCCTGCCTGGCCGCTCGCAGCGGCACCGTCCCGCGCGGAGCCCGCTCGCGCGTCAGCGAGAGCCCCGGGAAGGCTGCGCGGGGCGGCGGGACGTCACCTCGTTCAGTGCCTCCCCCTGCTGCGCTGTGCGGGCAGGCAGCTGGAACACAGCTACGCGAATGCACGTGCCACGGCATGCGCCGATTTTTAGGCTGGCAAAGGGGCACGTGGTGGACCTGACGTGGTTTAATCAGTACTGCCACCACACGTAGAACTACAGCCTTATTTACCTGCTGCTGGGAAAGCAGCTTCATCTAATAAGTGGCAAATAGCTGAACGTGGAAGTTGCCTATAAAGTCAAAATGCATGTAGTCCTTGCCCTTAATTTCTCATTTTGAATCTAATCAGCTACCCCTGGAAACTACCTGTGTCACAACCATAGCTGTTAATTTCCAAAATATTTGTTGTCTAGGCTAGCAGAGTAGCTGCTACTGCAACCTGATTGTTCAACAAACCTTTTCCTCTTGGTGCATGTAAACAGGGGCCTAGATTCCTCGCTGCCCCAAAAATCTCATTATTCATATGGTGTTAAGTGGATATAAAATGTTACCAAACCAGACTGGTGGCCTACTTTAGGAGATAGGAAACCTGAGTCAAGAGGAATAATAGCCAAAGCTTAGTAAAAGAAAGAGGAGCAAGGGTGAAATAAGGTGAGCAGTGACTGAAGAGAAAAGGAGAGTAGGAAAATAAGAAAAAAGTGTGAAATCAGAAGAAGCAGATCTGTAAGAAAGGGAGAAAAGCAAAGAACTTATGAGCCAAACAGCTTTCATTGTTTGCAGGCATGCCTCTACCAAAGGTGTACTGGATTAATTAAATCAATTTGAATCAGTCTAAACTGGTTTTAACCTATAATTTGGATATTATTACATTGGCTTAGCTTCCACAGATAACAGCTTTGGGAGAAAGAAGCTTACTTGCCTGCCCTTCCGAACACGCTCTATGTGCACGTTCGTGCTGCCAGCGCGGGAGGCATAGGCTCCCGGCAAGGTATGGAAGGTGGCATCCTGCCACGTGCCGGCTGTCCAGCTCAGCAGTGTCGCAGCGGACAGCTGTGACCTTCTGGACTGCTCAGGGTGGGCAGCTCCGCGTGCCCGGACCCGCAGCGCCGTGAGCGCACCGAGCGCCACTGAGGCACCGTGGGATTTCTTTAAATGGCTTTAAGGCAGACAGCTAAGGCTGCTTTCTCCAGTCCGCTGAAAGATAAGATGGTGATCGTGAGCTGGTTTGTTTTGGCATGAAGAATTGGAAATAATAATTTGAGGCCCTGTCAGATCTGCAACTATATTGAATAACTATCACTGATGATTAGAAATTTCATTCCATCTGGTATTAGTCAAACTAAACCCAACATATGTTAAATATGTGACAAAATGTTATGAAAAGGCACCCAATCTCAACTTGAAGATACAAAGGACTGCATAATAGAGTGATTCTTTTGATAGCTAATTCATCTATTCTTTTGATAGCTAATTCCAATTATATTCTTTGTTAAATGTGTTTTAGGAATTTTAACTTCAGCAACAAATGAGCACTTGTTTCTGGTTATTCACCTTCTTTAGGATATGACTTGAGAGTAAAATGATCTTTACTTTTCAGCGCTCAGTGTCATTTAGAAAGCACTGATTCTATTACGTTTACAAATCTTATCAAAATCTGATGGCATGTCTTCCTTCTGAGCCTTCCTGGTTTCTTTTGAGCCTTAAATCTGATCTTGGAAGAATTTGCTCTTTTTTCAAGAGCTTTAGACAAGCAATTGAGTTAACAGTGTTTGCTGGTGGCTTTGCTGCCATTGCTGTGTTCCTTCAGTCTTTCAAGTCATTAATATGTTTTTCTGCTTCATTTAATCTATCCTGAAATTAATCCAAGTTGGAGTTGTTTTTTATTGCACAGATGTTCACAGTCCATACACTGTCGTGCCCATGTTCAATCTTAGCTATTATTTTTTTCTATTTGCAAGATTACTTGGCTTTTCTCATTTCATGAAAGCACAGAGGTACTGCAGTTGAGAAAGTTGGACCTGCAGATGTAGAAGTCTTACTCCTAGGAAATGCTGGACTATGAAGAAAAAGATCAGTCGCAAAATCAGTGCTGCTTTTTGTTCGCCTACCCCCAAAACTGCTCGTTGGTACCTATTATATCTGTAATCTCTTGCAGGTGCTAAGATTGCACAGGTTTGAAGAAAATGTGATTGGAGGGGAGAGTGATGCTCATGGCACACTAAACAAATGAGCAGCTGTTGAGCATTCACAAGGGTAGTTATTTAGGCATGTACATTTTTTTTCCTCATTAAAGCCTAGAATTTGATTTCAAAAGTTATTGCAAGTCATTGTATTGGTGTCACAGCAACTCATGAAACATTTTGTTTAGGCAATTTGTAAGCTATACTTTCCCTGGTTTAAAAAGCAATGAATGTTCACTTTTTTGATTGTTGTATGGGAGAGAGATTGCACCTGATAGGTGTATTTCTGACCTCTAATATCAGAGACTGATAGGGTTATTGAAACTGCTAGCATTTCTGCAGTTTGGCATACAAAATTACTGTACTAACATGGATATAGATTTTATCTATAAAACTCTGTACTTCTCCCAATGTAAAAATTAGATCAGGGGAAAACTATTTGGATACTGCCAAGTTATTTGCATTTTCATCATTTTTTTCCTCTGTGACTTTGAAGCATCAAGTATGAACAATTGAATGTAAATCCTGCAAAGTGCTCAGCATGATCACCCGGGCTGTGGTTACACAGCCACCTTAATCTGGCTAAAGCCTAGCTGCTAAGCAGAGGGCAGTGCCCTGTCCTGGTCTGTCTCTAGCTAGCAGCCGTGATCCTGCAAGTGGGCAGGGAGCTGCATGAGAAAACTCACCTGCCTGAGGACTACTGAGTGAGAAGCCTCCCAAAACATACTTTTTTTTTTTTTTTTTTTTTTTTAATCTATTTTCTCCTACATTGCACTGTTTCTACTTCTAATGCTTGCATTAAGATATATACATATTTAAGTAGCCAAGGACAGAGGGACCTTCTCTTTGGCAGAAGGTAACGTGTTTTGCCCTGTGTGCCAGCGTGAGCAAAACTGAGGTCTGAGGGCTAAAAGCTTAAAGTTTACTGGACCATCATATAAACTTCCTTGCTGGGCTGATTCAGGTTTAAGATAAACAGTGTTTTTACGATCTTGTCTTGTTGTAGCAGTGCTGTTCCGAGGGGTAGCGCGAATGCTTTGTTGTTCAGAGGCAGTGCGCTGGGGAGGGTGCCCGAAGAACAGGCCAGTGATGGGAGGTCCTTAAATAAGCTTTGCTGCTGAAGCCCACAAATTATCAAAAAAGGGCCTCACTGTGCAAGTACTCCTTTAAACCATTTTTTCTTGCATATTACTGTATTTGGCAAAACAGGGATGCTCAAAGGACAGATGGATAATTTGCTCAGGGATATAAAAAGAAGCCAAGGGGAGTGTTCTATAAAGGAAAAAAAAGAAGACAATTAGCGATTGTTCTGTCTGTGGCTTTTTAAGTCTTAAACTTGTAAGTACGTTCTATGAAAAACATCAGCCTATTTTAAATGAAACTGCCAAACCATACAAACAAAAAGACCCCCAAAGAAACAGACATTAAGAAGTACCTCAAAGCCCTCTAAAGAATGCAGATCCCTGCTCAAAGGCAGGTGCAAACCTGCTCCTAGTGACTTCTGGTTCTCCAGCTGAACAGAACATTGCACATCTCGTTATTTATTTGTGGCCTTGAATTTTTGTGTTGAGGAAAATTACCAAGTTATCAGAGCAAGGATAGAGTTTAGTAGTGAAATCATGAGATTCTTAGGAATAGGGAGGCAACAAAAAATGCATATGCAAGAGGAAATATTTTTATGGACTCTGCACTTGCAAGGGTTGTAAATGAGGAGTTTCAGACAAACGTGTTATTTGTGTAGTGATATCGGAGAGCATTCTGCAATAGTGTGCACTGAAGGTGTAGCACATGCTTCCGCGCACACCGCTTCACAAAGGTGACTTGTAGCAATGGCAAAAGCTGTGCAAGGGTGCCGATAACACTGACAATCGGCCTGTGGGGAGTGCCACATCCCAGGAATGCTCTGCCCTCCTCCCACTTGCTGTAGAAAACCCTTCTCACAGGGATGAAGCCATTCAGTAGGGAGGAGGTGCTGGTCACCTCACGCACACCAGGCTGCCAAGGGGACGGTGCCCACGGGGAGGCAGGCGCCAGCCTGGGGGAGAGCCCCATGAGCGGCTCTGAGGGGACGGTGCCCACAGGGAGCCAGACACCAGCCTGGGGCAGAGCCCTGCAGGGACGGTGCCCATGGGGAGCCAGGTGCCAGCCTGGGCAGGACCCCATGGGCAGCTCAGGGCTGCCCCGCTCGTGTGGCTGCCCCAGAGCTGTGCGGGAGCCACTCCTCCGAACAGCTGCAGAGCTGCTTGTTGGGTGGCCTGGGTGCAGCTTGGCACAGCTGAAAAAGTTGTGGGTTTTGGTAGGGTATAACAGGAAAAAAAGAACCCTGGTCATGGGAGTTGGAACACACAGAAACGTATGTCCTTGAAGCACCAATGACGCAGACCGGCAGCCTCCCGCAGTAGGAGGCTACCAGTCAAAGAGACAGTTGCTTTAAACCTGCTGGTTTATTTTTATTGACTGTGCCTGAAGCTGCCTTGTGCCTGAAGTGGATGAAGGGATGCGCACAGGAAGGGGTTGGCCAGCAGGACTGTGGGAGTTGCCTCATGCAGGGGGGCAGTGAACCTCTGTCGAGGAGGAGGAGTAAGAAAATGAGCTTGAAAATGGCAGGAGAAAATGCTTTAAGGTCAAATACTGCACGAAAGGCAAGGGCAGAGGGAGGAACGTGTGGTAAGAGGTGCTTCATTCTGTAAAAAGTTCAGTCTGTTTCATTCTATGAAACAAAAAGCGGGCTTCTGTTTTTCTTCCAGCTTTGAGAAATTTGGGCTTCAGAGAGCAAAAGAAAATAGAACTATCATGACCCTGAAAGCTGCATCTTGCTAACTGTGCAGTTTGCAGCACTGCAAATGAAAACACTTGGTCAGTTTATCAGAAGAGTAGTGGGGCTGTGACCTGACAGTTGTACTTTAGATGCATTATGCAGATTTTTTTTTTTTTTTGAACAGATATCTTTATGCATTTTTTTAAGAGTGAATTGTGGGATTCTACATATCCTTAGCTGTCTTCTGCTGAACTTCTGCTACTGTTGAAGTTCTCCTACTTGGTATTTTAGTATCTGATAGTTTAGTAACTGTGATGCTTGTTAAAGGACCCACAGTCCTGCTAAAGCTCCCAAAAGACTTTTCCCCTGCAGTTTCCCTTTCCCTGGAACACCACGTGCTCCTCCTCCTGGCTCTGCGTTACTGCAAATGGAACCTGCCTTTGAAATATCCATAGGACAGTCAGCGTGTCTCCTGTCTCGTACTAAAAAATAATTGTAATTAAATCCTTACCTGTTGCATAGTTGTAACTTGTTCCCACAAAAGGCAGCCTGTGTTTGTTTTCCATAAGAGCACATTGCCCATGGCATTATGGCTCCACCAGGGCCTCCTGTGATGTCTGCGTGTGATGAGAGCATTGCCGCTTTGGGTCAGCAAGTTGCAGATGATCAAACGCTGTGCATGAAAGGGTGAACAGCAAACCTTCAAGTGGCAACTCTTGCTCCTGAGCAGGGGAAGCGTTTTCAGGTACTGTAGGTAGAAGAGCGGGTTCTGACAAGGGAGAGAGTCTGTGGCAGGAAGAGAAACATAATTGCCCATTCTGAGGGGTCAATGTCCGGGACATTAGGAGGACCTGAAGGATGCAGGAGCCTCCAATTTGCATCTCTGCATTTGGGCCCGTGTCATCTTGTCCAGCAGAACTGGCAGAAAAGCTGCAGAGCTGCAGTGTGTGCAGCCTGTTGGGAAGGGCTGGATCACGGCCGTGTGGGGTGCAGAATCTGTGCATGAGTCACTGCTTGGTGCACTGCTTCTCTTAGAGATAGAATTGCTTCCTCATATGTACTTGCAGAGTATCAAGACTGTTGTAGTAAACAATATTTAATGCTGACCCCAGCTTACAAAATGCACTATTTTGGTGTGCTTGAGCTTTCAGAAGTGGCTGGAGTGGAATGGCCGTTGCCTTGCAGAGCAGGGGGCTTCAAGGGAAAATCTAAATGCATGGGAGGAAAAATGGCCCTCAAATTTATTTAGGTATGAACAGTTTTTTTTTGTTTGTTTTTTTTTTTTTTTTGCTCTTCAAATTATCTGTATGGCTGATCTGATTTTCTTAATAAAATATCTCAACAGTATCTGAACTAACTCTCTGCAGCGTTTTAACGCAGGTTTAATCTATAGTGTTCTGCCTTGCGCAGCTCAGAGAGCCCTCTGCTACAGAGAGTGTAAAGATTGTTGTTGTTATTTTCTCTACAGCTACTTATTTATTTTACTGACAAGTTAAATGTTCTAGTTACCTAGAAGCGAGAATTTATCTGATACGTTTTAGCAGTTAGAAAGCAGGTCAAAGTTAGATGCTGTAGCATTATTTCATTAGTGCTCTAAAGCAAAGAAACCCTAAGCCAGGAAACCGCTTATCTATATAGTTGTCTATTCACCTTGTTCATATGAATTGGATGCTTTTTTTTTTTTTTTTTTTGACAAAAAATGTGTATTTTTTTCTTGTGGGTTGCTGAAATGCTCAGCTCAAAACTATTGAGATTTAACAGATAATGATATTGCAATATTTTGTTTCACTAGTACCAATCTCTTGACAGAGCCTCAAGCTACTGCTTTGGCTTTGTTTTACATTGTTAGAAACTGGCAAAGCAAAGACACTCTCTAATGCAGGAAACATTTTCTCTATGACAGTTTGCTATTACAGTGTGCTTTTCTTCTGCTAGATGAATAATGCAGATTTAACCATTTTATCTGATGGATGAGAGAGCAGTAGAGTGGTAAGTTATTCAGTGTACCATTACAAAAACAAACCTATTTTATATTTTTTTAAAAATTAAACTCTGTAAGCTTCTTATGTAACTCTGCAAACTTCTTATGTACTATTATCCCTTAAACTTAGACAGCTGCAGGCAGGAGAGCTGCCAGTTTCAAACTCAGAAATCCATAGGCCACAGACCTGGTCAGTGAACATAGCTTGTATGGATATATTTTTTTTTTCTTTTAAAAAACAGGTACAAAATGCCAGCTGACTCTGAAGGGGTATTCCACTGTCAGTAGCACTTGAGGATTAGAATTTTGTAAATGGGTGTCATTTGCAGATAGTTAGTTGAACCAGCAGAAGAGAATGGATGTGATCAGGGGGTAAAGTTGGTTATTTGTTGGCTCTTCAGTCTCTGATTCCCTGTGCTTTTCCCTGAGAATCATTAGGATCACAGACTTCCAGCAAGCTCCTTCCTTTGAATGGACCCTAGCAGCAGCCAAACCATTAACTCTTCCTTCAGAGTTCAGAATCTAGGGAAGCTTCCACAACACTTCCAAGGAACCTTGGGGGTCTCCGAACAGCCACCCTGAAAACAAGGGGCTCCTTCCTGACAAATTTGGAGGGAAAAAGCCAAACAACTCTATCCATTCAAATCTGTAGCGGAAAGTTCCAGCTGATGTTCTGGTAGAGCATTCTGTAAGTGTAATCTGTGATTCACTCATTCTTGTATTGGAGTGCACACGTGCACTGCTGATTTCCTGAGGCCCCTCCAGGCTTGGGCTACTTGCTCTTGTGAAGCAAAGCAGCCTGCCTTTGCACAAAGTACTGCTGTGAATTACACTGTCACTGACTACACTGTTAAAATTGTATTTTGTGTAGACATGCTATGGCTGTTCATTACTGATTTTTATGTTAATAATTTGATGGATTTAAGTCATGCTCAGAAAATGTGGGATAGTGTGTCCACATGGTCGACCTTTCTGCTCCCTCCCAGGAAATCTTGCTCTTCTTTTGCTAACAGCAATTTAGTGGAGAGAAAACTGAAAACTCATGGCCTGATCTGCAGATATTTCGGCATGTAGATGTGTGAAACGGAGGCAATGAGACCTGGGCTCCCTTGGAGTTAATGGTTAAACCCCGAGCTGGGAGCTCTCCTATGGGTAAATTGCTCCCTTGGTGTCAGCGCACAAGTCATGCGAACGCTGGCCATGGGGACTGCGTGGGCTGCACAAGCACTGACTAACACTCGTCCTCAGTTCCTGTCTAGATTAGAGGGAAGGGGATTCTGCCTTACATCTTGGTATCCCCGTATCTAAGCATTTCACTTACACCCACGCACAACTAAATGATTACATTGAGAAGAATGCATTAAAAAGTCAGTTGAATTGGCGGCGGGGAGGGGGGCATAATCCTACGTTTAACAGGCTACTTTACAAGCCACCAACAACAAAAGTTCTGAATTATAGTGGAGCGCAGGAATAGACAGGGAGGGCTGGCAGTGTGGTGTGGTAGCTGCCGCCGACGGCCAGGAGCTCCTGTATCCCCCTGCGCAGCAGGGAGATAGCCAGGAGCCCCCGTGTTCTCCCCTGCACAGACCTCCGCGTCCTCACTGCGCCCCCGCATCTCGGCTCTGCTGTCACCCGTTGCTTCTGACGCATCTGGGCCTGGAGGCTGCGGCAAGGTTGGAACAAAGCCCTGCGGCAGTGAGTGTCTGGGCTCTGACTTGGGCATACTTTTAAAGTAAGGAAAGGGTTTTAGGTGTGTCAGTATTAAAGCAGAACTAAATTTAACCTGTGCTGCTTTTATGATTTGGCTTGGTGTATTTTGTGGTTACTGAAGATAAAATATGGGTTTAAACAGATCTTCTTTATTCCGATGTTGTTTAAACATTTTCAGTTTCAGACTTCTAGAGAAGTGATGTCAGAAAATAATTTCCATTAAAAAGTTGAGATCAAATACAGATGTATGGTGTCACTGCAGAAAACAAACATATAGGCTGGAAGGCAGTAAACTCTTATTTAGTTAAACACAGTAGCCCTAAAATTAAGAAGAATGGCCAGTAAATTTTTGCTCTGTCCCCTCAGATCTGCTGTCCTGGCTCCTCTTTGAAGGAACCGCAGCTGATGCAGGAAGAGAAGCTCCTGCCAGTGTGGGGGGTTCTGGTAAACGCTGATGGGCAACCAGAGCGCTGGGAGCAAGGAGACGTGCTAGCTGCTGGGCACTGGGAGGAAAAGAGAGAGGGCAGGAAGGCAGCAGGAAGGCTGCCTCATCTATGGCCAAGGGTCAGAAGTGCTCTCCCGTTTTGGTGAGCAACTAGAACATTAGCGCCTTGTGCATTCATTGTTCTAAAGGCAAACCTGTCATCCTGCCTTCACCTCGCCCAACATTTTGAAATCTCTGTAATCTGATTTTTTGTTTGTTTTCAATTTAACCTAACAAAATCTGAACTTTACTGCAGTAATGGAATTGTTAGCTGGTATCCTCCTTGTCTTTATTTGCAGTTGTAATTCCTGACCTTGACCTCTTTGTTTTTAAATCCATGCTGTTGTATTTTGGCTAGGTACAACAGAACTAGACCCATGCTCTGAGTTGAGGGCTGAGGCAGGAGAATAATCAGCTTGGGAATCATGGCAGGGATGGGAAGCATGAGCTTTGTCACAGAAAAGTTTGCGTGTTCCATCCAGCAGGGATATGGATCCTTATCCAAGCATGGATAAACTTAGAAAAAGTAGTTTACATCCTTCCGTGCAATTGTGAAACACAATATTTATTGGCAGAGGTCTCTAACACATCATTTTTTTTCCTTCTTTTAGAACTTTGCTCTATTTGTAGTAATAACCAGGTCCAGGGAGTCATTTCATTCTTGGCTGTCCCATTGAACCGCTGCCTTGCCCTTGCCTGGCACTCCAGGCTGAGGGCTCCGCGATGATAGCATCTCTGGCAAAAGCAGCATCCTGTTTACCACAGAGGAGGTGGAAGGTAGGTGCTCTGTTTGCAGGAGGTTGTCAGTCTGATTTTGCCATTGGTCAGAAATCCTGAGCAGTCCGTTCCTTCCCGCAGTACTCGAACAGGAGGTAGCTTGATATATATTCAGTGCTCTTAGATATCTGAGCCAGTCCTGCTCTCAGCCTGTCTTTGTTTTTGAGAACAAATCTGAGCTTAAAATTAACTGCAGCTAAAGTGCTTGTTCAGACTTAGCTCACCCAGCGACTGTGGAGCATTTCACAGATGCAAAGCTGCCTGCACTCCAGCTGCTGCACAGCAGAGCTTGGCGGGCAGCACCGCTGCTAACCCAGTCCTGGTGGCCCTGGGCAGCACTACCTCTAATGCATCCAGGGGCAGCTCCTGGTGCCCTCTGCTTCACACCCCACCAGCCTGGGGCTGAGTAGGGGAAAAGAAAAGGTGGTTTTGTTTTTAATCCTCCCCCCTCCCCCCCCCCCCGCCCCCCAATCCCTTTCTCTTTTAATATGAGTAATTGGACAGTGTTTTGGATTAAGCACTCCAGTGGCAGGTATTGTATCTCCTTTGGGTTCAGGACTTCTGAATGTGGGAAGTCAGCGCTATTAAAATCCTTTCCAGACCCATCTTTCGTCCACGCGGGGAGCCCTCCTGCTGCGCGCAGAAGGGCTGGGCTGCCCTCTGCCCGTGCCAGCATCCTGAGCGCTGCGCAAGGCACCAGGAGCAAGGGAGGCTCCAGTGCTCTTGGGAACGGAGCCAAATGTCCTCATGGCTGTATCCTGAAGAGTAACTAAAACCTCTACATGGTAAAAGGTTGGCCTTTTGGAATCCTTTCTTAAGTTGGGCCGCAAATAACTAAATTTCTATATAAAGAATTAATCCACAGCTGTTGATTAAGTTTGTCTTATATCTCACTGTAAATTTATATCCATTTGATTTTAATACTGATTTCAAAATTAGAAGGAATGCTAACAGATTTCAGAACTTAATGAGAGCATTAACATAGTGAAAATTATTATTTTAAAGTTATAAAATCTTATATTTACATGCAAAAATTCTAATGATTGTTTCAACAGCAAAGGGAACAGTGCTTAAAGTCAATATTAGACACTTTGAAGTACAAAATGCAGTGGCTTTTCTTAGAAACTACCCCACACACACTACTTGCAATATTTCTGTCAAATAGAGATTAAAAATGAAGTAAGCAGTATTTCTGCTAAATATAATATTCCATGGCTTATGCTTTTAAGAATGAAAATAGGAGTAGATTTTACGCTGTCTGAATGTGCTGAATCACAGTTCTTCCAGTCTGCTATGCAGCTGAAACCAGCTGGGATTTCCTCAAATGCCTGCCTCAAAGCCCGTGCTATAAGAATGCTCTATCAAAGCAGTTGGCTCATATCAATAAAAAGTAACTCTACCATAATATTGATGAAAGTGGGTTGTAAATTGATGGTGGATGCTTAAATGCTCTTTCTAAGGACTAATCTTGTAAAAAGAGGAAAGTCAGAAAATGTTTTGAGGTAAGTTTTACACTACTGTTTTTTTTTTTTTTTTTTTATAATCCTACTGAAGTGTATGTGCAAGTAGAGTGTTATGTGTAGATAATTTGATGTATAGATTAAGCTTTACAGTGACAAAAAGGCCAAGATTGCAGCAGATACGGAGGATCACATCATTTGTCTGGATGAATTTGGCCATTTTATAGTTACAACTTAGAACCAAATAATTGGTTTGAGCAGAGAAAAGTAGAATCAGTAAAATGAGTGTGCTAACTTTTTTGCAGAGAGGATAGAAGTGTGAATTTATTTACTGAGAGCTTTAAGAAAGCAGAATACATACTTTTCAAGAGGGAAATGAACTTTCTGTTTTTTGTTTTTTGTTTTTTTTTAACTTTCAGGTACAGTTCATTTCAGTGGTGATAACCATCAGTGTAGCTTCTCACCAATTACCTTTGTCAGTAATCTTCACAACAAATCTTTTCCAAGATTCCTTATTGTTTATGGAACGAGCTCTTAAATGGTATATAGCATTTGGTAATTTTGGCTTAGTGTAATGGACAATTTCATAGTGTTTCAAGTGCTACAGAAATACACATCAAGAAGAGCAGAGAGGTGTTGCTTGGTCAGCAAGTGTTTGCTGTTTCTTGCTTGGTGTGTGCGGGAATATTCAATGTAGAAATCCTGGTGGTCATTCATCATCTTTGCCTTGTAACTTGTATGGTCAGCTAGTGCCACACGCACAGCAGTGTCTGCGTATGCTCTAATGGAGGTAATTCACATCAGCTGTTTCCAGGGTCTATTTGCAGTGAGAATGGGAGCCCATTCATGGAAATGCTGTCAGGTTGGTCTTTTTTACATTCCAGTTGCTACTGATGGTTTCACAATGCAGTTTTCTGTCATGGGGTTTATTATAGCTCTAACTATCAGATATATTTAGGTGGTGGTGTACGATACCAGGCTCGTATTTTGGGTTGACTCGCATTAATAGCTAACTGCCAAAGAATTGTGCCCTTTCCCTCGCTCTGGATGCTGCTCTTCCATTTTCTTCATGACACATTGAGCTCTCGGCAATTTTATGGATAGACAGGTTCAAATCACCCAATCAGCAAAAAAAGACTCTGCAAAGCACAAATTTGTAGTTTTTTATGGCTCACTATTTGCTGTGGAATGGGCTGTCATGTGCACGCGTGTTCCAGCTGCAGCACCACGTGAGGAGCGCACGCGTGTTCCAGCTGCCGCTTTGCTCTGGGCACCGTGGTGCCTGTGCATGCCGAATAAAGCTAGAATTAGCTTTCGAGACCTCAGAGATCTGAGATTCTTACGGTTCTTATTAAATGCTCACATCAAACTTTACCCCAACGTATTTTGAATATTAATCTTGATCTGTGCTGCAAGCCACCATTGCTCGCCAGGAGCTAATCCACTGACTGGGGTTGATGCAGAGACTCCTAAATCGGTGTACAATGATCTACACCTGAACCACAGGCTGTGAATATAGGGAAGAGAGGGACCTTTTTAGACTTATTTTTTTCTCTTTAAACTCAGAAACTCGATCTTACACTTGGGCCAATATGGTACTTAAATTCTGAAAAACTCAAAGCGAGGAACAGATGATCTCTTATGTGCTAGCATTACAGGTCCATCAAAGAAAGAGAGTATTTCTTCTGTTTCTTAACTGCTAAATAACATTAGAAATTTATGTTGATACAAAGAAAAAAAAAGTTAAACTTCTTAAAATGAAAGGTGAACCCGTTCAGTGTCTGTCCAATTACTAGACATTTTCTGTGAGTCTTGGCTCTTAGGAGAACAATATGTATTTATTGTCTATGTATTTCCAAATTATAAACATACCTTTGGTATTCTTAAAAATCTGTTTATTTTTCCACAGATATTAAAAAAAATGAGTGAATCGGCCCATGGAGCATTATTTAAAATGCATAGGATTAGCGATGCAGGTATGTATGCTGTTATGGCTAGATTTGTTTCATCACAGCCTAGAATAAAACTATTTATAAAAATACTGTGCGCAGTTATTACGTACATATGGAGGCTGCTGTAGCATTCCAATTCTTGACATGAAAAGTCTTTTCATTCTGAGGTATCATCTGACTTTGTCAATCTTTCTGCAAGCATGCAGCAAATGAGAATTCTTAGGAAAGGATTTTGCAGAATTTACCTTAGCATTTATTATAGACCTCTTTGCAAAACTGTCTATCAGAAATATCATTTGCAGGCATTCTTTTTTTTTTTTTTTTTTTAATAGTGAATGAAAAAAGAAAAAGCTTCCACTAATATCTGATGACAAGTTTTGCTGTTAAATATACCTAAAAAAGTCTGGAAAGAAGAGGCCTGATTCCATAGGCATTCCTTATTCCCTTAATCTCTCTAGTTTATATGAAGTTACTGGTCATCTGTGCATTGAAGTCTTACAGAACAGGAGCAAAAGTTCAAGTATTTTCATTCAACATTATAAATGCATTTCATGCTTCAGCAAGTGTCTGATGCAAAAAATCATGAAAGGTTCTTTCAGAATCCTATATTTTCGGTCTATAAGTAATATTTTGTGGTTTTATTCATATATATAATTGTGGGTAATTCATTCACATGTGTTTATAGATGTTTATTTATGTCTAAAATGTTTTGGATATACTTTCTGTTTTACAAAATAAAGTTTACACCCTGTATGCTAAGATAGTGATTCTGGACTGTCATCTTACATGGGCAGACCTCATTGATTTCGGAAGATTCCTCAAAGCAGAGTTTTCAATAGAAGAAGCATACAAGAATGAGCAGCGGGGGTTCAGAAGGAAGTTCAGGCTAAAGGAAAGGAAGCATATGGAAAGTAAAAATGGAAGTTCAAAAATTCTGGGTTAGAGATTTGGAATGGAAGCTTTCTTGTGCCCTTCTGATGCATCTCCAAAGGTGGACAAAGTAGAGAATTCTGTTATCAGTTGTAGTAGGAGCTGTGGGGAGGAGTTTGGCTGTTTTTCTCCCCTGCAAACAATAGTCCCACCTTTGTTCTGCTGCTGCTCTGCCACTGTCTGGCTGTGGAATTTGAAGAGACTGTATTGTGGTTTTCCAAAGATCATGAGATTCATACGCACCTCTCCAAAGAAGAAATACTGAGTTTGTAGTAATGCTCTAGTGGTAGTTAGTGTCATTCAGTACCTGCGGTAGTTACTGGCTCTCTTCTGATGGGTATGACAGGATACATCTGCTAGATTGACTGCTGTCCCAGGTGAGCCTGATTTAGAAATGGTCGGGAATTGTTCCGGAGCTCAGACTGACTCTTCTGCCATACTCTGCTGCTTGTGCATGTGGCACCAGTGTCACTGCCACAACTGACTCTTAGCAGACTAGAAGCGATTATGATACTTTGGGAACCATAATGAAGGAGTAATAGGCTTAGGTGGAAGATCTGAGTGAATGGTTATTTGCAGGCTTTGGCTGCTGCACTTGTGCTTCCTCGAACAAGGGATGTTGTTCCATGGGCTGTCAGACATGGCTGTAACGCACCCTGGAAAGAAGGGAGAAGCCATATTCACATGACATCCCACTAATTTAGGGATGAGGATTTAAATTTGGATTGCGTAAATTTAGAATGTATACAAAAGCCCACAGTAAAGTAACCTAATGGTCTAAAAAACAGGAGAGGAGGCTATTTATACCAGGATATAGGAGGGATACACTTTTTGTGTAAGATATGTAGAAAGCAAAAATGTTTTTTTTAGTACAAGATGGAAACTATCACTTCACTGGCATAACACTGATTGCTGGGATAATTCACCTGATGAGAAGATTAATATGGGAGAATACATGTTATTAAAGAGTGATGTGCAGAAACGAGAAAAAAAAAAAAAAAAAAAAAAAAAAAAAAAAAAAGGAAGCCTCCCTCTATATAGGGGACATAGACCTGAGTTCAGAGAGAATATCCTGCAACAGAATAGCCAGGAAAGCTGTAGAGTCTGAGGAGAGGGGAACACACAGTGCTGTTTATATGGGAGTTGGGAAGCCAAGAAAATCTATTGATTAATATTATGAGGCCATATATCTGAGATTTCCTTAGCATGTTTCTCTTTTACTGTTGACAAATCTTATTCAGGCCAGATTTGCAGTCTCGTTTTTCTTGATTTGTGCTGTCGCGGTTACTTCATTGAATTTTAGTCTGATTGAGTTTTCAGTGTAACACATGAAGCATCTGGGCTTGCAGTAACCGTGCAGAGGGGGAGGTTGCTGGTAGGTGAGGGACAAGAGAAAGACGCACACAGAAGGCTCACCTAGGGTAGGACCCCGAAGTAAGTTGTGTGAAACGATTGTTTAGGACATAAAGCATTCCCTTGGTGAAACTTTTTTAAAGACAACTTTTAAAGTATTCATGGTTAAAGACAAATGCATTTGAATCTTTATTGAATTCAAATGCTTTTTTTGATCAAACTACTTTTTTTTGACAAGTTTTTCAAAACTGTCATAATCTTTCAAATACAAATGATAGGACTCCAGAAAGTGAACCTTATAGCCAATACTATATACAACAGAAATGAATTATGATTTTTTTCCTTGAAGTTCAGTGCTTTTCTTGTTTTAAGGAAATGCATTGTTTTCCCCAGAGCCTGCAGAAGTACAGTAGAAAAGGTATGCTATTCTTTTAGTCAGAGATTCAGTCAGAAATGTAACTTCAATAACTTGTTTTCTGCTGCAGCTCATTATGTTACCTATAAAGAGTAATTTTTATATCTTTTAGAGAAAAATGACTCAGTCTGTAGATTGTAATTAATCTGGAGTAGTCTTCCAATTTATGAAATATGAATGCATACACTAAAATGTATATATTTCTGTATTTGAATTTACTAAAATTCCTGAAAGCCCAATTTAAACTGAATTTTCTTTCAGTTAGCATTTGCAAACATAACTGTTTTCAGTGAACTGTGTGTAAATAAGCAAAGTTTCTGCTACCATCTCTGCTAGATTATAGTTCTGTTTTGAATTCACATTCACCAACTACAAATTTTATTGTCCTAGAATCTTATAAGGTTATGATTCTAATTTCTATGTTTCCTTTTTATGATTTTAAAGTATTTCTCCAGAATTTTAAATGACTTTGTATGTTTTATGTGCTAACTAGAAAAGCTGGTGGTTCCTATGAGAAATGGTCTTTGCAGCCAGAAGTATAAACCTATTGACTATAAACATCTTTATGAACTTGCTAATAAAGAAAAAAAGGCATCTACTAAAATTCAACTAAAGGTATGTTGTTAGATTTATTTCTAATGTGATGATTTTTTTTTTTTTTTTTTTTTTTTTAAGAACAATGACCATATTTCTTTTTGCGACCTCGAGGAATCTGAAAATGAGTAGGAATATCAGCCTACTGTAGTAGTTTTCATAGGGTTGAAAAAAAGGCGAGTTTATCACAGTTTGCACATTGAGCTGAAGTAGTTCCTGCAGGTTAGCAGGCAAAATAGAAGAGAAAAACGGATGTATTTGAAGCAGCGCATGTTGTGCAACAGCAGTGCTGCTGGGGAGGCAGCATCAGGTCATGGGCTCCTCTGCGCTCGTGGGACCGCTTGTCTTCGAGATGTTCACCTGCACTGTGGGGCTCGTGGGTGGCCTGTGGAGTGAGAGACACAGACACTGGGCAGCAGGCAGGGAAAGCAAGGATGCTCCTGTGAGAATGACCCGACTTTGTTAACAATCTGATTCAGGCTTTTTTTTTTTTTTTTTTTTTTTTTTTTTTTGCCTCCTCCTTTTTGTGCTGTGTGGTCCGACGCTGCTTAGTAAATCTTACTAAGTGGAATATATGCAGTGCCAATAATGCACCTTATTAACTCACAATACCATCCCAAACAGATAGAGACAAAGAAAAGGGGGGCTTCTGCTGCAGCTTCTCTTTTTCTATTAAAAAATATATTGAATATGCTTATAAGAATATTTTCAAGTGCTTATTTTCTTTATAGTAAACTAAGTGAGCTGGGCCTGTTTAGCCTAGAGAAGACAAGACTGAGAGGAGAACTGATCAACATGTACAAGTACCTGAAGGGTGAATGCAGGGAGGATGGGGCCAAAATCTCTGTGATGGCCAGTGACAGAACAAGGGGTAACAGGTACAAGTTGAAACCCAGGCAGTTCCATCTCCATATGAGGAAGAACTTCTTTCCTGTGAGAGTGCCAGAGCCCTGGCCCAGGCTGCCCAGAGAGGCTGTGGAGGCTCCTTCTCCGGAGATCTCTCAACCCGCCTGGATGCCACCCTGTGCCCCGTTTTCTGGGTGTCCCTGCTGGAGCAGGGATTGGACTAGATGATCTTTAGAGGTGCCTTCTGGGATTCTGTGATTACTTCCTTTTCTTCATGCAGGTATCATTAATCAAAAGCTCTATTATTTTTTCATTGATTGGCAATACAAAATTCTGCTGCATTCATCCAAACTCTAAACTATTTTCTTTATCAGCTATCTTCTGGTATTTCCCTTGTCTCAAGACTTCTCCAACTGAGTAGTAGCAAAGCATGTGTGCTGTAGGCGCCACAGTAAATAAAATGCATTTCCCCCATATTTTTGCATATTTTTTCTGATATACATTCAGGTCATCCAAATTATGAAGTGCTGAGTTACTCTTCCATTGATGTGGAAGCAGATAGATGATAAACCAGTTGTTGACTATCTACAGAAAAACACAGAGCATGTACGAAGAAGCTAATATTGTAGCAGTTATAAATAAATGTTATTTCTATTGTTGTATAATTTTGGGACTATATGTCTAAGATGCACAATCTTCATCTTTTATTTCCCATTAGTTTTAGAATTAATTTGAGGATGTATGGATTCTTTTTTTCTTATCTGATGAATATTAGGAAAGTAGGCTGTGCTCTCCTGAAAGTACAATAGGTTGTTTTTGCTTTCTGAGTGCTGTGTAGGACAATTACATCCTAGCTGCAGTTTTTCTTTAGGTGACTGACTTTAGTTCTGCTTTAACTTTATTTATAAAACAGGATGAGAGTTTAGAAGGCAATCAAATCAAAATGGTATATAAGATCTGTTGATCTTTAACTCAGCTGTTTGGTCCTGAGCTCACATATTTTTCAATGATGTGAAATGCTAATTTCATAGTTACTTCTTCATTTTTTTTCTTTCCTGTCAACCTGAGATAAAACTTATTTGGACTCCTGAAGATAAAGCAATATAAGGTGTAGGAGATCATAGAATGTTGTATATTCTGTTGCTCACAGAATGTCTATCTGAAGAATATTGTAGAGTTAAAATATTGTATAGTTAAAAGTTTCCTTATAAAGGAGACTTTATAAAACTATTGAAAATATTTAAATTATTTAGAAGGTTTTATTTTTCTCCCAGGTTAAAAAAATGGAACAAGTTTCAAAAATTAACAAAGAGCAAACACTGCTGAAACAGCATCACCAAGTGTGGTGGCAAGAACATAAAAAACTGCGTGAGAACAGGTAAGAAGTGAGGAATCTTTATTCATCATTCTTATAGAAATATTTCAGAAGTCAAAATTTCTGCAGTGGTGCACTTGGTTAAAAGGGACACAGATTAGGAGGAGAACTTTGAAACACCTGCACCGAGTAAGAATTTCTGTGAGAGTTTATGACCTACATCAAAAGGGGTCTGTAGACTTGACGGATAAAGAAGCAGCAGGAGCAGGCTGGATGTTTTTCTGCAAGTATTTCTCCATGATAGCTCTATGGTAGCTCTATGGTTCATCTACCAACACCTGAAGAGTCTGTATTTGTGGGAGTGTCAGCAGTTCTGGGATGCTTTTAATTTCCCTTCAAGTGTCACAGTCTGTATTCAGGTATGTATAATCGGGTCACAGTTAGAAGAAGAAAAGTTAATACTGTGCGTGTCTGAAGCTCATGCTAAAGTTGAATGAACAGCTGGTATAGCTGCATTTATTTTTACTGCAGAATGATGTGTTCATATATTTTATTTCAGAATTTTCTGCAAATAATAGCCTGTTGGGTGGCCTACTACAGTGCATTTTTCAGAAACACTTGCATGATTTGCTGCCCAAACCTCAGAGCCTGCATTGCTGCTGTCTTGTATCTACTGACTTTGCACATCCTAGGTGCAGCAGGTCAATGAGAGCTTGTCTTGTTCAAAGGAGGGCACCTTCCATATCATCTCGATACCTAGCTCCTGTACATCCTGTACCTTCCCATGCACTCAGCCCTTTTACTTAGTATCTTCACTTTGATTGGGCATTAGAAGTTTATAATCCTTTTAGAACTTAATGAATAAGAAATGATAGTTTTATAAAACCCATCTTACTACCTTTCAGACAAAAAGCTGAAGCAGATATACAGACTTTTCTTAACGAAGGAAGCCATAAGTATGACTTTCTTTTGGATTTGTGGAACTTGGGTAAGAATTTTCAATGTACTTCATGATTATTTTTAGTGAGTTTTTAAATATGTGTCTTGACAACTTTAAATTTTGAAAGGACAATGCCATGTAATATTGTGTGGGTTTGAGAATGCTTTATGTTTCATTTGGATATAGCGCATAAATTATCAGAGGACCGGGATTCGTACCAAACAAATACTGTAGTTCCTATCTGGCAACTAAGAGAGAACTTGAAATTCAGGCTATCTGAAATGCAGCACTGCCCCTCAGAAGAATCTCGTCTGAAATATAAGTTCAATCCAGTTGAGGTGTTACAGCAGGTTGGTAATTTTGATTTCATTTTTACAATTTATTATCACTTTATTTTTAGCATTTTCATTTAGTTTTATGTAGTAAGTTTTTTGTTGTTGCTTTTTGTTTGTTTGTTTTCTTCTTGAATTTAATGCACAATCAGACTACTTGCAGTAGTGTAAGTCTGCTTCAGTAAATGTACAACATTGAAACTGGAAATCAGGCTCATTATTTGCAAATATAAACTTTCATATTATGACAGTATTTTAAAAATAATTGTTGCTTATTTCATGATGTAGATAGACTTTGTGAAGAAGCAACAGCAAACAATATTGGAATTCCTTAACCTTGAAAGTCTGGCTTTGGAAAAAGAGCTTGAAGACTGTAAAACAAAAGTAAGGTTTCCACACACACACACAGAGTCACAGAAAGGTTGAGGGTTGGAAGGCATCATCTGGTCCTACCTGCTTGAGCAGGGACACATAGAGCATGTGGCACAGGGTTGCCTTGATTTTCCTAATTAGTTTAATTAGCAATTTTTCAAAGAAGTATAATACAGACAGAGTAGTCTTCTAAGTAGCCTTTTTATTACAGGCATTAGCACAATCTTTTGAAGAAAAAAACATCCTTTTCCATAAAGTTCCTTCAGCACTACTGTCTTTGGAGTGTCCCTGTCCTGATTTGAAGATCTTGATTATTGATGAATATCGTAAGCTTGCAAGTGAATACTGGTCTAAGCTTCAGGAGATTGATCAGCAGTTAAAGGTCATATATAGGTAATGCCCTCTGTTTCTGCCATTCTTTTTTTTTTTTTTTTTTTTTTTTTTTTTTTTTTTAAGAAAAAAAAAAACACCCCATTATGTTTTTTTTTTTTTTTTATTTTTTNCCTACTAGACATAAAATAAAGACCCATCATGTGTTTTACTGTCTATGGATCTTGCAGTTGCCTTTACCATGAGGATTAGTTCTCTTTTCTTCTGTGTTGAAAATAGTTGACTTGCTGCCCAGCTCTGTGGGATTAGATAGTCAGTAGCTGTTTGCATAACTGAGAGAAATAAGACAGTCCTTTCAAAAGAACTCATCTGAAAGAATAAGTGAAATGTTTTGTAGATTAAACAACCAACAATGTGGTGCAGCAAATGTCCTCATTGCATGTGTTCAGATAAATAGAAATGATTCTTTCTATATAGTTATTATACTGTCAAGTATATTTATGTCAAAAAGTGCAGTTTTTCTGAGAGAAATCTAGAAATATTGCTGTGAAGCAGATCAACTTTCATTCTTTTCAAGAATTCAATATTGTTGCAGTAATTCTCATCACAAAGAAATGTTAAAATGCACATAGCCCCAGTTAGGAATAGTTTAAAGCAGTAGTAGTTTTTTCTATAATAAAAAGCAGTTTATAAAAAGAATATGCATTTTAATATCACTATGATTATTTAATATGCTAATAGGATACAATTTAGTTTTCCTGTTCAGACTAACCTGACTCCAGGAGACCTTGAGTTGGAGTTGCTGGGCAAGTCAGACTTATTTTTACACTCTACTGATATGCCCCTGCTTTAGGATCCTGTCAAGTTCCAGAAAGGATGGGAATGGGAAGGTCACTGGAGTTACTTTAAGCCTAAGCAGAAGAAACTGGGAAGAGCAGGAAAGGCCATAAGTTTCTTTGGTAAAATGATAAATCTTCCCACTTTACTATACACAGCTGCAGTGAAGCACTAAGTTCTGCCACCACTGTTGCTGAATTAGTTTGGGGGTGCCAGAAGAGCAACTAGGTGTTGAATCCCCTTGAAAGTGGTATTATATTTGACATAGCTTTTATATAAACTGCCCAGGTTCTTCATATAAAACTGCAGGTTCTTCTCTCTCCATGTTATCTAAGACCTATATTTTATTTCTGTAATGTCCCAGCTATTTTAACATGGTGCTTAAAAACTATTCTGATATTTCCCATTTTTATAGAACTTGCAAAATGGCAAGCAGCAGATTTATGGTATTTTCTCTGCTGATGTCTCTGATCTTTTGTTATAGTTGCTTTTATGGAGCAATTTTTACAACCTCTCTGAGAAAATCTGTGATGAATATTAAATCATTCAATACCTACAAAGGCTTCCTAGTGATTTTAATTAAAATGTTTATGATCAATACAATCTGTGGAGGGAGGGGAACTATGTAAATATATATTCCTTGATGCACAAAATATGTGTATTGCTGAATAATTAAGTCAATGGAGACAATATAGTCTGTAAATGTAGTTGAAAATTCTATTTTCAAGCATTTTTTACGGGTTATATCCTATTTACACATTTACATGCTAAGTTTAAATTTTGGTGTTGAGCTAGCTGTTTTGCGGTGATAGTTCTGTCACTTTGAATCTTACAGATAAAATGCCATGTTTGTAAGGGAAGAAAATTCCTTTGTAGGTATGAAAACTTGTGTGGTTGTGGTTGTACTTTGAAGGAATTAATTATCATATCTACCTAGGGAGGAGAAAGGAATCTAGCTGGGAAGAAAGCTGATAGTGGCAGTGGATTTGGATCAGGTGTCATTTCAGCCAAGAATGACTGGAATCATAAGTGAACTATCAGCAATTGTCTTAATCATTGCATTTAAAGATAAATCTTAGCATCCTTTCATTTGCTTTCCATTTTTTAGTGTTTTCCTCATATATGTTTTCATTATTTTATCCACAACAATAATACTAAGTGTTTATAAAATACCGAGTGCTTCTTTTTATCAGTTGTTATGCTTATATTGTATAATTTGCAGGAAAATACCTTTTGAAATACTTTTTGAAAAAAGTCTTGTGATTTAAAGATTCTGTAATTCAATGAGCCAGCTGAACTGATAATACTGTAAAAAGATGAGCTTTAGATTTTCTTGACTTCTGTGTGTACCCACCATATTTACTATTAGAGCCTAATGAAACATGTGCATTTGTCTTTGTTGCTATTCACCTGACTCTTTACAAACTTTCCTTTACAAGGCATTCTTATTGTTCTTGCATTTTGAGAAGTCACCTAGCAGAACATGACTGTGTCAGTATTTCTCTCTCTCGTGCACAGAAGTAAAGAAACCTTAATAGTAGTCATCTGATGTTACACATTTCATTGTTTTCGATTGGCTGAACAATTAAACAGAAAATTTGGAAAATATGCATACAATTTCCAAGGATGGAAGAACAGGATACAGTAATAATTTGGTCTGATGTAGTCTCTTCCTATTTTTCAGTCCTATTTAAATTTTTATTTGTTTTTTTATTGTGTTTAGAAAGTGAAGAATAATTTTCAAACTTTGTCTAGAATTATAGTGTTTTATCAATCTGAATTTACTCCTTTTCTGCTACATTTTTACATATATTTTTAGTTTTAGAAAATACCTAAGTCCTAAATTATTCCACAAATTGCAGAGATAATTTGATTGTTACAGGTGGTGATTCTAAGCACTATTTTATTTTTACTGTAATTTCTAAGGATTTTTTGAATGGTTTAAATGACTGCTAGATAAATGGAGTACTGCATATCTTTTGCAACCTCCTTTCAATGAGTGGGATATTAGGGCCAAGCCCAGTAAATGCAGTTCCTTTCTTCAGAGGATCGACAGTGGGGGACGAGGCCGTCCCGCTTGGCGCTGTCAGGGCAACCTGGCCCAGTGAGACAGCGTGTCCAGCCATGCCCAGTGGGAGAGGGAGCTCCCCCTGGGAGCTGTTTGTGTTCCAGAGAACAAGCAAAGCCAGGGATTAGCTCTGGGTGCATCTGTTTCAAAGGAACCAGCTGTCTCCAGGTTGTTGAACATAAGACAATTGCCATGTCTCACTTCTGAAGCCAAATTCAGATTTGGGATCCTTCTAGCAGACGGGTGGTAGGTATAAGAAAAGCAAGTAGTATATTTAAACTATGGGTTGTGTGTTCAGTCTTGTTAAAAATTGTCCATGTCCTGGCACTGAGAAAGCATGTTATCATCGTTTATATTGTTATAGAATTTGGCTGGCACTTTTCAAACTCTTTTTAGGTAAGGTCTTTCCTGGACTTTTACAAAACTTTAAGCAAACTGTCATCTTGCATTCTGAAATTCCTTGTACAGGTGATGACTGTGGACACACAGGGCTGGATCACGCGTTCTTTGGCTGTTTGGCTATAAACAGCCAACAGATCTTGACACAGCTGCCAAGTCTGTGTCCATACTGACTACTTAAAATAAACTGCTTAAAGCCTTAGCTTAGAGCTCCCCAGAGTATCTTCCACAACCCTTAATTTGTGGGTCCTGTGGATCTGTCTTGCTACAGAGTAGCACAGCAGTTCATCCTGAGGTGGCCATTAGGACAGAGTATAAATCAAAGGGATCTTGAGAGAGATGCTGCGGCTCGAACAGAGGCAGATGCAGATCTGCCCTTGTACTCGGCAAGCAGTAGAGATCATCAGATTGATTCTTCTGCCCACAGAATCCATGGTTTTCCTTTGGCTCATGTAATGAGTTGGTGATGTATTTCCTGAGATACCTTTTATGAATGAACTTATGTTAATATTAATACTCATACACAGCTGTGAGATTTCCTGTTGTTGTCTGTAAAGGTATCTGCAGCACTGTCCTGCATGGTTGGAAAGGCTGTGCACAAAACCTCATACGCAGAATTGGGCACATTTTTTCCCCCACAGTTATGTGCTTTCCCATATGGATTCTTATCTTCCAATGTGTTTTATTGGCCACTTGGGATGCAATGTGAGTCTGAATGACTCTACCTTATTTCTCATATAGACAAGGAGATTCAAGTTTGGCCACAAAACCTGCATGTTCAGAAATCTGAGTCAGATAGTTTCAAGAGCTGTGATACCTTTTTGCAAAATCTTATCCCTGTCACCCCCATTTCTCACCACTGCCCTTACCTCCATTTTAGTTCCTTGGACATTATTCCTTTTTTATTTTTAGCATATGAAAAAACCTCAGTTCAGTCATTTACATTCATAGTCTTTCCTAAGAAATTTAAGTAATTGCCTATAAAGAAACACTTTCATTGTCTGAGAATATCCGCTTTTGCCAATGCAATTCCACATTTTATGTTGTTTTGATAGTTGTCAGTAGCTGCAAATAAACTTTTTACAGGAGCTAGATCTTTTTTCTCACCCATTTGTAAACTACTTCCATTTCTTTTCATGGTGGCTGGGATTTAACAGCAAACAGCTGGCTTCTAGAAATGGAAATGGTTTTTCAGATATGCCACATAGTTTCCAATTATTCCTACTCCCCACCAATTTTTTCCCTATTCTCCTCTATCCCACATAAGATCGAGGGATGGCCAGCTCCATCCACTCTTTTATTCATATCAGCACTGATGAGTCTGCACATCAGGACCGGCGCTTTAGTGTTCACAGCCCCGCGTGTCCTGGCACAAGTGATGTGGAGTCCCACCTTGGAGCTTGTGGCACTTGAATGCAGCCTCCCCGCGCCAGAAGCTGAGGCCCTGAGATCACAGGGATGTCATAGGCAGCCGGGGCTTGAATTTCTGTTACCATCGATGCCGCAGTGGCTGCCTGTGCAGACACTGCCTACGAGTTAGCCTGGTCCTTGTGGTAAGAAATTGGGCTGCTTTGTATTTTTGTCACAAGATTTGCTATGTCTTGTAACTTATTCTAAAGCTGTGCAGATTGCAAACCTTTTTCTTGGGAGGAAAACCAAAGACACAAGTATCAGCATATCCTGTTTGCATTCCAATTTGATACTGCTACTTTTACACATTTGGGTTTTGTTAGTTCATTTTCTATGCATCACTTCCATCTTACTCTGTTGCTTAACAGCAAAAAGTTAGTGCTTTATATTTTCCCCATAAAAAAATCTTTCTATAATGGATTCTGTATATACAATGCAAACGTTACTGCTGCAGAGCGCTCTGAGATGTTTATAGCACTAGTGGCTTTAATAAAGTTGTTAGTTTATTGAAGGAAGGTAGGATGTGATTTCTTCTTACCTGGTCATCCTCACAGTGGGACTGTCTGCATAAAGGCAAGGCAAACTTTAAATATCTACTCAAAGGAAAACAAAATGCGGAAAAAGTAAAGAGGGAATACAGGAAACGCGGTATGCACAACCCACTAAGGAATATGAGTTTAAATATTTCTGCTTAATGTGGTTATCCTTACATTGCTACCATGCTCATGGTGCAGTAATGGTTATAATGAGCTAAAGAATCATTTTCTTTTCTTGAAAGAAGATAAAATATTTGGGAGAGGGGAAAAGAACCTTTGATCACTAACTGTATCTGCAAGGGTGGGAGAAGGTTAAATCCCTCTTTTCTTCTATTTGATTGTTTCTAAGACCACAGAAGTAAAACCAAAGGTCATTAGTCTGCCTAAAAAAAACCCTTGTAAAATGAATACCTTATGTGAATATAAGCCAAGAGAAGTGGATATCCATGCAACTTCATGTCAACTTATAACAGCAGAGCATGCCAGCAGGAAAAAAAAAGGGTGCTTTAGCTGTTATCAGGGTGCTTTTGTTTGATGATGCACCACTTGGAAAACTGGCTGTTAAAATGAAATATTGTATGTTTGCATTCTTGAGCTACATCCATAGGTGAAGCTTTCAGTTCTTGCAACTAACAGATCAGGTCTAGGGCTATTTTCTTTCTCCCTCCTTCAGCGTTTCAGAATATTGTATAATATTGATTGATAGTTTACTTCGACTGTCCAAATTTTTTGAAGAGAAGTTGTATTGAACCAAATTATTATTTTTTTAAAAAACACTTGTATTCACTTTTTGCTCTTCAGAAAGAATAGTAGACTGTATCACTCAATCTAGTTTAATATGAATTACATATAAGCATCTCGCGTAAAAGCAATTTGGTCCTCTCTTTTTAATATCTGATATTTCTGCCTATGCAAGGATGAAGTGGTCTTAATATCCTGCTGAGCATACAGCTGTTAAATACTCAGACACCACTTGTGGCTGAGGAAGTGCAAGAGCTGCAGAAAAGTGGAGGCTGCAGGAGTGTGGTGGTGGAGGTGGGGTTAGATTCATGTGATTATCTTTTAATTTTCTCAAGGCTTTTAGCCAGGCTCGCAGCTTTGAAAACAGTCCTCTGGGCCCAGTAGACATCTTGTTCTGACTCAGTGCTGTTGCTCTTGCATTAATGCTGATAATAAAAACTTGGCATTAATCCCTCCAAGTTACGGTTCAGATTGGAGATAAATTCTAAGCCCCAATCCTGTGTTACAGTGCTTTAGTCTTATGTTATGTATTTCAGAACATTAGAATAGGAAGACATGAATATATACTGGTTATTTCACCTCTTATTTTAAAAGCTGTAAAACTTATGCTTTGATGGTACTATTTTGAGTCTCATTAGTTTGTTTTTAAACTAACCCATTTAGCTACGTGCAGATATGAGGTCATTTTACTGATGTTCAGATAGTGGTTCTGATTTCTTTTTTTCTTGTATTTTCTATGTAGCGTGAATATTCATTAATGTAACTTATCTGAGTAAAACAATATTATTTCCTAATAAAAATCAGTATAGAAAAAGAGCAGTTAAGTGGTTACACAATAATATTCATATTAGAAAGGTGATTTAAGTGTTTTCCTTGTTTCATGACAGTAAATATCTCAGCTTTGATCCAGTATTAAGTTTGCAGGGTCAGGCTGGTGCCATCAAGTCCTCTTAAAACTTAAAAATATGTATAATTACATCCAACTTCCTCCTTAAATATTAAATTATATTGGGGATTGTTTTGGATTTCTGTAGGAACATTAACTGGAACGAAGATGATCAGTGGGTTTACCAGACTGTTATCAATCAGTATCCAAGTGATCTTCAGAGAAGAAGGACTTTGTACCTCGATGTGTTGCAGAGATATCTTCCTCACAAATCCAGATATGATCTGGTCAGTGGTCTTCTATATACTAGATGAACTGCATAAATTCTTCTCTATAGTGTATAGTGAACATTTATATTAAAGAATTGTTTATCAAAGCTTTTTATAGTAAACTTTCTGATTCTAATGTAGATTTTATTTTGTGCAGGAAGAATGGATGCTGCTGTGTTTAATATGCATCATCCTGAAAATCTATTACTTCTTCAAAATAAGCACTGTGGGAATTTTGTAGTTCCATCTATCCTTACAGGTGGATTCACTAAATTCCTTTGCTAGTATTGCTTTTGATGTAGGGGTTTAGAGTTATCTCTGGTTAGATTTTTTTATGAGAAAGTACAATATTATTACACTGTCTAGGGCTAGATATTTTAATTGGTCTATGGCACATGGCCATGAGGAAGGATGGAAAGTTATCACCTTTTATCAAAGGTGTTTGCATAATGTTTGCATAATGCCTTTAAATGTGATTGCTGATTCCATTTATACTCCATAATGAAAACACAGTTAATGGAGAATTCAAGGCCAGATCACACTACAGAGAGAGTTTGAGTCACTTTCTCTCTCCATGTGTTTTAGACCACTAATTCCTTATGTCTGAATAGTGCAAAGTGATCATTCTATGTAGCTTTGGCAGAAATAGATGGTTCTTGCGGATTTCAGAACACCTGCATGCTCTGGGCTGGGCTAAAAATAATCATGTATTTTGCATAATGTATGTATATGTAAAAGCTAAAGTCATTAATTGGCCTTCATAGTTCTTTAAAGTTTTGTTAAAAGTTAAAATTCCTAAATTTTGGGTCTTAATACTGTTTTGAATGGATGTATTTTAGTATATATATTGGCATGATACATTCAGAAATGTTGAAATAGTGCTAAGGATCTATTCTTAAAATATTTACATTATATTGGCATAACTGAACTTTGATCCTTTTATTTATGCTTCCCTCTGACATTAGGCAAGTGCTGAGTACTTGTTCTAGTGGCAGATCACCATACATCTATTTTTAGAAGAAAGAAAGAAAGAAAAAAAAAAAGAAGAAATTAGGAGACAAAAAGAAAAGCTAATTCTTATCTGTACTATATTTGCACAACTTTAAGCGGAGCTCTGTTTCTGGAAAAAAGATCATAATTGGCTTTGAAGAACCTCATCTTGCAAAAAGTGCTCAGTATCTCCAAAAACGTACTGAAAGAATCTAACTTGCATAATTATATTTCTGTGATTTTGGTAAGAAGGGGTACTGCAGGTGTTCCAAACCTGCAGTTCAGAGGAGAGTGTGGGGGTCTCGGGACACTGAAGTGCTGCGTGACCCGGGCAGAGAGCAGGCAGGGCTGGGCTGCCGCCAGTGCCTGTCGTTGCCGGGAGGCCACACTACGTTTCTGGGCCCTAGTGGCTTCCATAGGAATTTGTTGTAATAATAGTTAAAACATGATGTTTAAGGTTTGCAAAAATTATTATTTTTTAACACATAGTTTTTAAACACTTCTGAAATGTTTTACATCTTTAGGTTGTTCATGAGAAAGCTTGGGATCGTTACCTTTTCACTAGGAATCAACGCAAACTTTTGATACTAAGTTGGGCTCAGGCTAGAAAAGCTTTTTTAGTTAAGGCAGTGACAACTGTTGCTGAAGCCTCTGCTGCCCATGAGACAGAATTAGTGCTGGCTAATACCAGACGAAAGCAACAGGAGCTCTGCGCTGATCTGAAAGCAAAGGTAGGTTCACCTATAAATTCATCACTTCCAAATCTGTGCCTTAGTGGCAAATTCAAAATGAATGTCAGCAGAAAACCTAAAAGTGTTTTTAGGAGACAAAAAGCTAACTGAATGCAGCTGTCACAATTCTGTTTTTACTAGCCTAATTTAACTGTTTTGGATCATTACAAGAGAGCCAATTACAATATGTTGGCAGAGTTTTTGTTGTGTGAAGACTGACCTGAAAAATCTTTTGAGGATGTTCCGTTTCATGACTGGCAGGCATCCTTGTTTCATGCCTGTTTGACCATCTCTTCCACTCTGTTTGTCTGTCTTTGATTAAGACTTTGGTTCCATCCTACCTAGCACATTTTAGGCCTTAATATGAATGTCATACTGTGCATGTAATCTCTGTAAAACTGCAGTCGTGTTTAATTTGAGCATCGTCAAAGAGCTTGAGCTGGATTAGATTTCAGTATTGGAGTACAAAAATTGTTCTGCAGTTTACAATATGAGAGAGTCTACCTAAGCTGCCAGGGTCAGCAGTCTGTCACTAGATCTTGGTTCTTGTTTAACCTTGGTAAATCAGGGGATTGATACCTATGCCATGGGGTTTACTTCATAAATGCTTTTAATATTGGAATACCCAAAAGTGGCAGCTAGAGAAACCTGCCTCATTATTCATCATTATCACCATTTTTTACATTAGTTTTAAGTCTGTTTTCAGAGCAATAATGAATTTGTCTTTTTGTTAATGTTTTGTAAGACCTGAACAAAATTAATCCCATAACTTCCTTGGCTTTGTTGTGAAGGTTCCACCTTCTGAAAGGTGCTTTACTGTGTTAATTGGTAAAAGAGCAAAATTACCCTTCTGAGCATGACAAGTCTCTTTGAGTTGCTCTTTGTGATTTTTCATGTGCACAGAAATTAACATACAAAAGCATACATAGAGTGTTATTCTCACTTTACTCATATTATCTTTGTTGGACACTTGCCTTTCAGTGAAATATAAGTTTTTTGGGGTTCTATATTAGTAGATATTATTGAAAGAGTACCAATGCAGACCTATACTTCAGGCCATGTTCTTCAAAAGAATAATTTATGATTGCAGAAGTGTGAAGGAAATTAGCATGTGGTTTTCTGAACAAAGTGTCCTTTTTAGATCTTTAACCTTATGCACTTAATGTCTCAAATCCTCCTGTTCCTCGCTGCAGAAGCTCAGTGAGTTTTGCTGTGAAGTCAGTTCCCTTAGTGGATCGTCGTCACTCCTTTCTTCCCCCACCAAAGCAACAAGAAAGTGTTGAAGCCAAATGTGTTACGTTGCCTCTCACCTTGCTTAAGGTGCTTAAGGCTGCTGATGCACTGAATGCAGTGAAAGTTTAGATTCTGACCTCCTGTTTCCAGTAACTTGGAACTTTTCTTAACTTAAACCTATTAGGTCTATGCTTTTCAAGATGCTGTCAGTCAGAGGTGACTCTGTTAAAATGTCAGAAGTTTGATCAAAACAATTCATCTGTTTCCCCAGTGAAGAGGAATGAAAAAGAAATATCGTTTTCATTAAAAAAGGAAATCATTGTGACCTTACTTTGAAGAGCTCTGCAGCTGAAAGGATTAGAGGATGAAAGCTGAACTTCTGCAAGGAACTAGCGATTTTTCTGGAGAAATGGTTCTGAATGTGTCCATATTTCTTTTTGTTTGGATTTGACAGGTAAATGCATTTGAAAGCTCGTCCTTTGCACAGTTGTAGTTCTTCCGAAGCACGCTACCTGAAGAGTGTCATGCAGCTGTAAGCAGCTTCAGCAACCAACAGATTCAAAAGTAACTCTTAGTCTATTGAATTAATTTCAAACTAATTAATAATCTATCCTCAAATATTATGCAGATCTATAGAGGAGGTAAAAAGTGAACCTGTTTCAGTGATGAAATGAGTATAAAGCTGGAAAGCAGAAAATAGCATTGTGATCCCACTCTTCTTTTTTTTTTTTTTTTTTTTTTTTTTTTTNGCCATTGTTTGACTTAATTCTGTGCATTTCAGTGAGCTTATTTTAAGGAAATCTTACTTGTATGACTTGCTCAAGGGCAAATGTAACTGTGACTTGGTTGCGCTGTAAACTCTAGATGTGCTGGAGAAGAGCATGAGTCCTGCGTGCGAGACCCTGATCCCCTTGGTTACACCTGCCAGGCCCAGGGGAAGGCGTAGCACTTGTATGCCTATTTTACAGAAACTGTAAAATAAAGTTATGACACACATTTGCTGTAGGATCTACACCAGGGAAACAGTTCTAGAAATGCAGAGTTCTACTGAAATTGGATCTAATTTGGTCTGAATTGGATCTATTTTGCAGATAGAATATTCAGAAATACATTAATATTGTAATGGCTTGTTGAATCATCTGTCAGTGAAGACTGGGAGAAGTCTGGGCTCCGAATGTGACACCTCATCTGGCTGCTCAGTCACGGAACCATTTAGCTTGTGTAACACCTTCTACTGGGAAGGAATATCTTGTACATTTCTAGACTTCTTGGAGTTTATGGGGATTTTTCAAAAAAATTACTTCTCTGGATGTGAAAATCTTTATTCCTAACTGTTACAGATTTAGCAAAACAAACGAGAAAGAAATGAATTTTCAATATGTGAGAGACTATGTAAAATATTTTTATTGTATTAATAATCACTAATACCGCCTAGTTTTCATATAGATCTTTTCATCTGTCAACCAGAAAGGATTTTTATAAGGGATTCTAGTATTTTCTTTTTCACCTTTACACCGGTAAAGCAGTGTAAAACTGGGATCAGAACCATATCCCTTCAGCCTGATTCTTTACACCCAGCATTTTTCTGAGCATCTTTCTGAGCATTTTCTGATTTCTGAGCATCTTTTACCTTACGATCACAGACAGTTTTAGTCTTTCAGGGTAAATTCTGAATCTTGCACATGGGGAAAATGACACAATCTTGCATCATTTGTCTCAGCAAATAGGTCTGTGGCATGATGAGAAGGGAAGAGTGCCTCCCTGGGGCTGCGTGGTGCCCGAAAGCTGTGCAAGCGCTGCCCGGCCGCGCAGGCAGGTTGTGAGGCTGGCCTTCCTCCAAAAGAGCTGTATCCTGGGTATCACTGAATGATGGAGCAAAACCATAAATAAGTAGAATGCTAAATGTTAGCAAGCTGGTTAATTAAGATTTGTGGTCCCCTCTGTTGACACCTATTACAGCTTGGAGAGGCAACTGGAAGGAAGGGTGGAAATTTCATGGCAGTACTTAATATATGGTCATCTTTGGATACAGATATCTCATACTTCAGATCTAACAGGAAAGAAAAGTTGGCTGCTCACTTCAGAGCTGGAGTGGTGAAGCCCAACCTCTCCTTTGACCTTTTGTGTTCTCTTATGCAGTTCTAACATGTGAACTCCAATTTCTTCCTTACTCCTATCAGCAGTGCATGCTGTGGCAGGTGGCTCACCTGTATTGAGTGCTCAGTACTAAGTACGTCTTTGTTTTCGCTTTGTATATTTATTCAGCTCCCTAGGACGTGGATTAGATCTTGCTCCTTTACTTGACTGCTGAATTTGACAAGGCTTTAGGAGCTTAATTATATTTGAGACCTACATGTATCTGTCAAATTTAGCTGAAGTTGTCCAGTAATTCCCAAAAGTACTTGGGGGTGAATGTTTAGACAAGCAGATAGATCACCCTAACCTTATTTTCTTAGGACAGTTACCTTCCTGTTGGAGCTAGGGAAGTGACACCTCAGGCAAGCAAGCAGAATAATTTACATTAAAAATATCCCAAAGTAGTAAATGTTCAAGAATGTAGAAGGAAATAGAAGAGGTAATAATATATCAAAGGACAGCAGATTTAGGGAAATGTATATAAATAGAAATGTAGTTTAAGGTAATGCACGTGTGAATATTTAAAGCAGTCTGCATAATATTTACACACATTAATGAGGTGTTGACATTCTCTACTGACGAGCAAAGAGCAGTTCTGCATTATAGTGACTGATGAAAGGGGAATTTCAAAGGCAGGGCATGAAAACTAGCCTGACAGCCTTCTGTTTGAGCAGAGATGCTATGACAATATTTTTGACCCAGGGAACTGAAGCTGATCAGATATTGGATGGCAAGCTTTACAGCCAGCAATTCTGAGCCTTGGGACCAAGTTTCTTAACTAAAATGTAATGTGTCTTCTTACTGGTTGGGTTTTAAAGAGGGTTTTGGTTGAAGTTCCTTTCCCCCACCTCAATATCTCTTTATCAGATTTAAGTATTTTTATAGCTAAATAAAATTTCTACTGTTCTATTAAAGACCAAAACAGTTATTTTCAACCTTTTTCTATTTTTTCAGATGGAATTTTATAGAAGAAAATTATTTTTAGTAACAGTAGCCTTGCTTTTCTTCCTTATTTCCTGTGGGTAAACTATCTAAAAGTACTGGACAAAATCCAGGAGGGATGTGAATCTTCAATGTTAATCTCAGAAGATAGCTGCCTTCTGACTATAATTAGGAAAAAAAATATTTCTTAATTACCTCATTACCAAATGTTTTCATACAAGACTTCTCATAACTCGCGTAATCACAGGATACTGTTAGTTTGTAGTATTAGTCTGGTTTGTCCTATTAAGCCTGATTCCAGTGGATATTTGAACATCCAGTATCCCTTAAATTTCCTACTTGTTGTGCAAGCCCAGGCCATCCATGGAGAGCCTATCCAGCCATTGCTTCCTGGGAGCTCCGGAGTCGCAGTGTGTGTGCTGTTTGTCTAATTGACTTCATTTCTTATTTTTATAGTTTTGTAGGAGTACCAATGCCCTGTTCCATTTGCAAAATATTCAAGGCTAACAGATTTTTTTATCCCATTAACACATGAGGACTTTATGTGCTTAGCTTCTGTACCTTAGTAGAAATCATCTGCGTCAACTCTAATTCTTGTAGAGGAGGCTAGATCTTTAATTTTATATTTCCTTTCCTTTCCCTTCCTCCCTCCCTCCTCCCCTTCCTCCCTCCCCTCCTTTCTTTTTCTGCAATGATTTCCTCCTCTTCCGCCCACATTGTGGGAGAGAGACTCTGGGGTGAGGGGTGCCGCTCAGCAGGCCCTGCTTCTATCTGAGTGTCCCTGCCCGAGCCACCAAGAGGCCGCACTGGCAGGAAGGAAAGTCACCACTTTTATTATTTTTTCCTGCTGATCTTCCAGTCATCTCAGTTTTAATGCCCTCTTCAGCTAGTTCTATGCTAGATAAATACTGGGAAATAAAAACTTTGACAAATTCACTAAATCATCTGTGCTGAGTGGTGATGTGTCTGGTAGGAACTGAACTGAGAAGAATATCCTTGCTGAAGACCTCTTGTGGTGATCCAAGAATTCTTTTAGCCCATGACTTTTTTTACCTTTAAAAAATCACCTCTTACATATGTTTTGTGTAATTGTCAGAACTCACTAGAAATGGATAGCTCTAAAGTACATGGTTCTTTCTGAACAGAATTCTTATGGGCAGCTACCAGTGCTGAGGCTGCAGTCCTTTCCTTGACAGCTTGAAGGAAAAAGTTCATGGTGGATTTCAGATCTAGGTTGACAATTAAGAAGCTTTTTTTTTTTTGTTGTTGTTGGTTGGTTCTGGGTTTTGTTTTCATTTTTGTTTGTTTTTTCTCCTGTGCCTTGTAGCTGCTTTCTGGAAAGATGAATAGGTGTCCCAAACTTGCCACAATAACTCTCAATTCCACACTCAGTAAGAAAGAGTGGAAAAGGTGGGCAGAGATACAATGAAGTTGGAAAGAAGGTGAGAAGGGAGAGGAACTAGTCCTGAGAATAGGAGGTCATTTACTTATTTGTTTGGAATCTACACAGACAAGCTGTAAAGCTATCAAGCTTGTTCAGTTTTCAAGTGTACTAATTACATCTAACTACAGAAGTTTAAGCTGAAGCTTAGTCACAAAATAGGAATATTATTGCTACTTATACCAGTTTTGGACCCAGTTGCCATGGCCAGGACGGTACGATGCCAAGCGCAGGCAGCCTGTGCTGCCTAACCTGTGAGCCGGGGGATGAGGCGTCCCGGCTGCTTGGCTCCGCCACGTTTCCCCCCACCACTCTGCAAAACTGCCTCTGGGGACACACGTGTGGAGGGAGCACTGCAGAGGATGTTGTATTGCCAATATCAGCCTACCAAGAGGCTATGTTGCTGATAGAGCAGCTGAGTGTAAATCACACAGGTTCTGCTAGTCTGATGAAAATTCAAACAAACCGCTTGAATATGAGCAGACAGTAGAACATGAGAAAAATCAATATGCTACACTCTGGAGAGAAGTAGAAAAATTGGAAAGTGAGGAGTCACAATTGAAAGTGGAAGAGACTCAAGAGTTGAAATCCATATTGGCTCATCAAGAAGTGGAATGGAAAAATGATATCCAAAGCCTTAAAATTACTTTGAAACAAGAAGAGAAGAGGCTCAGAGTAGAAATGCTGTATCAGAAAACCAGAGAACAGCTAAGAAAGAAAGATCACTACTGTAAAGAGATGGAGGAGAAACAACACATGGAGTTACACTCAAGGAATTTAACAATGGAGTTAATAACATTGAGAATGTTCTTGAAACAGGTTGAAAAAGAGCGTGATGAAACACAGACACAGCTTTCTCAAGAAAAGAGTGCCAGAGCCCTACTAGAAGGAATTTTAAACAACCGTCTTTGGAGCTAGAAGGAAATAGAAGAAGAAGCAAAAACTACAGCAAAAGACTCAGAGGTATCTGACAGCAGTGAGCGAGAAAAGGATCTCTTGTACAAAAATCAATTACTGCAAGATGAAATTTCTGTACTTAGGCTAGAGGTTGATCAATTAAGACTTAGGAACCAGGAAGAAGCAGCAAAATATATAGAGGAAAATGAAACCTTGAAGGAAAAAAATGAAGATCTTAAAAAGGAACTTAAACTAAACGAGGAAGCTTTAACACAAACTGTTCTTCAATGCATCACGCAGCTGAACTTATTAAAGACAGAATTGAAAATGCCAGATCAGAAGCCACAGCCAAACAACAGACCAATAGGATTGAGGTTCTTCAGAAAGACCTGCAAGCCTTTGCCTCCGTTCATAATCACCTGGAGGACCTGATCACTAGCTTGCGGACAGTACCCATGCCTTTGGAGGAAGATCAAAATCAGCAGGTTGGTGAACTTTCCCAACAGCTGGAGACAGAGCCTAAAAAATACATACAGCTAGAAGCAAGAAATCAGGATTTAGGAGACAAATTGTCTTCTACGTGTGGGAATCAGGAAAACTGGAGAAAAGCAAATGCCGGCTGAAAGAGGAGGTGTTTAACCTCAAATGTTGTCTAGAGACTAATATAATAGATCACAACCCAATAGAACAGTATAAAAAAGAGATTGATGAAAGAGCTGAACAAGAGTTAAGACAAAAACTACACGAAGTTAACCTGTTTCTGCAGATGCAGGCAGCCTCCCAAGACAGATTAGAACAAATAAGAGCCAGTCATCATGCTTCACTGAGAAACCAGCGAAAGCACAGAATTAGAGATCTGGAATCAGAATTGGATAGAATAAAAAATATACAACAAGACAATACTTTTTAAAAAGAATCCACACAGACAGAAGCGGGAAAGTACAAAGAACTCTATTTGGAAGAAGTAAAAAATAGAAGGTGCCTAGCAAATAAACTGGAAAGAGATGATGAAAGACTAGCAGAAGCCAATGCTAAACTCCTTAACAAGAGCTATAGAAGCAGATCTTTAATTGCAAGCAGCATTGTGAGCGGAAAAGGTCAGTCCAGAGCCAATCAGCTCAGTCCCCTCAAGGGCTGCAACCCCAGCTGGGCTGCCCAGTGACCCCTCTGTCACCTTACTGCTCACAGATCCCTACAGGTGCCCCGAGCCATTCCTTAAGTGTAGGATAATTTTTATATTGTGTTCCTTGAAATAATATTTTGCATATCTAGTCTTGTAATCGCATTTCAACATTTCTGACTTTATTACTTTATTTCTGACATTATTACTATTCAGATGTTAGAGTGAAACAACTAATGCCTTAGTTTGTAGTTTATTTTACATTATTTTAAAATGCAATGTTGAAATAACAAACTGAAAATAGATATGTAGCCATTCTGTTCTGTACAGCAACTTAATAATTCACTTGGCAAAAACTCCTCTCATAACACGCAAACTGTGAAATGTTATTTGAAATGCCAATTGTAGTTAAAAACTTTCAGAGCTTTACATTGGCAGGGCTTGCACTGCTAAAATGTAAACCTGTTTGTGGATAAGGCAGTAGGGGATCTAGTTTTCAGTGTATTTTTAATATTAGCTTAACAACCAGTGTTTTTTTAATATTTAAGCAGAACATATAATGTTGACACAATAAAATCTACCCTTTTGATTTTGTACCATTAGGAATGACGGAATGCAATCAAGAACCCATTAAGGGGTTTCTGTGCGTTATAATGTCCCACATGGCTCCTTAGGCTTGTTATTGATTCACAGGTGTTCTTCTGTGGGGTTTTTGTTTTGTTTTGTTTCGCTTGTTTGTTTTTTGTTTTTTTCTATAAAATATTATTTCTAGAGGGAAACCCTGGCAAATACGGTAGGTTTTGTTGAAAAGCACAAATTGGAGGAACTATGAAATTCTGTGCCAGGTCATGGCTCCTGAAGAGAAGGTGACGAGGCGCAGGGAGGGGCCTGTGCTGGGACACCCTGCCGCAGCGCTGTGTTTTCCCGACAGCTCCGGCTCCAGGGAGCTGCTGCCTGTGCTGCAGCAGCGCCTGGAGGCCTCGGCTGCTGCACAAACACCCTGTGCGGGTGAACACAGGCGCAGGCTCCGTATCAGCCACAGCTCCACATCCCTCATTTGCACGGGGGAAGCTGGACTCCCTCCTGGTTTTTCAGCCTGTGACGATATGGATGGGGAACTGGGTTACTTTGGAAGTCTTTCCAGTCTGGCCTGTGTTCTCTTCCATTAACTCTGCTGCCAGGCAAAGTTCCCCTTTCTAGACAGTCTGGCTCACTGAGTAGGTGGGGGCTATGGGACAGGAAATGTTCTCCACTAGAGAGATGATTTTAACCTGGGAGTTTAAACTAACCAAAGGGAGTTTAAAAATTGAAACATTTTGTCTTTTGAATAAGTTGCTTATTTCCTAATTTTGGAATACCTTAAATAATAATAATAAAAAAAAAATTAGCCCAGCTCTGTTAATACTGTACCGTAGATGACTCTAGACCTTGATGTGGGAAGGCATGGTACAATGCCAACTTACTGACTCTCATCACAAATATATTTTGTAAACAGTGCTTTTCCACATTTGTTTATTTTCCTTTCTTCTTGTTTAAACAATGAATCACATTTTCAAGGCTGTTACTCCCCTTTTGCCTTAATGAAAAGGGATGGACTGGATGACCATGGCAGGGCAGGGATAAGGCAAGGGATGGACTGGATGACCATGGCAGGGCAGGGATAAGGCATGGGATAGTATGCCAGCTTTGTCTGGGGAACTGTTGAATAATTCATGCTCTGTCCATCCCTGAAGTTATTCATTGAAGCTTGGTTATGTTCATTTATTTGTAGGAGACCTGTTGAATAACTAGATTGTGACCAGTATTGATTTCTGCCTTGGAATAAAAGGCATTAGAAGACCTATGTGCGTGTAACTAAGGACAGTGGTTATAACCTGTCATGAGACTAGAGTGTAACATGTATTCTGTGCAAACAGTTCCTAACCAAGATGAAAGAATAATAGGCTTGACATGACTTTAGACTAGATTAGTTTATGCAGTCCATGATTACCATTTTATTTTGTTTGCTTTTTCTTTGATTGGTTGTCTTGCTGACAACCTCTGGACCTATTCTGCTCTCAATACCTGTTCCTGTTCAGTAGTTCCACTGACTGATGTCTCACTTAACTGTGGCTTTTAATGAGACTGATTTAATGGAATCACAATACAAACTAATGGCAGAGGTCAGAGCACTAAGAAAGTCACACTTTGCTAACAAGAATTCAAAGGCACGTGGAGCAGAAAGAAAACAGGAGCTTCAACAAGCAATTTTTTGTTAGGTAGTCTGCAGTCAAACATTTACATGTTCAACTTTATCAGCTATTTCAGTTTAGAAAATCACAAATAATATTATAGAAATCTGAAGTTTCTTCAAACGCTCCAGCAGTTTATTTTTAGCTTCAAAAAACCACACTTACCGCAGGCTTTGTTCACGTTACGTTTGCTCGTAGATATTAAAGCTTCATGAGGATATTTTTGTTAGTTGGTTTCCAAGACTTCTCAAAAGTAACTTGAAAATGATCATATGTTCCTCCAAGTTCATTTTTAAAACATTTAGGTTTATTTTTTTAGTGTAGCAAGTGAAGTAACAGAAACTATTTCCACTTTTTATTTAAATTCTAATGCTGCTAAAATATCTGAGTGGACTGCTCAGAACTGCTGACAAAGAGTTGCCATTTAGACAATTATGTAATTCTTATTCCATTTTCATCATTGTTCCATATTTCTGTTTATATAAGTGGCTTAAAATTTTAATTGTTTTCTTTAAGAATGATACAGGTGGTGTGGGCCGTTCTGCTGCTGCCTTTTCCATTGGCACTTCTCTGCTTCACAACCTTGTTCTGCGTTCAGCTTCTTCGCTCACCTACTGGTTTTCTTATTCTTGTACGGCTCAGAAATACCATGATCAAACTGTCCTTCTGTCTGACCTGCTGGCTTCCTCTGTGGCTCTGTCCAATAAACATGTATTATCTAGCGCTCTTTGCTTCAGCCCTCACTTACCATTCTCCTCCTCGCCAAGCTGAACAAACTATGGTGGCACCATGTGGCTCAGGTGGCGCCATGTTCCTTGAATAGCGCCTCATTCCCTGGATAGCACCATGTTGCTTAGTACAAGAGGGATGTGGAGCTACTGGAGAGAGTCCAGTGTAAGGCCACAAGGACAACCAGGGGCCTGGAACATCTGCCCTGTGTGGAGCGACTGAGAGAGCTGGGCCTGTTGAGCCTGGAGAAGAGAAGGCTGAGAGGGGGCCTGATCAGTGTGTACAAATACCTCAAAGGAAGGAGGGAAGAGGATGGGGCCAGCATCTTTTCAGTGGTGGCCACCCACAGAACTAGAGGTAGTGGCCAGAAACAGGAACTTAAGGAAAATTTTCTTAACAGTGAGGGTGACAGAGCACTGGAACAGGTTGCCCAGAGAGGTTGTGGAGTCTCCTTTTCTGGAGATCTTCAAAACGCACTTGGACCGCAGTCCTGTGCCATGTGCTCTGGGTGACCCTGCATGTGCAGGGGGGTTGGACTACATCGATGATCTGTAGAGGTCCCTTCCAGCCTTAAGGATTCTACGACTCTACTTAATGTTTTTAATTTGTAAAGAAACTTACAGGAATACTCTCTCAGATGTTAGGAGAGGAAGACTGGGATCCCAGAGCTGGATTTTGGAGGAGGGGTGAAAAAGTAACACAGGCCTGGACTATAAAGAAATGTGTTCCATGCACAAGAATAATTCTTTAATGTGCAAGAAAAAACAGTGAGGGGCAAAGACCTCCCCAAGGGAACCTGACCACCCAGGAGTCACTTCTCTGCTTTTCCTGGTGATTTCCAGGTGGAACACGGAATGAGAAGGCCCTGGATCAAACTAATTCAGAAGTGATGTTGCTAACTTTAATTTGTTTAAAGACTGGGTACAGCGCCTCACCTCAAAAAGTGTCTTGTAACACATAATTCCACATTTGGAAGCTATGTGGAAAATACAGTTTAAAGTTCTTAAAATATTTAGGATGACCCTTCCCCCCCGCCCCGCTGGAGCAGGGGAGTTGGACTAGGTGATCTCTAGTGGTCCCTTCCAACCTTAGGCATTCTGTGATTCTGTGAAAAGCACAGGATTTTTTTTGGAGTGATATTCTTAGCAAAACAATTTAGGTGCTCCTGTTCGCCTTCTTTTGAGGAACTTATGGCAAATAATTTACAAGCAGGATATACTGAAGTGTGATCAATCTTTTTGTTGTTGTTTTTGTTTAAAAAAAAACATAAAAAAGAGTGTTTTAATACTGGAATGGACAATACTGGAATATATATATGAATTATTGTAACAAATAACTGGAAAGATGCTTAGAGTTATTTGCATTACAGTACTTAGGTTTGTTATTTACTGTAATATGTCATTTCTCATTAACAGAAAATCATCTGAAATGAAAGAAGTATTCTGTATGTACCATAAGTGATCCATCAGTTCTTTAAGAAATTTAGCACATCAAGAGCTCTGTCAGGTTAAGGGAGTTTTGTTGTTGTTGTTGTTTTTGTTTTGTTTTGGGGAGAAGGATTTGAAAAATCCTGGAGAACGGGGGCCTCTACATATAATCATTTTGTTTTCAGACCATTAGGATTATAACATAGGTGCGACATGGGGTGGTCTCACCCTTGGTGCGGGGAAAATACCCTGGCAGAGATGCAGGAAAGGGGGCTGCAAAGGAAGGATGTCGTAGCCAAGCCGCTCTCCATCATCTTTGAAAGATCCTGGAGAACGGGGGAGGTGCTGGAGGACTGGAAGAAGGCCAATGTCACGCCAGTCTTCAAAAAAGGCAAGAAGGAGGACCCGGGCAACTACAGGCCGGTCAGCCTCACCTCCGTACCTGGAAAAGTGATGGAACGGCTCATACTGGCCTCTGTCTCCAGGCACGTGGAGGACAAGAAGGTGCTCAAGACTAGTCAGCATGGATTGGCTAAAGGGAAATCATGCTTGACTAATCTGATAGCCTTCTATGATGGGATGACCGGCTGGATAGATGAGGGGAGAGCGGTGGATGTCATCTACCTTGACTTCACCAAGGCTTTTGACACCATCCCTCACAACATCCTCCTGGACAAGCTCCGGAGGTGTGGGCTGGATGAGTGGTCAGTGAGATGGATTGGGAATTGGTTAGATGGCAGAGCTCAGAGGGTGGTGATCAGCGGTGTGGAGTCTAGTTGGAGGCCTGTGGTGAGCGGAGTCCCCCACGGGTCAGTCCTCGGTCCAGTCCTGTTCAATTTATTCATCAACGACCTGGATGAAGGCACAGAGTGCTCCCTCAGCAAGTTTGCAGATGATATGAAGCTGGGAGGAGTAGCTGATACCCCAGAGGGCTGTGCTGCCATCCAGAGGGACCTGGACAGACTAGACAACTGGGCGGTCAAAAACCTCATGAAATTCAACAAGGCCAAGTGCATGGTCCTGCACCTGGGGAGAAATAACCCCAGACACCAGTACAGGCTGGGGACCGACCTGCTGGAGAGCAGCTCTGCAGAGAAGGACCTGGGCATCATGGTGGATGACAGGTTGACCATGAGGCAGCAGTGTGCCCTCGTGGCCAAGAAGGCCAATGGCATCCTGGGATGCATTAAGAGGAGCATCTCCAGCAGGTCGAGAGAGGTGATCTTACCCCTCTACTCAGCCCTGGTGAGGCCACATCTGGAGTACTGTGTCCAGTTCTGGGCCCCACAGTACAAGAGGGATGTGGAGCTGCTGGAGAGAGTCCAGCGCAGGGCCACGAGGATGATCAGGGGCCTGGAACATCTGCCCTATGAGGAGAGGCTGAGGGAGCTGGGCTTGTTCAGCCTGGAGAAGAGAAGGCTGAGAGGGGACCCCATCAGTGTCTTTAAGTGCCTCAAGGGAGGCAGTGAGGAGGAAGGGGCTGGCCTCTTTTCAGTGGTGGTCACTGACAGAACCAGAGGAAATGGCCACAAACTGAGGCATAAAAAGTTCCACGGGAACTTAAGGAAGAACTTTTTCACAGTGAGGGTGACAGAGCACTGGCACAGGCTGCCCAGAGAGGTTGTGGAGTCTCCTTCTCTGGAGATCTTCAAGACCCGCTTGGATGCAGTCCTGTGCCACGTGCTCTGGGTGGCCCTGCGTGTGCAGGGGGTTGGACTAGATGACCTCTAGAGGTCCCTTCCAACCTTAGGCATTCTATGATTCTATGAAAGGAGTTAGGATAAAGAGAGAGTTTTAGCATTGCGAAAGAAGATTAAATACATCTTTATTAACATTTTTTTGAATTACATATCCAAGGTATGAGACTAGTTAAAGCAACATTTAAAAATTCTTAGGAGAAAGACTGTGAAGAGTAGTAATTACACTAGGAATTGCAGTAACATTTTTGATTTTTTTTCATGCTATCCAATTTTTAATTCCAGTCCCAAATTATTTTGTAAAATTAGCTAAAAAGAAAATAGCTCTTTATACGCTGATTGCAATTACTTCACTAATACATGTGTGCATGCCCAGTTTTCTCCCATTTGTGAGTCCTACTGTGCTCCCACTTGCATATTTTCAAACTTCCCTGGCCAAATGCAGTTTCCATTCACCCACACTTCTGCTTGCTGCAGACCATCCCAACCAACCTTTAACAGTCACTCAGTGCTGCTAATACTTGCTGGCGCACACAGGCTCACCCCTCTCTGCTACTGTTCCACTGCCCATAAAATAATTAGTAGCATTGACCCAAATAAATGCAGAGGGAAAGAAGACTATTGAAGAAGTAGTGATGTTCAGTCTATTTGGACTTGATGCAGAGAACAAAATATAAATACTTGGGAAATGAGGTCTTAGTCTTTTCTTAAAATATATATGTGTGTGTGTGTATATATGCAAGTATATATGCACATATATATAAATGTATGAATGTGTATCATTAAAAGGGTAAGTGCTGAAGGGGAATCTAGGATCTGATGTTACCTAGCTGCTTTTGAGAACTGTATTTGAAATCTTTAAGTTTTCGCATATGATATATACTATGTGGCATAATATCCCAGGTATTTGTGAATTATATACTAATACATGACAAAATTGTGCTTCCATATGGATGCATGTTGCTAATAAAATTATAAATCTTAACTTTGAAACAGATTATATGGGTTTCCTTAACATTCTCAGCCTTGCAAGTTCACAACATTGCACAAATTCTGTTGCAAAACTGTCCAAACAAAGTTTTTTTCTTTCATTTATTTCAGGTTCTAGAGTGGAGGGTACAACAAGAGGAGGCTGCTAAACTAGAGGCTGCTATAGCTACCAGAAGAAAACAAAAGAAAGATGAAAAAGAAAGGGTACAGAGAGAACAGGAGAAGATTCGTAGAGCACAGGAGAAAGAGAAAGTATGAGAAATGTATTTTTGGGGGTGTTAATGAGTATAATTGTTTTTAAAATCTTTAACTGATCTCACTACCTTATACTCTTGTAAACAGTTTTTAGTGTTAGTAGATATAAGAAAATGGAGTCTTGCTACTATCTGATTTAGCTTTAAAGCTGAGTGCTCTTCTGTACATTGCTGTGTTTCCAGAAAAATGAGGTACACAAAGACGTAATGTTTGTGACTATCCCAAAACCACAGAAAAACAGTGCAGAGGCTCTGCTGGATTTCTGGCGCGTACAGATTTGTGCTCTTTCAGTGATGTGGCAGAGACGACTGAAGGCTTCCAGCGCTGCAGCTGAGGGTGCTGCAATGCAGCAAATGAGCCCTATGTGTATCGTCTGTGAGGACGGGCTGCACAGGGTACCACGAGGACCATGGCAGGGGGCCTGGAACACAGTGATAATCTCAGGACATCGGAGATACCCGTTACATCATCCTGAGGACTGCTTTGATGGCTACTTGCAAAATGGCTTTGATTCATCAAAGCCATTTGAAGCCAGGATTTCATCTTAACAGAAAATTGGAAATTCACTACAGTACTTTTAGAAAATCAGTGCTTTTAGAAAATCAATTTTGTGTCACTTATTTGCTGTACTTCTGATGACCTTTTCATTTTAACAATATGGCACTAATCCAGAATTTTTTAATATTAAAGTTATAGTTTTTGTTTTGTTTTGTTTTCTCTGAAATCCTGCTTGCTTAGAGTCTAACTCTAATGTAGAATATTTGTTAAGAATGCGTAATTATTTCTGGAAAAAATAAGCAAGAGTAGAAGATGAATTCTTATCAATTTATTAGTGATGAGTAAGCAATCCCTTTTATATTCATGGGAACCTGCATGTTAAAATGCTCGTGAGAATGGTCACTAAGGATTGTGTTCTTATAACATGCCTGTTTGTTAGAAGTAGAGTTAAGTAAATAAGGCTGAACTGTTCCAAGTAGAGTATTTTCATAATGCAGTGAAACCTTGAGTGATGTCAGTATGTCTCACACCTCAGAAGGTCTGTATAAAGAACAGAGCTCAGTCTGAGTTTATGTTGTCAGGTTTTCTCTTTAGCCTTTGTCATCTTATCTTTATTTACCTGTCATGTCCCTTGGTAACACATGTTAGTAGGAGCAAACAAATACTGACAGTAGCAACGTGTGGGCAATTAGATTCCCTAGAAATGGAGAGATTCTCATTTCAATAGAGGTATCTATTGCAGTAATAATCTTTGCAGAAAAGAGAACTGATACGATCCATATTTGCTTAAGTTGCTACCAAAACATTTTAATGAGAGCAGAAAAAAGTAATAGCAGAGCAAAATAAATCCCTTGTGTAATATACCTCCTTGGAATACTCAGCAGTCTGGTATAATTGATTTGCTCAGCAGAAGAGTGAAAATAAAATTCTACATTACTTGGAATTTCCCTATCAATCTTTATAGTATTCATGTATCCTTTCCTTGCCTTGTCCAACGAAACGTGGGTTTTTGTCATGTCAAACACGTGGAGGGCAGAAGCCCTTGCTGCATACTGTATTCCAGATGGCAATTTTGTACAACCATTAGAATTTGTTTATAGCAACAACTGTGCAAAAAAGTGCGTGAAGGCTCTTTCTCTGCAGGTAGAGGCTGTTATCTGCTTATTATTTCTCATTGCTGCAAGTCTTCAGAGCCAACATTTGAAAAGCAGCTTAATTCCAAATTGGTTTTGATTTGTGAGCTCCATGTTCTTGGTTGTGACTACATTCGCATACTGTATCTATCCACTTTTCTCCTTCACCTGAAGATTCTGCTCTTTTGGAATGGTCACCTGGCTTTGTTCCTCCTCTGCAGTTTATTTTCAATATCAAATATGGGTTCTTGGCAGAGCACACTCCTTCTGTCAAAATACGCCAAATTCACAGTTAACAAAATTATAACTAGTTACAATTAATTGGCAATAACTCAGTTTCAAGAGATGTTATTCTTTCCTTCAGCATATGCAGAGTGGTTTTGCTTCCCATTGGAAGCAGGAAATTCAGAGCGGGGTGGACCTCATGAAGTCTCTAGCCCAACATTGTGCTTGCAGCAGTTCAGCTGTGAGGGCAGACTAAGTAACTCAAGGCTTTATACCTCTGTATTTAGTTTGATTTCTTTATCCTTTATTTTATTTTGTTTATCCTTGTATTATTCAAAATCTTGTCACTTTGTGTGTGCATTTTCAGGCAAATCCTCTCTCAGGTCTTTTTTCCTTGAATTGAGCAGTGTTATGCATAAGTTGCACGAACTTGTTGTAGATGTCAGTTAGCATTTTTGGCACAAACTGCAATTAAAATGCCCAAGGGAGTTTTTCAAGGTTATGCAGATATGCATAGTATTACAAAATTATGCTGTGTGGTTTTTTTTTTTTTCTTCACACTGGCATATATTTTGTGTAGTTCTTGGTTGATATGTTGTTATTGCTCTTAGATGCAGGATATGAGGTTATAAAGGAAGTTGAAGATACAAGTTCCTGAGAAGCTTTGCCGTGCATGTCTGTGTGAGCTTTCAGTGTGGATGCACACGCTTGGCCTGATGTGTGACTGGTGATGGAGGTTGTGCTGTGTACTATTACACACTACTGTTACACAGAGATGTTGGCCTTTGTGAGATCCGCTGCTAGCAGTCAGCGGCTCTAGGGCCTGCAATTACTGCAGCTGAAACCTGGCTTGTTGTCACCCTGGTCACTTGTTTGCGTGCAGCATGGCAGGGAGCCCCGCTGCGTTGCTGCTGGACTGGCTTGCGGGAAGCGCCTCTGCCTTTTGCGCTGTGAGCCACACGGCTCTTGCTCCTCCTGTACCCGTGCCTAAATGGGGAAGCCTTATTCCTGTGATGAGGAAAGAAGTGCAAGGGGGACACTGGACGTGTCTATGCTGCAGCTAGTGCTGACTTTGCATCACACCATAGGTGTTAATATATTTAATATACCAGTAGATCTGCTGTTACGCTTCTCACGAGCAGCACTGCTGGCAATCTGGCTACAGCAGCTGGCACAGGATCACTTCCTCAGACACAGGGCTGATACCTGCCTGTTTGGGCCCCCCTATTGACAGGAGAGGTTGCTGATAGCTTTCGTGGGCTCCCGAGCTCTGCATGGCCCGTGCTGCCTGCCCGCAGCCCCACAGTGCTGCTGCGGCTGCTCATGCATCCTGGTGCACCAGGAGCTCTTGAAAGTTGCCTGACAGGTTCCTGAAGTCACGTCTTCAAAGATGAGGAACTGATTCTTGTTCCTGTGTCTAAAAGTGATTTCAACCAGTGCTTGTGAGGTTAGTTCAAGGCACCATTCAAATCTTGGGGAAGGGATCACTCAATTTTTGGTTTTAGGGTAGAATTTGTAATTTATGTGATGACAAAGTGGGAATAATAATTTGCTAATTCTGCCTGTTTATCTTTGCAGAACAGCTCTGGCTTTAGGAATTGAATTTCATGGAATTTGTTCCAATGCAAAATTCTGTGTTTCTCTTGACCAGTTTTTACTTTAAATCCTGATTCCTCTTTTTGCATCAGTAGAAGTTCCTGTTTTCAGATCAGCTTCTCTGCTCGGGTTTCTCAGTCTTGTTGTGTCTGCTCTTCACACAGTTTTGGAAAGGCTGCACAAAGCTCCCCAATACCTTGTCCTGTTACCCAGTGAGCTCCCATAGCACTTGTTTCAATCAAAAGGGGCTGCGTTTTGATCAGGGATGTTCTCTCGAACAGCAAGCGGAAGGTGCTGGGAGCCCTGGGAGGTGGTTTCCGAGCTGGCCGTGGAAGAGCTCAGGCACCCATGGCCTGATGTGGCCATTTGTGTTTCCGAGGTTCCACACTCCCTTATGTGGCTCCTAATGTGTTCTCTGTTAACACGCACTGTTCTAAAATATAAGTGTTGTTATAAGAAGGTAAACTTTGGATTTTCTATAACTTAATATTTTTCTTAACTTGTTTGGTCTCACTACCTTAGCTTATGAATGACTATTGTTTTGTTTACTGTGTTTGTTCAAACTTAGGTGAAAAAATACTGGGCAGAAAAACAGCTCAAGCAGCACAAACAGGAAGAGAAGTATATACAGCATCTGAAAGAATTAAGAAAATTAATGACAGAACAAGCAATTAAAGACAGAGAAAGGTAAAAGAAATTAAATGTGAATAACTATACATCAGTAGGAACTTTCTGTAATCTAATTTGTTCTGATCTCCCAACCTTCCAAATTAGAATAAATTGAGATAAGTATTTTTTCCCCTGTCTGGCAACTACACCACTCTGTATACACAGGTTGCATCACAATTGTATCCTGGAAGAATGTATTTGTTATTTCAAATTAAATCACAACAATCAAAATCTTAGATCTCTGTAAACCATGAACTGCTGCAGACATAGCAAGGTGCACACACTAAAACTGACTCTCCATCATGGTTTTATTCTTGCTGAGTAAAAGGGCCTTCTGCCTTCCTTTTTAGCAAAACTATTCGTAGTCATGTTTGATTTCTCTGAGAGAAAGGTGAGAGCGGCTCATGGAGCACATACAGTCTCAACGTTATCAAATACTTTTTTAGAGGATCTTAAATTATGCATCCAGATTTTGAGACATTCAAACTATGGAGTATTCAGACCTTAGTCTTGGAACAGTTATTGCATCTTACTTGCTTTATGAGTCCTCATGATTGTTGTTATCCAATATGATACACCAGAAAGTGTGAAAAGTATCGACTGGATGCTGTAGATGCTCCTGACTCATCTGATGTCATTTAGAACTTCCACCTATTCCCATTGGAAGCCTTCCGAGGGCTTTGTTGCAGGGTATGGCCTTCAATGACCTGTGGAAGAAACAGTTAACTTCAGAAGGGGGTATAATTGTATGCATTCCTCACACAGAGGAACAGAAGAACAGCTGTGCATTGAGCCTGTTTATAGTTGCTCTCTGCCTGAAGTCCAATCAGAGATTTACTGTTTTAGAATAGAAGACCCACCAAACTGCATGGGCCAAAATGTAATCAAAGGAGGGGTAAAGCACCATTAAAAGACTAAACATGGCTTAATCATTCTGTGGGAAACACTACCTGAATCCTATTTAATGATACTTTGCTTAATGCTAGGACTTAAATGTCTATGTCCTTATGTTATAAGTATACATATGGCTTTCCTTTTAATATACCTGCAATGATTTAGGCTTAGTTCATTCTCTTCATCTGAAGTTGAAAGAGCAAGATCTGTTAATATTTTTCAGCAAAAACTAAGTTGTGATTTAGGTTTCAAGTGCTTTTCAAATGCTTTGAATATTGATATTGAGTAAAGATATTTCCTTGAAAAATCAAGGTTCTAAAATATTGTGATATGAATCTTGGGACTATGCCATTCATTGCTTTTGGTTTAAGCTCTATCTAAATAGCCAATATAATTGCATTTAATAACCATTATTGAATGGAACTGTACTTGAAACAAAGCAGCAGTTTGTGCAGAAGAGACCAAACCAGAGTTAATTAGGGAATGTCTTCATATGCTAGACAGGATGTTATTCTGATAAGCTTTAGCTACTCCAGACCTCTTTAGAACTGTTAGATATTGTTGCTTTACCTTCTATAAACAGGGCATTTAATCTTGTCATTTGAGACTGTGATTGATGTCATTCCACTTATTTTTTTTTCTTTCTGTTTCCTTTTATATGTAAATAATCTTGGAATTCATCTTTCTAATTCTATTTTGTTCCATTTTTATCTGCTGAAGTATTCCATTGAAGTATTTTTCTGTATCTTTTTTTCATTTAAACTAGAATTCAAGTTTTGATTTTTTTTTTAATTCATTTTGAGGATCTTTTTTGTTGTTTTTTTTTTCCCAGTAGCTCATTTTTTTGTCCTCTAAAGCCTTTATCATTAACTACATTGAAGCCTCAGGGTAAATTATCTTCACTGATCTGTTCTCAATTTCCCTTTCATTTAGTAATCTTTGTGGTCAGTCATTAGTTGTGCTTAAAAGATAAATTTATCAGAGCAAATCCAAACTCATCAAAGACGTGCATCTGCCTAGCCTTACGATTTGTTGAAACAAGGCCATCAACTTGCAAATGTATGAAAAACTGAGCTGAAACTGGTGACTTTAATATTGATGCATATAATTCTGGGCTTCTCTTTCTCTGTTCTAAAATTTCAGCTGCCGAAGGCTGATGCCAGGTAAGGCTCTGCTCCGGTGGCATTCAGGGAAGTTGTGCTTTAAGCAGCTGGACCTACCAGTGCTGCTGCTGCTGCTGTGTCCCTGCTGCAGAGGGCTCTCAACGCGCTCTCGTTGATCTTCTTTACACAGCAGCCGTTCAAAGGAAAAGAATAAAAAGTTTGGGGAATGTGGAACTTTCCCACATTAACAGAGGAGTTAATCAGAGCTCTGTATAGTTTAAACTTAAATGAATATTTATTATTAACTTTCACTTAAATATACATTCAAGCTAATGCAATCTGAAGAGAGACAGTACTCACAATAAATCAGAACGGGTCCTTAAATGTGTTTGGTACTCCCATATTTGGCATCCATACATGAAAATTTTGAGCTCTAAGTTACTGACTATATGAAAATGGGAATCAAATAATTTACAAGTGGTTTTGAGCATTATTTTAGTTTGCAGAACATTTTTGGAAAGGTAGATGTGAGGCTTGTGCCTCTGAAAATACATTATTGTTATTCAATATGTGGATCTGTAGTCATGTGCTTTGTAAGATTCCATAGTAAGAATCCAAACAGTCATCAAAGACACACTTATAGCCCTGGTCAGTTTGGTTGTGTATTATCATTATACGCTTAATTAAAATATAAAGCAACAAAACGCAAGTGTAGGCTCCTACAATAAGAGCGCGGCAACCTGCGCTGCCGAGCTCCTTTCTCCAAGTCCTCTGTGATCAGGATCTGCACTCCCCCAGCTCCATGTTGGTTGGGAACAAGCCAAGAGCCACTGGAGGCTCCTCTTCGGCTTTGGCGTCAGCAGGAGCTGGAGAGAGCAGCCAGGGACCCGCTCCTGCCATGACGCCCACTGCTCCCACCCACTGCAGCAGTACAAAGAAAATGCAGGTGGCTGCAGGCTGTCGAAAAAGGCATGCTCTTGGTTGGGCTACATGTCCTCACAGCACAGCCAGATCCCTGTGGAAAGGTGCTGGTAGAGAGCTCCAAAAATCCCAGGAGCTGCCCCTTGGCTTTGTGAGCAAGCACCCATAGCAGAAGCAGCACATATGTCTACACAAACTACTGAGCTTTCACCAGAACTGGTCAGGAAAGACTGCTTCTACACCCGCATGTGGCACCGTGCCATACATGTGGGCAATGTTCTTGTCTTATGGTAACGAGTGACAAAAAGTACAGGGAAAGGGCACAGGTCTCGTGGGATGCAGCGAGGCATGCCTGCCCCTTCAGGCTGACATGCATCGGGAGTTGGCAAGTGCTTAGCGCTGTGCTTCCCAGAGCTGGAAAAAACAAGGCTTGCTATTTGTGCACATTATTAATTCTCAGAAATTAGATTAATAATTCTTTGAAATTATTCTGAGATTTTCATTTTCCATGCCTGTGCAAGCATTAAGCAAATATGAGCAGAAAGGTGTTGCTGTTATTATATACTCTAGTGTCCTGAGTACAGTATGTGGCATCTTGGAAAAGGTGTTGCCCTGCGTTTTGGGTGACCCGCCGTTGGAACGAGGTCAGTGCGGAACTGTAGCAAGTCCTGCTCCGGCTCTCCAGCACCCCCGCACTCGAAGCCTCAGAGAGCTGAGTGTAAGGCATCAGGACAGGCCAACACTGCTGCTCTGCTCCAAAACACTTTCAGGCTTTTGGGGGGATGGAAAAGATTTTTGGATGCAGGGGCTGATTGTTCCAAGAACAAGATATGGCCTGGAGAGTACATAGAAACTGGGACAGATCCAATAAGATAGTGAAAAATGGTCTCTTGTTTTCCTGAATTGCTTCTAAATTGAAGATAAAATCGAGCAATCAAGTTAATAAAAACCCTTATTATTACAGAGTCCCTCCGGCGCTCTGTTTATTCAGGTCTCTCCTAGTAATTGCAAGACACCAGATAACCAGTTACAACCAGATCAAAGAAAAGAACTAAAGGCACCTGGAACTGGATGTAGATGAATTTAAAGTAACTAAGACCGAAGTCACTGAGTCACTAAACTTTTTGATCCACAGCACCTCCCCTTAATAGCTGTCTGACAATGGAGACATTTAACTGGCTAAATTAACAGATTGGACCATTTCATTTCTTGGCCAGGAAGTTCCCTGGCAATGCAGTTTTACACTGTGTGCGTGCCCAGCACGAGGCACCCGAGCTGCTGGGCAGCCCCTGCCTAAACCCCATGGGCTTAAGTTTAAGTTCCTCTAACATCTTGATCGAGCAAAGACACTGAGAGTATTGAGTTGAGCACAGATCACGATAAGCAGTGTTACCAGCACCAAAACGGCAGAGGGGGAGGCAACTGTGCTGATTTCTCCATTCCCAGCACAGCGTCTGTTCTGCATTAGCTTTTTCTATGTATTTTCTGTGCATCTATGATTTTTTATCGGGTCCTCCTGCTCCTTAAGTGCAGAATGCATAGAATGCACATGAGCTATTCTACAGAAATGTCCCTTAAACCAAAAAAAAAAAGATTTTGCATTAATGTTGCAGGGCAAGAATTAAATTGGCATGAAATTATGCAGCTACTTTCTCTCACTGCCTATGTGGAACAGACCAGCACCGCTCTATTCTTCACTGAATGGGAAAAAAAATGCCAGTGTTTTACCGCAGCACCTGTGCAGCTGCCAGTGCTGGCCCTGCATTCAGAGCTGGCGTGGGAAGAGAGCAGGAAAAGGAGAGTTGTTGGCACGCGGCGGGGCAGCGGCACCTGTGCACCCAGCACTCCCCGCACGCACTGCATTCACCTGACAACAGTGAGCACAATCCATGGAGAACGAACGCTCTCTGCGTCGCAGCTTCACGTTTTTGAGTTCCACTAAACTCCATAATAGCCATGGTAGCTCGTTTCTTCCTACTGAGTATTTATGAGAGAGTGTCTGAAAGGAGAGTTTTAATGAAATTGTGCTTATCAAGAATGACATAAGCATGTACCCACAATACTTCAGAGGGTAGCTGTACTGGAACTAATCAGCAAGGCTCTTTTTTTCAGTTGTTGATTTATTAAAATTATTACTTACTGTGGTACTTAAGGTCAAGGTATTCAAACATTTTAAGTTTTCTATAAAATTAAGTTTACTTTGAAGAAAGAGTACCTAAAATATTACCAAGTATAGTATAGTGAAAAATATTTGGATGTGACACTGAAAGGAAAGCTCAAGTAAACATTTAAAATCAAGTATGAAAATATTGGCAGGATGTTCTAAGCTAGGAATATGCTGTGCAACTGGGAATGTACTCACAAGGCCTTGCGCCTTCCCTGAATGTGGATGTCATGGTGCGGCCATTGCCCTCTGAACATGAGAGTTAAAGTTTTTATCCAGATTGGCCTTGGCCTCTGCAGTGTGGACGGGACGATGACCTTCTTAAGAAAGGGTGGTGATGAGAGCCCCATCACTCACCCTTCTGTGAATAACAAGTGCTTCTTCAAGATGCTTAGTCCTTGCTCTGCCCTTGCTTGCCAGTCTGCAACTTTGATAATTATTTGCACCTGTTCAGAAATATGGCAATATCATAAAATGTTTCCATTTGGATTTTGCAACACTGTGCGCTCCTTCTGTGGGCATGAACATGTCTGAAGTCGAGATGGAGTGTTCCAGACTGGATCCAGATGTGTGGGACTCAGTTCCCTTTCCTGGTAAAAAGCAGATTAGGTTCTTTCCCTGGAACAAAATTACCTCTGAAGATGACTGTTGTGAACGTCTTCTGCCTAAGTAAGAAGCTGGAGGCGCCCTGGGTCGAACTACCCTCTAGAGACACCCTTGGCCTGGTGACTGTTACTGGATTGCGGATGCCATGGTCTCTTGTAGCTGCCAACACCACTGCACATTTAGTCCCACTGTGCAATTTATAGCACAAGTCATATAGTCCTTTGAGCTTACTACAATTCTGAGAATAGTAAAATAAAAATACCCAGGTTTTACTGCAGTTGAAGCAGCAATTCCTTCTGCATTCCCCTAAAGGCCAGGAGAAGCCTGAAGGAGTAAGGAAAGGACGGCCCGGGGTACCGTGTGGGGCAGGGAATGCTCTGCAGGACGCAGGGGTGCCCTGCGGAGGCAGAGACGGCTGCTTGGTGAGGAGCCAAGGTGCACGGGGGTTAGCGCGAGAGGCAGTGCCACCCGGGAGTCAAACTGGACGTGTCCAAACACGCTATGCACGTATACAGAGGTTGCCAGCAAAGGGAAGGCTGTAGTTCCAGGAAAAAAAACATATTTTGCACATCCCACACTGTTTTTGCTTCCTGTGAAAGATATGATTTTCAGGTTCTGCTTGCTTCTTCCAGTACCAAGCTTGGGAGGGATTTGTTTCTTTTATATGAAAGGGTTATGGGACTGGGTTTTGCTGCCACTCACAGTTGTCAGAGAGCATTAAATCTTGACAAGGAAAATGGGGAAAAACAAGTAATAGGACTATAAAATTGCTAAGGAAAAGCTGGGTTCTAGTAATGAAATCTGAAAGGTTAGCCAGCTTATAAATAAATAAAGCTTTTTTTCTAGATATTTTGATGAAGCAATCTGTTACTTATTAGGTGGATCCAGAAAATGTCAGACTAGCTAGTTTTTAAACTGCAACATGGTAATGGTAATTCACCTGGAGCAATGCTTCTAACGTGTGTGTGTTCGCTGTTGTGCAGGGTGAAGCTGAGACGAGCACTGCTGGACAGACGGTTGCTGGAGAGGAGAGAACTAGCCCTTCAGGAAGCCCTCGTGGCAGAGGAGAGACAGCAGCGCCTCGAGGCGCTGCGGCAGCAGGTGCTTTTATTTCCTGTTTGCAGTATTTTCACACACAGTAATGATACAGACATTCCCTGTCATACTCTGTGAAAGATAAAAAGAACAATCTATCAAAAGCCAATAAATGAAGAAGCTAAAATGCAGTTTAGGTCTGACATTAACATTAATTCTGTCATGTTACAGATCTCGGGTGCTTTGTAACCTTGACAAGAGGAACATTATGATGTTAAATTGCACTGCAGAAACTGCTACTATTTGAAAATTGATAGATAATATTTTTTTGTTTTTTTTTTCTCTTTGTATTTATTTTTTGTTTCCATTGCTTTATATTTACTATTTGTTTTCTCTTTGTATTTACTTTTTTTTCTTAATCTTAAGTCTTCGTTGAGTTTCACTCACAATTTATGAGTAATTTAAATACTTTTTTAAATTCTGAAAATTTCTTGACCTTGGACTGTAAGTCCTCAAGGAGATAAACTTAACTGTCTGAAACTTCTGCACCTCACTTTAAAACAAGCATCTCTAGAAAACCTGCTAAGTTTTACCAATGTAAATCCACTGTTAATTTTTTCCTCTTGCTGACTTTTGAAGCAGTAATGCTGCCTTAATATATATTTTTGCATGTAATCTTGTTTTAACTCTGAAGAGCACAAGGGAAAACCTCAAGTTCAAATTCCTTGCACTCTGGGAAGCGCAACCAGTAGGTACGGCCCAAAGGAAGTACAGCGAGGGAAAAGGTGTGTTCTGAGAGCTTTTGATTTGGGATAACTGAAACGCCTCTATCGGGGCAGCGCTCTCTTCTGCATTACCCACACTTAAACATACAGTATTTGACACAGCCTTGACCTCACCTCTGCCCTGCGCTTTGACTCGGGATTAGCCGGTGCGGGGCCAAGCATGCGCCAGCAAAATTCCTCCGTAATCCCCTGTGGATTTTGTGCCCGCACGGGCTTCGGCTCCAGCATTCGGGTTTGCAGCGTCAGGAGGAAAGAAGGATGTAGGAGCTCGATCTCCTGCAGGAGAGCTAGCGTCATGGCAATAGACAAACCTCAGGCATCGCTGGGCTGAGGTTCCAGTCTTTCTTCAAATGCTCTAGTTCATTTCCAGTAGATATTAACTTATTTTTAAAAATCTGATTCAGTTAAATATTTTGTTGCAAGGACAGTATTGATTTTAGGGTCAATGCCTTATTATGAAGAATTGTGTTACGTCTTTTTTAAGTTATTGCAGTGGCTTTTGCATCATTTTTCATGAGTGGCAGCAGTGTTGGTGGGTCTGTTCATCTCTCCTGACTAATCCAACTCTCTTATCGAGGCACAAATGCTTTAGAGCTGCCTTTGACTAGAATTCTGTAGTTTTGCTTCATTATTTTTCCTAACTGATATGTCTTTGTGTTTCACACTGATAAAATACTCCTCCATGAAATATATGGCCCTCACTTTTATAAGGAAAAAGGGGGGCCTTTAGGAAAGTTACGCAGTTTGTGCATTTTGAAACCCTATAAATATAATGAAAACATATTAAATATGAGTATGAAAAAGTAATTTTCATATGATTTCACATTTCAGTTGGGATACCCTAACTATCTCATGAGCCTTGCTGTATTTTCCAAAGTAGTATTTGCCTGTATCTACATATTTTAACACAGCAGGCCACACCGGGCTGCTCCACGCAGCTCCAGGCTGCTCCGTGCAGCTCAGCACCGCACTCGCCCCAGCCTGGGCTGGTAGCAGGAGCTGGGGCAGGGCCCACTCCGCTCCCTGCTGCCGGGTGCTTTTCCAGGGCTGAACCTGGGGGCTCCTTCCCTGTGCTGCTGTTCCTCAGCCAGACCGAGCTCTGGTCGCCTGGAGCCATGGGGCATGAAACAATCGCGTACTCAGGGAGCCCTGCGCAGGCAGCAGCCATTAACAGCCATGAAGTGAGAGGCCCTGCAGGGAAGGAGCGGGCAGGGCGCCGAGGGGCCTTGGGCTCAGCACTCGCATGATAGACTTGGTGCAGGGCAAACTGGTGCAAGGCACCTTTGAGACACAAGCCAGGCAGGACACGTAGTCCTGGGCACGTTACCGATAACGACCTTTTCTCACCTTGGCTCTACGCAGATTGTGAAGTGCTGCTGTTGTTATTCTGTGTGTTTCAGGTTGCTGTTGTTGCAAGACTAGATCCAGCGAGAGCGGTGTCTGATACTGTGGCATCCAGAGCTAGGATGGGCATTGGAGCCGAAGAAGAGTTTGTCCTTCAAAAGCCGCTCTTTAGCTTGCATACGTACAACGAGCAGCAGGTACTTGGCTCTAAGTGTGCTGTGTGGTTAGTGTGTGCAAGGGTGTTGTACTAGAGCTGATCCCTTTTACACTTTTATGGTGGATTCAAGAGCACCTCCCTTGCATGCACTGCAGTGCTGGAAGGGAAGTGCCGCAACACCCAGGTCCTCCTGGCTCGCAGGACGCAGTTGGTGGCAAGTGTGGGGCATTCACCGTAGGGCAGAGGGAGTTTCTGCCTTGGGAGGGCGACACGGCATCCATCTCCCCCGAGCTGACAGCCAGCGGCCATCACTGCCTGCTGCTTAGCTGGGCATCAGCTGGTGCTAACAGGCAAGGGCTGGCGGCCGGGAGGCATGCAGGCCGCTAACATCAAGTTAAGCAATATAGGGAGGGATTTTCAGACTCGCTATTCCACGGCATCGAAATCTATGTTTTTGAAATTATTCCCTCTCTGGAGAGTGTACTTACAAAAAGAGAAACGCTATTGGTATGGATCTACAGCATAAAAGCCTTATTATAGCATTGAATAGACTGAAATTAAATGATACCTGTAATTAAGATGTCCAGCACTTCCCAGTATAAGATCTGTGCTAAACTGCAACATTTTAAAACTGCTCATTTCGGTAAGAGAGACCTGCTGCACAGGATGTAGCTTTGCTTGCCTATGGAAATTTACCCAACTCTGAGTGATGGATAACTGCTGGAAAAGTCTTAGCTTGAAAATGCTCTGGAAATGCCCCTCTCAGCTCGGTACCTGAGTCTGCAGAATATTGTGCACGTTTCACCTCAGCAGGTTCCTTGTTGTTGTTGTTTGTTCAACAGATCATTTCCGACCCCAGGCTCCGTGTTGAACTAGCTCTTCGAGAAGCTGGGCTTCATAAAACTCTATACGCAAAAGAGATTTTACCCAAAATTCCTCCGCTGAAGCTTCCAAGGAAGGACATGGAATCCACGGCTTTTAAACCGTAGCGGAGGTTGCATATCGAGAGCTGGGATGCAGTCTTGGGCCTTTTGTGAGTGCTGGTAATAAACTGCCCACAGGCTGCTGGTGGCAGGTGTGCTCATTGCGAAATGCACCCGCACTTCCCCATATGCCCAGAGCAGCGGTTCATGCAGGCCCCGAGCACAGAAGCAGGGCGGCACAGGCCGAGGGCTACAGCTCGTGCCGAGGCTGAGCGACCCTCCAGGAAAGACGGTCGCGCGGGCGCTGCTGGGGAGCCGTGTTCCCGGCGCTCAGCAGTGCTCCCAGTGCTGCTCAGGACTGACACGTCAGGAGGGCAGCAACGCCAAGTCCCCGGTTCCCCTCCTCACGGCTCAGACTGTGTCAGTGCAGCCTTTACCTCAGCAGCACTCGGCCGGCTCGCCAGCTCGCCCCGCCGTGCTGGGGCTCTGCAGCTGTGCCGGGCAGCTGTACCGCGCGGCTGAACCATACGTTTGTAGCATACAGCTGTACCATATAGTCGTACCAATGAGCGATATGGCTGGCCGCTGCCGTGCAGCACTGCAGAGCCAGCGGTGCCCCTCTCCGCAGCAGGTGGGGACATCTGAGCCCCAGAGATGCCCCAGTCTGGTAAGTGCCTCTCTATAACTGGCAACAGAAATACAAAACAGCCACGCAGAACAGTCACTTTGGGCTGTGTTATGGTGTATAAACTTTCCACATAACTTTCATGCCAAGTTGCTTGAGAATTTGATATTTTTAATTATAAAATCTTCATTATCATGAATGCTTCTATTATTCCTTGATTATTTTAAGGAGAAACTTAACCTTTGTCTATATTTGGAAACCAGTTTGGTGCATTACGTTTACTGCAAAGCAATCACCCAAACAAATGCATATTGCAAATTAGGCTTTCAGAATAAACTATCAAATTAGGAATAACATTTCAGCTCTGCGATCTTTATTTTGCAGCTGAAAACCATTAATATGATTCAAACAAATGGAAGAGAAATTGATGTTATTTGATTTTCTAACGGGTTTTGTTTTCAAGCCTTACATGAGTGCACAACATGTGTGCGCAAGGGGCAGCCCGCAGCTTGCCTGCCGGGAAGGGCAGGAACTGCCGGCGCCTAACAGCACTGACGAGTGCGAGTGCCGGCAGCCACTTCCGGCGCCGCGCGGGCAGCGGCGTCCTGGGGGCTCCGGGCGCTGCTGGGGGCCCGGGAAGCCGCGTCCCACACGGGTCTCGCGGCGGCGGCGGGACCTGCCGTGGGCGCCGGGCCCG
>VWPW01014099.1:374634-411364 GCA_013389825.1 Crypturellus undulatus
CAGCCCGGCCCCACCCGCCAGCCGGCGCTGCCTGTGGTCGCGGCTGCTGCTCGCTCCACCGCCGCGGCCCGTGCGCGCCAGGGCAGGGGCGGCCGGGGCTGCCCCCCGCGGGCCTCACGCTCTCGCCGTTCAGTTCAGCTGCCTTTTCCAAAGGGCGCTTTAAGCTGCTGAGAAGGGATTCTGCCTGCATGGATGTCCCGTTTTTTTCGGGGCGCGGTGCCTGCCGCGGCTCTCGGCCTGCCCTTGGGAGCGCTCTGCGGGCAGCCGCGGGAGCTGCAGGCCCCTTGCTGCCTGCCGCGGTTCCCGGCTTTCCTGTAGCCGGCTGTTTGCTGGGGTCCTCGCGCGTGGCGCCTGCGGACTCTGCTGCTCTCCTCGGCGCGCCTTGCCGCTGCTGGCCGCAACGCGGGGAAGCTCCGCGGCGGCCGTGCCGGGCCCCCCCGCCCTGTAGCGTCGGCTCCTGTTCCCTCCCCTCGACCTGGCGTTCGTGTCTCTGCCCGCGGCGAGAGCGTGGCTCCCGGGACTCGGGAAGAGCCACTGCTCACAACTTCTTGCGTTGCTTATTTGTCTTCTCGACCCTTCCTGAAGGTTGGCTTCACTCTGTCCGTTTCTGTCTACATGTCAGGGTGAACTTCAGTGTGCCTTACTCATTTGTGCAACTCTTTCAGTTTTATACATCATCAGTTTTTACCTAAATCATTGTGACTAGGTCAAAACTATAGAAGGTGGGGCTGTTCTTTAAATAAAACAGCCTAAGGAAGGATAAATGTTTCATTTTTAGGTTTAGTCTTAATTCATATAACATGTTTCGCAGCTAAAAGTTGAGAGAGGGAAGTCTTGCCGAACTCGTATCAATGGTGTCCCTGGAGACATCGTTGGCAGTGTCTCGGTAAGCTTGACACATAGGTGCATTAACTGTTATTAACTCATTTTTAATGTGCTGTTCTTATGTGTGCTGCGAGATAGTGGAGCTGTTGCCTGGTGCTCTCTGAAGAGTGCTGTAGGTGCCTTAATTACCTAAGAGGGATTTGCAAGGACGCGGCTGTGTCTGCGGGAGCGTGGCCTTCCCTGTCAGGTCCCCCAAGCAGCAGTGCTGACTGCGGAGCCTTCCTGTGGGCGCCCCAACTCTGCACCCTCCTCTCGCTTTGCTGGCTACCTGCTTCATGTTCTTGTGGTCGATGACCAGCTTCTGTCTTTATGTGCTGTGAGTTGGTTACTCTTTTGGGTGATGCCAAGTTAACCTTTAAAGCTGTTTCGAAAGGCTCCTCTGGAAGAGAAATATGTATGTGCGAAGGAGCTGAGGTAAAAGGGGAGGACCCAAGATATCTATTTCCTGTAAAATGGATCCCTTTTGAAGGGTAGCTCTCAGTGAGCGCCTCTCTGAAGCCTTCAGAGAAATCTCCTCGCTGCCTCCCTGGGCACAGAAGGGCAGCGCTTGTGCACAGTCTGGCTGCGGTGACACAGGCAAAGGTGCAAACGTGCCCAGTGCTGGGCGAGACCCAAAGGGGTGTGGCAACAGAACCAGTGTCTTCCTGCTGCACTGTTCATCCAGTCTGTGTCCAGCCATTAAGGAATCTTGCAGTTCTGGCAAGATGATGCAAGATGCAGCAGAGACATCAAATGGCTCATTTGGGAGGGATGCAAATGAGCCTGGGAGAGGGATAGAGGTAATTTAAGAAACAGCCCTCTGTCATTGGCTGCCTTGCTGGGCTTTGCTCTTCCAGGAGCAGTGTTGGTCATGGGGAAGGGCAGCACTGCGACCCGAGACCCTCCTGAGGGCAGTGAGGGGCGGTAAGGGTGCCGAGCAGCCCCTTTCTCCGTGCCAGCCTGTGCATGAAGCCAGGCTTTCGTTTAACAAGAACGCAGTGCTAGGGTAGGACCTGAGGACGTCCCTGTGGAGCAGCTGGAGCTGCCCTCCCATGCATCTTGCCAGTCCCCTCGTCAAATGCTCTCTGAGCTGATTCTCCTCCAGGAAGCTCTCAAATGGAGGCTGCCTCCTCTTGAAACCCTTCTCTTCTGCTGGGTAAAGGCAGATGAAAGCTCAGTCCATTCGTGCCTGCAGCGTGCAGAGCTGCAGGCGTGGCTGGTGCAACAGAGCTGGCAGTGGTAGTCGCCCTCTCTCACGATGCGTGAAGACTCACAGAGATTCACTGGGCTGCCCTGTAGGTTGGTCTTAATGGCTTCTTTGCTTTAAAACCTCAGGGTAGAAGAGACTGACACACTTGAGGAGAATGGGACTTGCATTGTTTTCCAACACGATGTAAAAACAGACCTTTTAAATCCTGCTCTAGACCAGTCCTTAACGTGTAGTCTCTCCAGTTGTCACATCTTTTATTTGCCTGCATGTACTGTGAAGAATAATAGTACTGCAAAGCAGAATTCATGGAAGTTTGAGGAATTTTGAGATCATCAATTTGGAACATGCTATTGACAACAAAATGTTTTCAAGGATTTTTTCTGATTCTTCTTGGCCGTGCTTACAGCCCAGAAAAGGTTTTTGGGAGGTGTTTTTAGGAGCAGAGCAGGATAGGTGAGTATGATGGGGTAGCTCCGACGACGTCGTTTGTGTTACCTTGGCCTTCGAGTGTGTGACCCAGTTACAGCTAGTGAGAGATGACTCAAACGTGGCCCCTTGCAGCCTAGTGCTCACAAAGTGATTTGCACTTCTGAGCACAGCTGGTGATGGGTGCTCGCTCGCAGTGTGGAGCCTCTGCGCTCGCCCTCGCTTGCTGGGGTGCTCGCTGCCTGCAAGGAGCACTGGCTGGCGCGGGCGGCAGCAGCCCGCGCGGAGCAGCGGGCCATGTCAGACACCCAGCGTTCTGTGTCAGTGGCTCTCCCTGGAAAGGCAAAATTGAGTGTGTGATTCATCTGCTGGTGAACAGTCAGCATCAGGTGCTGCACGTCAGCCTCAGCCAGTTATTAGCCATTCCTTTTTTCACACAGGCGTCTTTTGATCTGCTCTTTCGTTTGGTGCTGGGCTCGCCTGCTGCCAGCGCTCTGCCCTGCTTGCAGACCCACTGCTGTGGGTTGTTGCAGCACTGTGCTGTGCCAGGGATGCCTGGCAGGCTGAGTCCCGCTGCAGGCAGCCTCCTGCTCGGCATTGCAAATGCTGGAAGTGTGATTTGCTGTCGCGGCAGTTGCTGGAAGCAACTTCTTGGTGCCTGCGGAGTAGCTTGCCACAAACCCCTACTGCCCGGCCCTCTAATGTCCCCAAGGCAGTCACTATCCCTCATCTCAAGCATTTGGCCATACCCTCTTAGTGCAAAGGCTGTGAAAGGGTCTAAGTGGTTAGGGTATCTTCCGGTCCTTCAGAGCAGCAGTTTCTTTGCTCTAAAGTTCTAAAATGTGAGTTTTAATGTGAGTAGCTCTGCTACTTTTCAGGAGAGGGAATGGGGCAGTGTGAGACTTCTGTCCTGGGGAGGGTGTCTGAGGTCGCTGCTGCAGGGGTCTTAAATCGTGAATGCAAGGGGGATACCTGGAAAGTCATGAATATATGTTATTTCTCATGGTGTATGACTAGAGGATGCGCTGTGTAAGCAGTAGCCAGCAAATCTGAAATAAAAGTATTTCTTGTATGGTACCTGTTTTAAAATGTGGAATCATTGCTGTGGGACACCCAAGAGAGCCATTCCCAAGTGAATTGGATCTATTAGCAGGTCTGTGGGCAGACCATCAAACACAGTGGTCCGGATGCAGTTTCTGGCTTGGGGATTTATCTGTGGCTGGTGGGAAGCATGCGGAGGAAGAGTGATCTTTGCAATGTCCTTTTTCTGTCTTTCTGGGCCTCTGTTACAGTCCTGCTTGGGAGTTGCAGGTTGCTGTTGAGCTAGGTGGGTGTTTTGTTACTGTTGTTTTCCCCCAGCTGAGCTCCAGCAGCAGCTAGACAGTGAAGCGCTCATCAAAGGGTCCTGCCCGAGGAGGCACTCCCTTGGAACACACCTGGCTGCGCTGAGCGGTGCTGCTGTCCTGGTGCATGTAGTGCTTCTGGAGAGACCTCTGCGGAGGGTCTCTGTGGGCACGACCCAGAGTGGCCTTGGCGCTTCCTTGCCTGTCAGCAGAGGCTGTCAAGAACCCAGCCTGCAGGCCCCGGGGGCCACGGCCGCCCCAGCAAGTCCCCGTGTCACTGCTGCCCTCCGCTGCTGGTTGCTGCGCGAGCGTTTTGGGCGGGCTGCTGCTGAGCTGCCCCCGCTTGTGGTACCATTCCGCCAGCTGGGCTAGGCACCCATGGGGCTCTGGCTCCAGTGGCAGGCTCGCCCGCTCCGCTCGGCCCTTCAGTGTCACGTAGCTTCCTGCTGTGCGGGTAATGTTGGGACCGGAGGCAGAAGAGATGGGATCTACATCTCTCTAGGAAACAAATGTAAAACTAAACAAAATACATGTTTGTATTAAAGCAGACTGTGCTATTTAGGATGCTTCTTTGCAATAAAGTTGTCTCTTGTGTTTGTGTGGGTGGACTGGAACAATTAAGTCATTTTAAGGCAGAATTATGAAAGAGAGATTAAAAAGAAAGAAAAGATAGTGGTTTGGTTTAAGAGGGAATAAATTGTTTCATGTATTATGCTGGTGGAAGGATAGACAGTACCCTGCAGGCTGCTTACCAGGCATAAACATCCTGGCCGTGTTGCTTGCTCAAACTGTCCTAGGCTTTGCTGGGGCTCCCGCTTTATCCCATGTCCCTCCCGCACACAGTCGCAGCCGGGCAGCTGCTCAGCCCGCAGAGACGCAGCCTCCGGAGGCCCCACGTGCCCCCGAACCACTCGGCCGGGCACTTGGCCTGGCCGTCAGTCCCGCAGCATTGCAGTGTTCCTGGGCCTCCTGTTTGATTGTGCCAACGTGAAAAGATTCACAGCACACAGTGCAATAGTCCACGTATTAAACTGGTTAATTCATATCTGCCAGAGACTCTCGAGTTGTGCATCTTTGAACTTGATTTTTTTTTAGCTTAAAACTTAAGTTGTAATTAAAATATCTAGATATACTGGTAGCTTATGAAACAAAAATAGAAGCTCTTGCAAATGATCTAGTTTCATCAAAAGGACAAGATTCTTTTTTAAATGTGATTACAGTAGAAGAATACAGTAGAAGAGTTGGAAAGCACAGACAGAAATTCTTCTCCAGGCACTCATTCTGAAGTATTAAGCATTGATCTAAGCAGTAATTTTTATACCACTTGACTTGTATTTTTGGCGTGGATCATAAAACATGCATGTGTAATGACTGCACTGGAATTGTGGTGTTGAGAAGATGCCTATGCAGCAGTTTTCCCTGGCTGCCTTTCCTTGCGGCCGAGAGGCCTCAGTGCGGTAGGAGACCGTCTCGCTACTCTCGGCTCTCCAGGCCCCAGGGCCTGTCCTCAGAGCACAGCTGCCATAGCCTGGTGCTCTCCCTACAGCCAGAACGGCTGATCCGTTTGGAGGCAGCTTCAGTGCAGGCCAGCTCACCAGGCAGAGGAGCGTGGGGAAGCTCAGGTACGCGTTCTGCTTTGCAGTGACGCTGTGGCTGAAATCTTTTGGGCATTCGCTGTTCTCCAGCACTTGGGCATAGTTTGACCCTTCTCTGCCCAGAAAGAGGAATGCAAGTTATTTCAAGTCACTGGGAAAGAGTAAAACAGCTCCAGTTATCAGACTGTGGAAGAGCGTGGGATGTGTTACCACCTCTGTGATTCCTACCACAGACGCAGTCGGTATTGGTATCCATGTGGCCTGCAGAAGGGCCTGTAGCTTGCCAGCGCCGTAACTTGGTCTCTTCTCCATTTCTGCTGTCATGTTTTTTCTCCTCCTTGCCTTTTGTTGTCAAGACCAAGTACTTTTAAAAAATTCTTCTACAACTCCCTGTCTTTGTTTTTGCTATTTCTTTAACCTCAAATTAGTTGATTGTCAATTAGGCCTTTACGAATGTGCCAAAAATGCTATATAGACACTTCTACGTGTGTTTGTGGCCCTACACATTTGCCTCGGCCTTCAGAGAATAACTTAAATGATGCCGTGTTACGACTTGCCTGAGCAGCGTGGTGTTTTTCTGTCTTCAAGCTTCATACACACATGTAAGACTCATGTCCTTCCCTCCAAAGTAGGGCTGTGCATAATTGTTCTGCAAAACCTGTTCTAAAGTCTGAAGCTATTTAGACCTCTCCCTCCATGCAAGTTCTTTATGACTCAGTATTTTGAAGAATGATTATATCAATAAGACTGTTCCTAAATTAGAGAAATAAAGACCCAAACAGTGTTAAAATACCTTTGAAAGAAATATGGTGTTTCCATGCCTCTGCAAAAAGGCATTTTGTGGCAAAAGTGGTAAGCCAAAAAGGCTCTGTAGAAAATCTTCTTAATAATTATTTGGACCTGGATGTTGTTCAGACAGTCTAATAAAACATTTATTGGACTCTGAGTACAACAGAGTCCAGGATTTTAAGGGATTTTTGTCTTGTTCTTTTTTTCCACTAGGAAGTGCAAAATGATACAAAGTTATGGGCCAAAAGACAAAACTTACTTGTAGAAGCTGTTAGTTTTCTTCTTGTGCAGTTACTTGAGTCTTTAAGATGAGTGTTTTTTTCTTCTTTTTTTTTGAGGCTGTAATACGGTTTTCTACCCCCGTTAACAAAGCGTCCGTTAGGAGAAAACTTTTGCTTTATTTCTGACCTGGGAATCTGTGAAACTTTGGCATGTGGACCAGTTACAGTTATATTGGGGTGGTTCCCAGGGGCTGCTCTTTATTCAGAAGAGGCCCTGTTGCATGCCAGCAAGGGCTCTGAAGGCCCAGAAACATCAGCCTCTGAATGGCTTTGCCTTGGCTTCAGAGGGAGGCTGCTGGGCGCGGGGAAGCGGACGGAACCCTCGGGTGGGAGGGGGCTTCGGGGTGTTTGCCGCCTGGGCCAGGTCGGGGCAGGCGAGCCGCCTGCCCCAGGAGGCCGTGCAGGGTATTCACCACCCGGGTGCATTGGGGCAGGCAGCTCCACTCTGCTCCGGGAGGCCGTGCAGGGCATTCTCTGCCTGGCTGTGTCGGGTGGCTCCACTTGGGAGCCGCGGACTACTTGGCAGTGCTTCTTCCATGGCAGGAGCCTTCCACGACCTCACTGCATTTCCTGCGAGCGCTCGCGCTGCCCAGCTAGCGAGGCCCCTTCCAGGCTGCTCTCTTGTGCAGACAAGCCTTTAATTTGCCGCCTTTGAAAGGCAGTGGTGTTTCAGTGCATGCTGTTTCGCTGAGTCTCATGGTGCTTGACAGTTCTTTTGAGACAAGGCTGAAGAAATCAACTAATTTCCCCTTTGAAGGGGGAGAGAGGAAGCGGGTTTACAGTTTTTCCTGGCTGTGAGGGGGAGAAGGGGAAGCAACTGCATTTCTAGATGCCCGAACACAAAGCATACGAACCAGGACACATTTCCTGAGGAGCCTCCTGGCGACGTTTGGATGCCTTCTTGCAGGCACTGTAACCACTTTCCATTCCCCATTTTAAAAAAAAAGGCAAGCAAAAAAAGACTGTTTAGTAGTGAAGCAAACCTGTTCAAGGCCTTGGTGTGCTAGTGAAGTGTAAAAATGTATGGGATACTATTATTTTTTCTCCCCAGTCGAGGCTTAGAAAGGCTCTGCTAGATTCTGCGTTTCCCATCTTGGTCTCGTTTCCATCGGCCAGGCGCGCTTGGCACATGAGGGCAGGGTCTGGCGATGGGCCACCCGCGCTCCAGGTGGGCTCTGCCCTACTGCAGGGCTTCCCCACGTGCCATCCTGTGAGCCCCCCCGTCCACGGCCCCGCTCTGCCCTGCAGAGTCGTTCGGTCCCGGTGGGGGAACGCCCAACTGGGCTCCCAGCATGAGTTTAGGGCAGGCCCCTCTGAGGGATGGGTCAGCTGTGCGGGGAGCTGCGATTAGGGCGGCCTCTGCCCCCCGGGGTTCTTGGGATCCCCCTGGCACACAGCTGTTCACCAGGCTTTGGCCTTGTCCTAACAGCTGTTGCAAAAAAAAGTATTCTTGTTTGTTGAAGACCCTTTTGGTGTCATGCTGAAGAAGGCTGCAGTAGCTACAGTGTTGATAGGCCCCGTGCAGCTGCAAACAGACCTGTAGGGCTACCTGAGACTTGCAGGTCAGGACCAGGAATAAAGTAAATTGGCAGGTGCTGATAACACTGGTCTGTCCGTTCCATGAGAGACTGGGGAAGTGTTCAGGTGTGTAAATGTTAAAGCAGTATTTGGTTGGTTCTTTGATCTTGAAAGAATATTTTAGGGGAAAAAAATCGTGTCTGTTATTTGTAAAGTTTAAATTAGAATAAATGAGTGTAGTAAAACTTTTTCCATGTGAAATAGGCTAAAATATTATTTTTTGCACTTTATGTTTGCTCTATGTTGAGTTTAAAAACTGGAAGGCTAATGTTCAGACTTATGTGGGATGATTTCAGGAAATAGATGAGGTTTTAATCCCTGAATCAACCTGCCCCTGAAGCAATATTGAAGAAATACACTTTACCTTTGCTATTGCACATTTAAAGTATGAAAGCTTCTATTAGCATACAGGAATGAACTCTTTTGAGTATAGTTTAGTTCCCATCCGTTTGCTTGCTGCTTTTCATAAAAAAAAGCAGGTAGATTGTGAATAAAAGTGATGAAATGCTCTCTTACCCCCAGCGGAGGTGGTTAAAGGTAAAAAGTGCTTCCTGCCAGTCTGTGCTGCTGCTAAGTGACTGCAGTGAAATCCCCTAATGGGGCTCGAGCCCTCTGTGCGGCTGCTGCTCCCGCTGGAGGAGATGCTGGCTGGCGCCGGACCGGAGCTCTGCTCTGCTGTGGCGCGGGAGGCCCCAGGAGCCCTGTGCCGCCTGAAGAGCTCTCACAGCAGGGCAGCCTGCGCCCTCCCTGCCCGCCAGGCTGCGCTCCCAGAAGGGACAGGCCGGTCTCCTCCCCGACGAATGGCTACTTAAGCCTAGATACCGTTAAACAATGCGCTCATTTATGTTGGGCAATAATTAACTATTCTTTAGGAAAGAGGAAAAAGATGTGCCAATCCAGATGTAGAATTGGTTATTTAAATTGTGACTCAGCTTGGCCATTTAAACCACTTTGATCTCAATTCAATTGGGAAGTTTTTATCCACATACCAGAAACTGAAACGAACAGTTCACCTGTGCAAATGCAAAATGCTACTTAAAGAATTTTGCGGGAAAACCAGGTACGATTCCAAGTAGTATTTCCCTGACCTTAACTTGTGCTCGGCTTTTCTTTGGATCATTGTGCTAATACAGTATTGCTCATTTTATTTTGCATTTCTATAGCTGCTTTTTTGCTGGTAGTCACACACACAGACGACTCTGCGGCACTGAGCATGGAATTCCCTGCTTGGCGAAGCGGCCGCACGGAGCAGCCACATGCAAGGGCCCTTGGGCGCTCTGCGGGCTCGTGCACCCTGCCCGCGACAAGGTAGGCGCCTGGAGCACCGCACCCAGGTCTGCGGTGGCGCTGTGCTGAGGGCTGCAGGGAGCGCTGGAGCCCAAGCTCCAGAAGGTGGCTGGACAGTGCTCGGCTCCCGCCTCCGCTTCCCGCAGGCCTTCTGGCGGCGCTGGCCTACTGGTCCTGGGCCCAGCACTCTGCTGGGCGCACTGAGACCAAGACCTCGACTCGCGCAGTGGCAGCAGCGCAGGGTGTGAGGGGCTGCTCGGAGCAGCGAGCAACTGCGCAGCCAGAATACCTGGCACCGGCTGCACGTGCGGAGTCGTTGGCTGGCCAAGACTGTTACTTAAAGAGCAGTTGTTGATGGCTGTCTCTTACAGCAGGGTGCTTTAAAAAAAATAGAAACAGTCTCTGGGTGAGTATGAACCTGGCCAGCAACGCCTGTGTGCCCTGAGAGGCCAGGCTTGCTGTGAATCTCCAGTGCCACCGCTGGAGGTGACAGCTGGGGCCTTGGCTGGGCCCTCTAGAGCCTGTGGAGAGGGAAAAGCAATAAGAAGGTGTTGATCCTGGCTGCAGAAACTAGAGTGAGGAGTGGCTCGTGACAGTCGCTTATAAGAGCTGCTTGAAGCAGCAATAAGGGGAACGCGGGAGAAGCCCTTCTGCTGCCACCTTGGCCTCCTGCGAAGTGCTGTGAGCAGGATCCAGGTGGGAGCCAGAGCCCGAGCCCAAAGTCTGTGTGAGGTGACAGCTGAAGGAGCGAGTACTTCAGGCACCATCCACTGTTACCCCCAACCAACTTCTTGTAAAATTAGCACGGGCTCAGGCTGACCTGGTTGTTGGCAAGGTGCCAACGCTTGAAAATGATCTGCTGGATTCAGATCCATGAGCCTCTTTCTTGGAAAAGGAGAAGCTGAAAGAAAAGAACCAGAAGGAGCATATGGACCTAAAGACAACCCAGAGGGCGAAAGCTGAGGGAGGTACCAGAAAATGAAGTGAAAATGGTCTCTTTGAAAGACTTCAAGTGAGTGAAAATGATCAGGGTGATAGTAGGGAACACAGTAAGAGGAGAAATCAAGTTTTTTTTTTTTTTTTTAATCATTTGTGCCACATGAAATTTGGCTAGCTACGAAGTACTGTGTTTGGCAGCGTTTTGGTGGTGAAGCGGTTTCCTGTGGCCTGTGACTATAAACTGCGTGATCCGGGGGGGAGCCGCCGTACTGCAGAGCAGAGCCGCTCCACGGCAGCTCTCCCAGCCTGGCGTCTGCACAGTGTCAGGAGCCACGGGGCGCTGCTGAGCTCCCCGCTGCAGTGCTGTGGCTGCGTGCAGAACAGCCAGCACTGCTGCTGCCAAGCTGCTGCAGCATCGGTGACAGGGGCTGCAGCATCAGTGCTGCAGGGTTGCAGCGCAGGCCTGGCCCTGTGTGCTTCTCCGCACTCATTTCCGTAACTCACTGTCCATGATCTCAGCAGGTTAACCAAAATGACACTGCAGATGGCTGTGTGAGTGGCTGCATGTGCGGCAGCAGCACCAGTTCTATCCAGTCGCACCACTAATACTCCCTTATATTTAATTTCCTTTTCTAGGTCACTATTTTCTCACCTTTATGTTTTAAGAATTATAAGGTTCCATATCAGTTTTGTTCCTGTTGTCTGTCTGATAACCTTTTCTGTAGTTATTCTGAATTGGAAAGGATTTTTGCATTGGGTTTGAGAGTCTGTGAGCAACTCATTTTTTTCCTAAGAAAAGGTACATACGGGAAATCCGAATAAGAGCTGGAGCTTGAAGTGCTCTGGAAGCTGGTGTGTTGCTTTTTCCAGCTTTCCTGTTCCCCTGCTTTGTACGCAGGCTGAATTTCCAGATGTTGTTTTGGCTTCCAGGTAGCAAATGGGGATAGTGACCATTTCTCGTGGTGGCAGAGGCGGCCTGGCCGGCCCTGCGCTGACATGGGATAGCAGAGGAAAGCTCCACTGCTGGCACAGCAGCAGGGCAGGGTGGCCCCCGCAGGCGCTGAGCAGTGCCCGCTGCGAGAGGGGCAGCTGCAGTGCCCCAAGAGTGTTTGAGTAACACCAGACACCACCTGCTCGCGTGGCAGCTGTGCTTGGTTCCCGTGTGCGAGTCCGTTCCTCTGCCTGTGTTTTCTCAGGTAGAAACTGATTCAAAGCCCCCCCCTTTTCCCTGCTCGTTCCCTCCTGTGGGTGGTTGTGGATGTGGGGTGGGGATGTGAAGCGGGGCAGGAGGAGGTGTCAGCCGCTCTGAGCTCAGGTATGGTTGTGCAGTGAGAGGGTGCGAGGGCTGTAAGGGCCTGAGACGGTGCAGAGTTCAGCACAGCCTCTGAAGGCAGGTCCGGCTGTGCCCCGTGCCTGGGGCCTAGGGAGGAGGCAGCGGGAGCCCCTCTGCTGCTCTGGACCCAGTGTGCTCCTCTGTCCTGGCGCAGGATGCGAGCCTGAGTCTTGGGCAAGCTCTGGGGACGCACAGGAGCAGCAGCCCTCAGCCATGGGCCGTGCTGAGGTGGGGAGCGCCATGCCAAGCCGGCACGTGTGCTGCTTTCTGCCCGCCCTGTTGTGTCGAGATGAATAGCTACCCTGGGCTCTGCTGTTTCTTTTCCTCTCCTGTTCTATCTGTCCCACTCACTCTGAAAATGTTTGATTTTTAGTGAGAGCCACTGCTCTACTTTCTTAAAAAGGTGAATTTTGCCATCTCCGTTGTTGAGAGCAGGATGCGGAAACTCCGGGTCAGTGAAGAGCTTCCCCTGCAGGGTTGTCTCGCAGTGTTCCGGCCTCGCCACACAACCATGCAGCCTCTGTGCCGTGCAGGGCAGCTGTGGGTGGCAGTGCCACCGGCCCTACAAGGCGAGGCAGCCCTCGTGGCACAGCCGCAGTGCGTTCCCCAGGCAAGGGGAGCTCTGCGTGTGGGGGGTCAGGCCTGCCCCTGGGATGGGAGGCAACGCTGGGGCTATGTGGGGCCATGGGCGTGCAGGTCCAGCAGGGCTGGGGTTCCAGGGATCTGTCCCATTATGCTGCTTTCCCCACAGCGTGTGTTCCTGCTGCAGCAGGCTGGCGTGATGGGGGAGCGCCCGCCTTGGCAATCCGTCAGGGCAGCATGCAGGAAAGCTTCGGAGCAGGAGGGCTCCCTGCCTGCCTCACCGCTGCTCCTTGCCTTCCTGCGGCGTGCTGCTGCGCCTAGGCCACGCTGCCATGTCTTGGTCAGGTGGTTCATGATTCACTCCAAGCCCAAGCGTTTTCATGCCCGGGCTGGCTTATTTTGTGAGGATGCTTTTAGGTGCCTCCGACCGTTTTATTGTGGTTTCCCTGGTGTCTGACCAGGCCGAAGCCAGGCTGGTTTGTGGCCTGGCCACACGCTTGGGAGCAGACACCGTTCCACTGGACAGTCTTGGAGCCCTCATGTTGCTCGGAGCCCAGCTGCTGCCTACTGACGCTTTGTTTCTTTGAGCAGGAGGTTTCGCAGCCTGAAACTCGAATGTTTTTATTTCATGCTCAGAAGGTGGATAAAAAATTGTCGATTCCTGTGGAGATGGAGACCAGCCTTGCTGATCTAGCTTTGCATTTGCACTAAGCAACACTATGAAGTGGAAACCTTTTAATGCTGACTAGCGGGTGGCCCTGTGCACCAGTATTGCCAGTTGTGCTGGACACAGGAGTCACAACTGGTTATGAAAACTACCAGGGTCTCTGAAACTTCATGTGGGTGCATGAATGGTGCCTCTCTGCAGGAGTGGCTTCTGCCAAAAGCTGCTGGAAGAAGGTTTGCTCACTCCACCTGTTTGTGCGCTCTCGTCTCAGAGGAGAATGGCTCTGTGCTGAATGCTGCCTGGCGTTGAGATCCTGCTGCCTCACTAACCCTGTCTTTAATGCGGTCGTATCCAGGAGTCTCTTCTCCTCAGCTAGCAGGGCTCCAATGCCAAGGGTGCTTGGGCACTTCCTTCTTGCAGGAGCGTTTCCCAGAGGCCATCCCTGATGGCTGCTTGTCTTCCTGCCTTGATGCTCTCCATGCTGTCGAGCTGTGGGAATTACCAGTGGGCACGCGCCACCGGCTCAGCTGGATCAAGGGAGCGTTCCTGCTGTTTGGACCTAGTCTGGACATGACATGGGCTAGTTGCACTGGGCTGTTGCTTCGCGCAGGGGCAGAGTGACACTTGCCCGTGGGGAGTGTTGTGTGTCTGCCTTCACGTGAGCCCTTGGCTCTGAGCACGTGCCCAGTCAGTTGTTCGTCTGAGGTGGCGAATATCAGGGACTGGTTAATTTCTATGTCTTTAAGGGAGATGAAAACAGAAGTCTGGCTGAACATGTGGAACAGTTGTAAATAATCTGTGCAACCAGGTCTGGCGAGGCCATGTTAGGTGTATGTGTTTGGAAGCTCATGGCAAACGGGCTGGAAAGGGCAGGATCGTGGAGCTCTAAGAGCAGCATCAGCAGCGCATGTGTGGGAAGAGCCCTGTGCCCCGAGGGTCGCTTGCCAGCAGCAACACAGATAGCAGGACTCACTGGCAGGGTCGGACTGGATGTGGCTAAACCGTCAGTTGCCAAAGAGCTCTGTGTGGCGGGAGCAGGGAGCGCTCTGGCTCCCTGCGCTGCTCTGCGCAGCTGGAGGGGACTCCTGGGTAGGCTGACACGGGCAGGAGCTGGCGGAGCTGCAGGGCTGTGCCGGGTTCCATGGAAGGCCGGGCGGGAAGGGCAGCACCCACAGGGATGTGTGGGAGCAGGAGCAGCCGCAGGCAGGGATAACAGCAGAGTAAGCCAGGCTCGTGCAGGAGGGCCGGAGTGGAGCCAGGGAGCCAGTGCGACGGAATAGCCTGGGGGTTAAGGATGGTGCGGGGAGCATGAGGAAGGGGAAACTGCATTATTAATGCTGTGCGGGGCCTTCCTCCCGAGGGCAGCAGCCTCCCCGCTTGCTGGGGAGCAGGCAGGAGGCTGCCACACGGCAAGGGGGCCCTGCTGTGCCCTGCCCGCTCTAACTCCACAGCGCGCGCGCACGCCATGCTTTGCTTCACAGGAGCTGGGAGAGCACCCGCTCAGGAGGCTGGCATGCGCCCTTGGGCGGCACGTCCCGATGGACTGGCAGGAACGTCCGTTCTCAGTCTCATTGCTCTAAAATTATTTCCTGAATTTGTATTGCACTTCCCTTGGCTTGCTGGCGCTTCAGAGCAGTTGAGCTGTAAATGCCAAGCAGAACAAATACCTGGCTCATTCCTGTCCCTTTCCTTGTCCTGCTGCATAGCAGCCCCCTGCTCTTGAAGAGCTGCTCTGACCCCATGGCCGGCCGTCAAAGGCACGGCATGGGCAGAGCCTGACTCCTGCATGCTCCTCCGGAGCCTCTGCTCCTCTGTGCCCCACGTGGGAGCAGGCAGGGTCTCCTGCTCCTGCCCGTGTGCAAGGCAGGGGCACACACACTTCCATGGCTACTCTGTGTCCGGAGAGTGGCTCTGCGCGTTGCTCCCAGGCCATCTTCCGTGGACTGGTTGCGCGTCTCATGGCTGGGCTCTGCGAGGCGACGGGCATTTGCTGACTCATGCTGCAGATGCAGTGTTCTGCCAAGCAGCGAGCAGGTAAGGCACACTCTGAGCAGACCATAATCCAAGTGCCGTGAATTGCCTTCCAGTTAGGACGCCTGTACTAAGCGGGGGAACTGGAGCGTTCCTGTGCCAGCATTATGGACCCCGAGAAAATAATTATAGTGCCTCAGATTTGCTCGGGCTAGCAGAATCCTCCTGGGATTTGTGATGTGCAAATGAGGCCCATTCTGGGTTGTGAAGCACTTAGCAGTAGATAAGGGGTCACAGAAGGGGACCTCGCAGGGAGCAGCCTTGTGGGAGCTTGCTGACCGCCTTTTAGGCTGGAGATCCTGCCTGATAACATCAACGGCTGGAAGTGAAAAGCATTTGCACCTCTTAAGGTCCCTGCATATGTGAAAACACAGAAGGGGCTGCAGTGAGATACTGCCTAATTTATACGTCTGTCAGATCCAGCGCCTTTGCCCTTGAGGTAGGTGGGCCAGCCAGAGCAAGGGGGGTCATCTCTAAACACAGCTCATGTTGCATGATCAGACCCTGGCCATTAGGTGAAAAGAGATCCAAGGCTGTCATCCCCCCATACTAAGCAGTGCACTTATTTATTTATTTATTTATTGTAATTGAATTACTGTAGCTTTTTTAGAGAAGAGCTGGGAATTTTACTGAGACTAGAACTAAAGGCTGTTTTTGAGACAAGTTTGGCTCCTTGGCTTTCCTGTATTTCACAAATGCTGCCAGATTGTTCTGGGGAGCTTTTGACAGGCTGTTTAGAGAGTAACGGAGCAGTATTTCAGAATGCTGGTGTGTGGAGAGCAGCTGCTGCCCCTGCGCGCGCCACGAGGCTGTCCATGCTGCGTGGAGCAGACACTGGCACCCAGGGCAGCTCTGGGCACCTAGTGCTGTACCTTGTAACCAGCCTGCAAGGGTGGGATGTTTCCATGGCCTTGCTATGGCCAGGGCCCCAGCACAAATTAAGTTGCCAGAAGTTAATGGAAATTGTCTCTACTCTATGTGGATGCTTCCAGTGGCCTTATCAGGGTGAGTGGTATCCAAGGTTGTCTATAATCCCATTTGAATTTGTTTTAACAGACTGGGACAACATCCAAGAGACTTTCCATTGCCCAGCTGCAGCAGAACCGCTCCCGCCATTGCAGTCTGCAGAAACTGTCCGTCAGCCATCTCATGCCCAGGTGGCAATAAAATGTGTGCAGCGTGGTAAATACTATCTGTGTTTAATGGTCAGGACACTTGATGAGCTCCTGAAATGTGTGAGAAACAGCAGTAACCATGTACACATAGGCAGATGTCTGGAATCAGTAGTCGCATGAGGCTCCAAGACGCACCGGAGGGCTTGCGCGTTGTGCCAGGCTGCGAGGCTGCCTGCGGCCCCTACACGTGGCATCTGCACACGTGGAGCTGCCATTGTGGGCATCAGGACGCTCTCGGCGATGATGTGACCGGTGCAGCCCGCAGGCACCAATGTGGTGACTGAGCAGTTTCGGGAGCACTGCGGTGTGTGGGCTGTGCGGAGGAGGGCTTTCCTGGGACACACTCATCGCCCTTTGTAACTCTCTCCTGTTGAAGGTACTTGCCCTGCAAAGCAAGTGGTACGTAAAGATGCACATGCGGCTTCAAAGACCCTGGCAAGTTGCAATATATGTTTGGTTTTCCAGAGAAGTTGAAGGTGCCTGTGCCGCTGTGTCACTCCAGTAATGTAGGGTTAATGGCAGGCGATTCAGGCCGTGTCCCCTGCTCTTGCCTTGTGCCTGCCATCCAGCCATGTGGGAACGTCTGTGGGGCCAACGAGTAAAAGCTCTGTCGGAAACGTGCGTGCTATGGAAAGTCTGAGATCGCGTTCTGAGAACTCTTGAAGCTGTTCAGAGTTGGTAGCTTCAAGTAGAAGCGGCTGCTGTTCCTGCAGCCGGTGGAGCAATCCCAGCAGTGCTGCAACTGGCACTGCTGCGCTTGGGCCACGAGGCCACTGCACTGGAGTGCCCTTCGGCAGGCAACTGCTTTTGGGGAGGCGCTGCACACTCCAGAGCGCTCGGCTGCTGCCTGCAGACTGGGGGGAATTCTGTGGAGCCCTGCCTGGGAGCTGCTGCGTGGAGGTGACGTTTCCATGGCGACCACCAGGCAACTTGGGCTGTTCTGACTACACTTTGTAGAACAGCAGCTAGACCCCATCGCCTGCTTGTCTTTGTTGCCCGACGATGGGGATCCCCAGCCCATGGCATGCCATGCACTGCACCACAGCACAGGGTGGGGATGGGAACCCGCACAGCCGATGCTGCTGGCGTCTCCTGAGCCCCTAGTGCTGGGCAGTGACGGCCCCTGGGGGACAAAGCTGAGGAGCTGCAGGCCGAGCTGTAGGAGTGGTGCCTATGTGCACCGTGGCCACGTCTGTGCTGTGGGTGCCCGTCTGGGGGTCTCCCTCAGGGAGCGCGAAGCCAGGGCAGCAGCCATGGGTTACACAGCGCAGCATGGGCTTCACAATGAGGGGCCGGGCTACAGAACGGGAGCGGAGGGCAGCCACTCTGCCGGCAACACTGCTGGTCTTGTGGCCGCATCCCTGTGCCAGGCTGCTCTCTCGGGGCTGCTCGGCCAAGACGAACCCCGTGGAGAGGCTGCACCGTGGTGGTGCTTGGCGTAGCACCCTTCCAAGGTTTATTTTTGTCCACTGACTTAACAGGCTGTGTAGGGCCGGGTACGCGGAGCAGCATGGCACCCGGCGAGGGCTGCTGAGGTCTCCGGGAAGGGTGTGCAGCCCCAGCGGCCCAAGTGCATGCGGTGAAAGCAGAGCTTCCCCCTCCTCGCCGTGCCTGCTCCTTTGCCTGAAGGTACCCTGCAGCCAGGAGCACCGCCGCTGCTGCTTTTCCCACAGGCGCCGGCCAGGCTCTGGGCGTGCTGCCAGTCCTTGCCTGCTCTCCCCTCGTGTGCGGGGCTGCGTAGGGCTGCGGGTGCGCGTGGGGTGGGCGGTCGCGCGTGTGGGGCCTCGCAGCGCGTCCCAGGCAGGGAGACTCTGCGGCAGTGTAGCGGCAGGAGCCGGGATAGCTCCTCACCTGCAGCCCTCCGCCGAGAGATCGGCGCTTCACCCAGCGGCCTCTCTCTGCCAGCTGCACGTTCACAGCAGGAACTGTTCCTCTCCGCCTTGTGCCGGCCCTCCAGAGAGCTTGCACAAGTCGTCGTTCCTGGCGCGGAGCAGCCAGTTGCTCGCAGGGCTTTTTATAGACACTCAGCACCCAGCACGCGGGGCCAGGGGCCTCCCGGTGGCCATGGAGTGACTCCTTTGGGGCAAACAGCTGAATTCCTGGGCACGGGCGGTTCAGGTTCCATAGCAGTGAAGTGGGGGCAGTGGTACCTGTTCTGCATTAGCCCCTGAGTGCGTGTGACAATTCGGTGTGACCTGGGGCGTACTGCCTAGGTAGGCATGTTGGCTGTGGCTACGGTTTCGTGTCCCGGGCCCTATGTGAGCGGCAAGGCCCTGGGTCTGCCGGGTGGCCATGCCGCATGCCCAGGGCTCGTACCCCCACTCCCAGGGACAGTGGCTGCTGCTCATGGGGCATGCCTGGGCTGCCCCCTTCCCCCGGCACAGGGAGCGGGTACAGGAGCTGCCGCCACTTCACGTGGAACGGCTCCACTGGGCTGAGCGGAGCTTGTGTACTCAACAGGTGCCAGCAGCTGGCAGAGTCCTCCTGCTTCCTGCTCCGGCGGCACAAACCAGAGCTTTCCAAGCCACTGTGGTGCCAGAGGAGCGGGGCACGACCACGGCCAGCCTGGCTCAGTGCCGAGGCACCCAGCTGCTCCTGGGCAGAGCTCTCCTCCAGCTTCACTCCCTTGTCCTCAAGTGCTTTGTGGGCACATGGTGTCCAGCTTTATCTCAGTGTTTTTCCAACACAACTGCTGGGAGCTGAACGCTCGTGTGCAGCAGTGCCCACGTACAGCTTTTGAGACTTGTTGACTTCTTCAACAAGGAAAGAAGGCACAATAAAAATGAGACTACTGAAATCCAGCTGTCCCAAGTTGTGTGCAAGAGCCTGGCAAAGCACTGGTAAACCTTGAGGGACTTCTCGGTGACATTGCCTCAGGAGAGCCGTGTCTCTGGCAGGCGCGTGGCCACAGTGGTGCTTGCAGCACTCATATCTCTCTCTCCCTGCAGCTCGATGATGCTGGACGGACTGCTGCTCCTGCCGGTGCTAGTGGTGATGGCCCTGCCCTCCCGCAGTCTGCAAGGTGAGTGTGCGGCCGTGGCAGCACCACACTCTGCCCGTGCGGAGCTTGCATGCTCCTTGCCCGCCTCGGTGCACACCAAGGCTCTCTGCCCATCCCGGTGCAGAGCCTGTGGCATGTGCATGGGCAGGGCGTTCGTAAGGTGCTCTGCGTGCTCGCGTGGTCCACTCGGCCGTACGCGCATTTGAAGGGACTGGAGAGGGGTATCTAGTGTTTCAGGCAAGCCTGTGGTCTTCTGCAGTTGTCTGGTCAGAGCTCTCTGAAATGCTCTGTGGCAATGCACTGATTTCAGGCTTGATGCAAACAGCAAAAGGCAGGATATTTGTCAAACAGAAAGTTAGAGGAAGGTGAAAAAAATGCACAGTGATTTAGTGGTTCATGTTAGTGATGCCTGTGAATAGGAAATTCTAAGGAAAAAAGGAGCCTATGAGAGACACTTAATGGAAATAACTGTCTTGGGCAGAAAAGGGGAAATTGATGGCTGTCACTGCAGCACCTTTTATTGCAGCTGAACTGTAGCTATTTGCTTCTCAAAAATATTTTGTCAGACTTTCAGAGCTGCTTTTATTAAAAATCTTGAAGATGAAACCATCAGCCTTTCTCTTCCTTAATGTGAAGAGCTGTCAATGGAGAAGAGAAAAATACAGCAAACATGGGTGTTGAATTTTAATTTCTCTGTTAATTTCCTTTGCCTAATGTGTGTGATTAGACATGGCCACGCTGCGTAGTGAGGAGCAGAGGACAGACGTGTTGGACCGCAGCGCCCTTCCACGCTCCCCTGCAGGCTCAGCACCCTAACCCAGCTGTTGTTTGGGCTGACTCCCATTGCATTATGAAGCATTATGACCAGATCCATGCTGGAATGTCCTTCCCCTCTCCTCCTTCCCTGGAAAAGCCTGCTACCCCCGTGGTGGTGCACGGTCGAGCTGGACGCGGGGGCGAAGGAGGCCCTGTGAGGAACAGGCTTTCTGCGGAGCCGTGGGAGCGCTCGCCTGCCAGCCTTTTGGGCGGAATCGCGTGCCGAGGCGCTCCTGGGAGCACGTGCAGAACCCTCCTGTCCCGTGCCCTGAGTGGTGCCCTCTGTGCCCTGCGATTCTGCCGCGTGCACTCCAGTGCTGGCTGCCAGGGCTCGCGTCCTCAGGGGGAGCTTTCCTTAGTGTCTCCCTTGTCTTTGGAAATAGCCCCTGGCCACACGGCTGCCCTTGAGGGACAGGCAAGGAATGTGCTCCTGCATTCATGGCAAAGAGTCGCCAAGTGAAGATGAAGTTGCCAAAAGAAACTCTAGTGCAAAGTTAAACAGGCTTCAAAGAGATTTCTATTTTTCCTCATCTGCTTGGTCATTTTCAGTTCTTGCCTCTTTGCCCTATCCCAACCAGTTAAGAAAGAAAAGGGATGTTACTGCCTCTTTCATTTTGCTTGGCCTTTGAGTGTGAAGCTTTGTCCTACCGGAGACTTCCCAACTCTGGTAATTCCAAGAACTGTAAACAATTTCCCCTGTGATTGGTAGTGTTTTAGTTTGGTTTCAGGGTTTCCCATGGAAAAGAAAGATCTTGCATGCGCAGGCCTCACGCAAGCGCATGGGGTGGGCGACAGCCATAGTGAGAGCTGCCGAGCAGTGCCTGGATCGGGCGGCCCATGGGGAGCTGCACGGTGCTGACTGCACCACCACTGCCTCCCTTCCTGCACTGGGGCATCACCTCGACCTCAGTGTCGCCAGCAGCACCCTAAGTCCTGGGAGGCCAAAAGCTTCTGTGCCTGTACCCAGCTGCACGGTGTCCCATATTCGCAGCGCGCACAAAAAGGGGCTCTCTGAAGACAGCAAAACTCTGGAAATTCTGTTTTTCTGAGTAACAGTGGTGCAGCAGAGTTGTTCTGCTTACGTACCTGGGTAACGCCCAGCACTATGTGGGCCACTATCATTGCTGTCTTTCCTTCAGCAGGCAAGGGGGATACAGGAGCTTCAGTTCTGAGACTTTCATGATAGCAGTTAAGTAAACTAGGTGTGAAACCAGCTTGGGCCTGGAGCCTGGAGACGCTGATGCAAATCCCTGCGTCTACAGGGCCGGCAGGACTTGTGTGCGCCCGCAAATGCGCGGAGCAGGAGCGCAGCACTGCAGCAGCATGTTGCAGAGCAGAGCTCTCTGTGGGGCTCATCTGGGTAACAACAGAGGTGTTTTTAAGCTTGGTGTCCTGCCTGCTGCGCTGCCTGACTGCTTGCTGCTCGTGTGGTTGTCCTGATGTCGCTCCCACTGCAGAGCCGCCGGCTGAGCGTGCACATGGGGGCTCCATGGTTGCAGCGTGCCACGGTGCTGGCCCCATGGCCAGGCTCGCTGGCAGCAGCGCATGGGAGAGCCATGGGAGCCTGCGGCACAGCTGGGCTGGCAGCCCCAGGGCTGGCCACGAGCACCCACTGCCCCAGCAGAGCGCTGGTGCCCCTGTGGCCTGCGTGCGGGGCCTGCCCGCCAAGGCATGCGGGGCCTGCCCATCCCTGAGTGCGGCTGTGGCGCCCAGGTGGCGTTTCTGTGGGCAGCCCCAGCACGACTCTGGCAGCCCCAGTGCGGCTTGCGTGCAGTGGGAGCTCGGCTTGCCTGCTGGCGGGCACTCCCGCAGCAGCAGCAATGGGCGCGGGCGAGCACGGCTCTTCTCCAGCCTAGTACTTAGTTAGGCATTTCACAAATCGAAGTTTCACTGGGGAGAAGAGCAAAGGCTCCCAGTGGGCAGAGCTGATGACAGGCTTGCAAAGCCAAACACGTGTTATATTTGCAGCTATTTTTAGGAGCATCTGCTGCATTTGTGTCTGGAAACTTTTCTTGCACACTAGGAAGAAAAAGAGCTTGTAAATGTAAGCTGATTGCCGTAGGCGTGTGTGCGGTGTGTGCAAGGGTGAGCACGTTGCCCTGGATGTGTGTGGAGTGCATGCGCGTCTGTCAGGGTTACACCTCCCTCTATCGCACACAGACTGCTGAGCACCATGGTGGGAGCAGGGTGCCCCCACGACGCGTTCCTGCTAACAAAGGTCATCTCCTGCAGTCTGTGATCAGGGTGTTGGTCCTGGTGCTTAAAAACTTTTCGTCTAGAAAACAGCTGTGTGTGGACAGAGTTTTGGAGCTCAAATTGGGGGTGATTCTCCTAGCTGGGGAGCTCCAGACATTTCCCTGAGGATACTTGGAAGTAGTTTTCTATTTTAGACATAAAAAACCTCTTCTGTCGGTTGCTGTCCCTGTGCTATGGGCCCTGCCGCGTTGCGCGCGGGCCGCAATGCTTGTGTGCAGGGCCATGTCCAGCGTCGCAGAACCACTCAATTGCGGCGCAGGCAGCACCAGCGTCTCTGCGGGCAGCGTGTGTCTTTGTCTTGCTGAGTTAAAGAAAAGAGTATCGTGATCTTCTCCTTGATGGTTCCTCAGCACTTCCCTTTCCCTTCAAACAGCAGATCTTATTGTCTAATGATTTAGTCATCTCAGTATAACTGAAGCTGTTAAAAATATAATCCATTTTCTCCTCAACTTTCCCTTTTTGCAGATGATGAACTGAACGTGAATATGGTGCAGTACGAGTGCGTGTGTGAGGGCATGTCCTGCGGGAATGGAGACCGCTGCCGGGGCCAGCAGTGCTTCGCCTCCCTCAGCATTAACGATGGTGCCAGGGTCTACCAGAAGGGCTGCTTCCAAGTCTATGAGCAAGGGAAGATGACCTGCAAGACGCCTCCCTCTCCCGACCAAGCTGTCGAGTGCTGCCAGGGCTACCTGTGCAATATGAATATCACTGCGCAGCTCCCTTCATCGAAAGGTAAAGACTGATTTATAGGCGGTGAATCTGGGATGGATCGTGGTGCGGTGACAGCGAGGTGCCACTGCGCCGGCAAAGCAGGATTCCAATGGGCCCTTCCTGCTGGGCTCTGCGGCATGTCCAGCATCCCCAGCTGTGACCAGAGGGGTCAGGTTGTTATGGCGTCTCTGCAGTGAGTCACTTCAGCAGCACATGTGTTAAATAGCTCTGGCTATTGGAGCTATGGCCTCTCTTACAGAGCAGATGGCTACCACGTACAATGTTACTGTCAGTATTGTTGTGTATTTGGTTTTTTGCTTTTTTCTGGATGTAGATGAGTTTGAGTGGATTCTCAAACTCTTTGTTTTCTTTTTCAAGGGCAAACTCTTCAGGGAGAAGCTGTAGGTTACAGCATGGAAACACTAATCATTGTTATACTGGCTCCAGTAGTAGTGCTGATAGTTTTTTCTGCGGTAGCTGTGCTGATCATCCGGAGAATACAGAAAAACCACATGGAGAGGCTCAACTCCAGAGATGCAGAATATGGCACAATCGAGGGACTGATTGCCTCGAATGTGGGAGACAGCACATTGGCTGTAAGTAATCTGGATGCCCACAAGGGGACCGGGTAACCTCTCTTCCCTTCCAGCACTGTTACTGCCACCCCCCACCCCTCCCAAGAGGCAAGGCACCGAGCACCAGAGATTCTGCTGGTGAGATTCTTGTACTGGGAAATCTGTAGTGTAAACGGAGTTTTACCAGAAAAGTAATTTTTCTAGGTCAGCTTCTTTGACTTAGAGCGTTGCTGTAAGCTGCAGTCAAACTGTGTTTGTTCCTAGGAGTAATGTCTGAAGCCAGTGGGATTCTTGACCTACTGTAAAAACAGGGTATGTGCAGAGGTTGGGAAGCCTAAAATGATACAAAAGGTATAAAAATGCATTGCCTCTCTCCTGTATCAAAGAGTCTGAAAAGTAGGAGGGAAAGATGTGAAGGTCAGGGAAGAAGAAAGTACAGACCCTAACAGGTATTTTTAGCTTTAAAGACTTCAAAGCTGCCTCTAATGATCCTTACTGAAGGGCTCTTGAGTGACTAGAGTATTAGTGCGATACTGGTGACAGGAGAGAATAGTAGGAATTTGAAGACACGGAGGCTGTTTACTCCTTTTAAAAATAGATTTTAATGGTTGAATTTTGGTTCACTTGGTCTCTGGCAAGAAAACAACTTGAAGTTGTTTCTTTTAAAAAGTGTAAAGAATCTTAACTCCACTTGGGTCCTGAAGAGTGTTTACCGACAGCTTTCCCACACTTTATCAGAACTGGGTAGGCAGAGCTTCAGGGACAGCTCGAGGTTATTGGCTTCTGAGACAAATGCAAAGAGGAGAAATCCCTCCTCTTTCCATTTTTCAAATAAAGTCTCTATGCCTTCTTAAACACGAAGTGGGAAAATATTTTCCCTTCAGTGTTTTCCCTCCTGAATCTTTAGAGCTTTCACTAAAGGTTGGAAAGTCACTAAAGGAGAAAGTGTCAATCCGCCTTCGTAGGGAAGCAGTTTGATTGTGCCACATATGTCTATATATTGCATATGTAGAGGCTGCCCAGAGAGGCTGTGGAGGCTCCTTCTCTGGAGATCTTCAAACCGGCCTGGATGCCACCCTGTGTCCCGTGCTCTGGGTGTCCCTGCTAGAGCAGGGGGCTTGGACTGGATGATCTCTAGAGGTCTCTTCCAACCTTAACCATTCTTGATATGTTATATATTACTATTTCTATAATATATATATTATATATATATATAATCTCTCTGTATAGAAGTAATGCATATTATTTCTCTGCCTGGAAGTCAACTGCTCTGCAGGCAGCTCCGGGAACTTAGGAAAATGAAGATGCTTGGGTCCAGTCAGAAATTGAGCTATTCTGGGGAGCTGGAAATAGTTTCTTGCACTGCTCTAAGTGGTGGAAAAATCTAGTGGAAATGTGTTTTGTCACAAGACAGTACATCCTGGCAAAGTTGTCATGGTGCTTGAGGTGGCTAGGGAGGATTACTATTTCCGTGTGGAAGGGACAAATCCTTCATTGAGGAAGATCAGGTTAAAATTAAAGATTCAGTTTCCCAGTCAACCAGATGGACCTCCGCTATGGACCTCCGAAACGAGGCCTGTGTGGCGAGCAGGCAAGTAACTCAGTCCTCCTCATCCAGGAAAACATGGCACCCTTTTCAAGAGCACATACAACATCAGGAGCCAGAAGGGAAGGACGGATCGGTTCTTCGCTTCCTTCTCCAGCAGAAGAATAGGGAGAGAGCTCAAGCTGAGCAAGGAGGAGTAAGGGGAAAAGTGCAGGCCCTCAAGCTAGCGAGGGAGCTGGCAGTGAATGTGTCTGGAGGCTCAGTGTCACATTCCAGTCCTGCCAGTGGCCTTGGGCCACAGTTGGAGGAGAGAAACTACTAGAGGGTGCTTGGGTGGCCACTTTTGTGCTTTGCCCTGCAGTCCAGGAATCATATCAAAAGTCTGGAATCACAGAATCATAGAATGCTTAAGGTTGGAAGGGACCTCTAGAGATCATCTAGTCCAACCCACCTGCACACGCAGGGCCACCTAGAGCATGTGGCACAGGACTGCATTCAAGCGGGTCTTGAAGATCTCCAGAGGAGACTCGACAACCTCTCTGGGCAGCCTGTGCCAGTGCTCTGTCACCCTCACTGTCAGGAAATTTTTCCTGGAGAGATCCTTGGGATATTCTGGGATGGGATGAGAGGCAGGGGAAGTACAAAGGGTGAAGAAATAAGACTGTTTTTCATTGGTAGCTCCCTTGTTCAGGCAGAGCCGTGAACGTGGCTCTGTCCTAGAGCCCAGACAGGCCATGTAGGTGCAGAACTGAGCGTGATGCCAGCGGCGGTGGCTTCCCGGCACTGCCCTGCCACTCTGCTGCTGCTGGACCCTGTAAAGCTCTCCCAGGTAATCATTCTTTTAATGCCTTTTTTATGCCTTTGGCTCTCCTAAGTCAGTCTGCAGGGCTGCATTCCCTCTAACTGTTTTAAAACAACCATTTCTGGTATGTTCATCATGAACTAAGCATGGCTGTAAGTAGGTATCTGCTCTGAAGCAGTGACTTTGAGCTCTTATCACTTACCAGGATAAGTATCCATTAGACCATTTCCTTTGCAAGCCCTTGAAGTGCTTCAGGTCATCCAGTACTCCTTGGAGATGGTGATTAAAGCCTGGAAGAATAAATCAAAAGTTGTTCTCATGAGGAAGCGGGAGAATTGCTGACTGCAGAAGACGGGTCTAGCAGAGCTGCTTCCTTCTCAGCCATCACGCCCGGTGCCTTTGATGGTAGTGCTTCTGGTCTCGAGAATGGAGCAAACAGATAGCTCCTTGCCTGTGAACATTCACCCAAACAGCCAGTCTGCATGGTCCAAGCTTTTTTCCACTTTGTGCTTTAAGTCTTGGATTTTGTCACACATCAGAGTTGTTTACACTTGGCATTATTCTCCATAGTGCAGGAAATACTTGCAGTCCTTGATTTCCTAGTGGTTAATGGAAAGAGCTGTTTGGCCTCTTCAAATCTTGTTTTTACAGCCATTGTTGCAGACAACCTTTTGCTCCTGTCTGGTACAAGCAGGAAGGAAAATGAGTTCACATTTTGGGTAAAATAGCAGTATCCTGTCACTTTTTTTTCTTGAGCACTTACCAAGAAACCAGATTTCTCACTTTTATCCGACTGAAAGCCAGAAGTCAAATTTGCTTGGAGATATTAGGAAGTTGATGATGATTGTGCTTTTCTATCCTACTTTCCTTTGTAAAGGAAAAAACAAGGTTTCTGCAGAATTTATAACTACAGAATTACCCATGTATTAGCATTTTAAAAAGGTAATGAGCTTTTAACATTTGGTTACTCTTACGTGCTCATGCTTTCTGTGAGCCTGCAGTACATTTCTGTGAACTGAAATATGAGAAGACTGTGAAATAAAATACATGAATAATAAAGCTTTTAAGGAAAAGGTTTGTCATGGAGAGCCGTCTGGAGTGCCAGTGCCCTGCGGGTGTAGCTGGTGGAGCTTGTGCTCCCGCCCCTCGCTCGCCTTGAAGCTGCTTGCGCCTGTGTGCACTTGTGCCCGCTGGCCACCATCCATGGCCATCGTCTCTTGCTCACTGGATTTCTTCAGAGTGAAGATTGATCGGGCTTCATTCGGTCGCTCTGGATAGGGCTGCTAATGAGTTACGTGAGTTACATTTTTTAAAGAAGTTCTGTTTTGGGGTGGATGCTTGAAACGTGTCATGGAAACCCGTGCACTGCACTGGAGCGCTGCTTGCTGCAGTTCTTGGAGTTCTCCATTTTGGGCCAGTTTAAAAGCTTATAATTTAAAACATGTTTGTATGCTGAGGTGGTTCCTGCCCAGCAGGCACGTTTGCTGAAGATGTCAAGTTCTTTCCTGCCAGCTTTACAGAGTGTTGCAGGAGGTTGTCCCTCTGGCTCGTCACCAGCTGCCATCATCCTGTTTTTATCTGCTTGTGCCTGTTTCGCCGGGGGCATGGAGCAGCCTCGGGAGAGGCGGTGGCGGCACTGCATGCGTGCAGGGCCCGGCGCTCCCGGCTGCAGGGGGCTCCTCTCGCTGCTCCTAGGGCCCCACCGCCTCGAGCTGAGAACTGCGCTCCCTGCTTACCTCAATCTGTCTAATGGGTGTGAGGATGGTTCTGGCCCAAGTGTCCTGCTGAAGGTGACGGGTGTCTAGAGTGGCAGTTGTTGCTGGACTACAGCAAATTGTGAGGAAACCCTCTTGGTTTTGCAGATAACCTGTGAACTGCATGGCTGCGTTTGTTGTCTGTTGCTAAACTAATTTCCGTTAATGATAATAACTAGGTGTTATTTGGGGAACTTGCTTGCTGACACAGAGGTGGCCCTGCTGCAATTTGAGGCCGTTGCCCGAGGCACGCATGTGGGGCTGGTGGGTGCTGTGCAGCAGCCGCAGCCACGGGGGTCCCGGCCGCTCCGCAGTGTCCGTGCTGAGCCGGCGGCGCCAGGGGGCGTTGAGGAGCGCGGGGTAGAGGTGTCCGGGCGACCCTCGTGGCGCTGCGGGCCATGCGGAGCCGCCCCGGGGTTGCGGCGAGGAGGCTCCACTCGGGCAGCGGCCCCGGCTCCGGCCGGCGCTGTCTGCCCGGTGCTGCCACCTGCCGGCGCTCGCTGCTCGAGGGAAGCTGCTCCGGCTTCCGTGGAGGGGCCTGCGGGGCCGCCCCGGTGGCACCGCGAGCCGAGCGCGTCCTCAGCCCTGTCGTAGCAGCGGCCTTCGGGCGTGCTGAAAGCAGCGCTCGGGCGGCGAGCCGGAGCCTCCCCGGGCGCGACCTGTGCAGGCAGCAGGCGCAGGAGCCGGCACCGCCGCGGCGTCCACCCGGGCCCAGTCAGCATCGCCTGCCCATATCTTTCCCGTCTCCACCGTGAGTGCTTGGGAGTGTTTCTGGAACCAGTGCCAAGTTGCGGGTGTCTCTCGGGCAGCTGGGGTCGGTAAAGCCCCCAGGGCAGTGCCCGGATCACAGTGCTGGGAATGACCTGGGCTCGTTGGCAAACCCCTGTGCCTCGCTCCTCTAGCTGCCCTCAGTGAGAAGCAGCCATGGGTGGAAAGGATAGGAAAAACCTATACAAATATACAAAAAAAAATATTCCTTTCTTTTTCTGATAATGATATAGGGGTGAAGGGTTCAACATAGGAGCTTTCGAGAAGTTGTTTGTTGTTGTTTTTGTTGTTTTTTTTTTTTTCCTTTTTTTTCTGTGATGTCTCAAGTTACTGCAAGGCATAGAAAAATTTGAAGGAAAAACTGGTATTAAGCTGATTCAAATAAGTTGAGAGTTGCGAGAGCAGGAACTAAGTGAGGGAACAGTGAAGTGCTGGGAAATAGCTGTGGCTGGAGCCTCATTATGGAGGCCAGGAAAAAATCCAAGAATAATCTGAAAGTTGCTTGCTGTTACTTCTCATGTTTATAAAAATTCCTATAAAAATTGTAGGAAACTTGTATCTCCTCTTCCTTCTCCTTTCCTTGTGTATGCACTTTGACAAGGTAAGATGTTGTATTAAAAAAGAGAATTTTCTGTGTATCTCCAGTGATGGCAGCAGTAGGGTCCTGATCCCCACGGGTTGTGTATACTGCTGGTGCTGCTGCAGCACCCTAGCATCAAGCTTTGACATAACCGCCCTGTGAAGACCTTTATGTATTTAAATGGAAGAAATGCAATTTTTCTCATTGCTGTCAACTTCTGATTTTCTTTTTGAACAGGATTTACTGGACCATTCCTGCACATCTGGAAGTGGCTCTGGGCTTCCTTTCTTGGTGCAAAGAACAGTGGCTCGCCAGATCACGCTTGTCGAGTGTGTAGGTTAGTAGAAGTCTTGTTTACGTGTCTAATGACAGGTCTTGGTAGCAAATGCACAGAGCTTTCCCTTTCATCCTAATTAAAGATGATTTTTCTTCACTAAGGTAAGGCTGGAAAATACAAACTAGGCTTGTTTGGGCACTTTTTAGGCTAATGTGTTTTTTTGTTTGTTTTGTTTCTTTGTTTTAAATCAAGCTTAATTTGAAATTTGAAACTGTCAAATTATGAAACAAATATTTGATTAGTGACATTTAGTTAAAAAAACCTTTAGAATTAGAAATAAATCATATGACTTTAAGATACCTGGAGTTGAAGCAAGAAGCATTAAGTAGCTAGGGCATGATTCTGTGCTATGAGAAAGGGAAAGTGGATAATGTAAGTTGAAGTCCCCCTGGCCTGAAGCAGGGGATACCACGGGCAAATGCTCTGCCTCTGGAGACCATGATGGGGAAGGTGGGTTTCATGAGCCTGACTTTTCCCAGGAGGGTTCCAACTTTTAAGCGGCACTGGACTCTGGGTGCCTTAGGACTAAATCTTGTTTATTTTTTGATACCAACTGCTGTCTGGCATCTCAGTGACACTTATTTCTGCCTGCTCTGGTATCCTGTGCAGCTCACTTGCTCTTCCTTCTGCCCTGGGACTGTGCAGTCTGTGATTTGCCATTGGTGCTCCTTTTCCTTACCCTAAGACTTGGCGTGGGTGTGTTTGTGTGTGTGTTTTTGTTTTTTGTCAGCACTTTGTCTAGATTGAAGGGTGCCTGACATTCCTTTCACAAACTGGAAAGAATAAATATTGTTTACTTCCAGAAAGTAATTGTAGTATTTCTAGATTCTCTAAAATCTTCTAGATTCTCTAAAGTTTCAATTTATTTACATTTTAAAGTATTTTATTGTTTTCCGCATCTGTTACCAGTGAGGAAAATGGAGAATTCTTTGCCTTTATCTTTGCCAAGGGACAAAGAAGGTTCCAAATTATAGGAAAAGGATGAATACCCCACCTTTTTGTTTACCATCTTTTGTTGTTGCAGTTCTGAAGCAGCAAGGAATTTTCAGTACTTGCTTGAAGAATAAGGGAAATAATTTTGCTCATCATAATGACAGTTTTGGTAGCTGCTTTATTTTGTTCAATTGTACTTTCCCTGTTTTGAGGATTGCATCAGGTGTGGGAAGAATAAATTTAGCTTCCTAAAGACCAACTGTTTGCTGTGTTTAGCTCTATGTTTGCTAAATCCTCATCTGTGCAGGGATTATGAGCTCTTCGCAGGGCTTGAGAGCAAGTCTGGAAGCTGCAGCTGCCTCTGTTAAGAGTAATTGGGTTCAACTTATTTGAGAAGTGGATGTCTGAATTCTCAAATGGTCAAAATATGGAATTGAGAATTGCTAACTGAATAGTGTTAAATTTGAGTTAAATTTGAGCTAAATTTAGAAGTACTGGGGTCAAAGCTATCCAGAAAGAGAGGCACTGAGCCAAGATGCTGCATGGGTATTAAAGAGGTAGAGGCTTAATATAATCGTAATCGATTCCTGCTTCAGTGTTTTGCACCCAGTACAGGTCACATGTTGCTGTGAGTCAGTAGAAGTTTTAAGTCTCCAAGGTGCCGAATGGAGTTTCATGTGGAATGGTAATCACTGCGAGCGAGCAGGATGTGCTGCGCAGCTCCTCCTCGCAAGGAGCCTCCCATGAGGCCGAGGATTTACAGAGGCCTCCGGCTGTCCGTAGTCCTGCGCTGCAAGGTGCCGTCGTGCACGTCCGTGCTGGGCGCCTCTTCCTCTCGCTGTGGCTGCCGTGGCGAGAAGCAGGATTTGGGAATTTATAGCTGTGTGGGCAAGCAAGCGTCTCACCTGAAAACCGAGGCTGTCATATTCAGGCTGCCATGTTCAGACTGCTGTGGAAATGGTAATCGCGGATTTTCCCGCGTGCTTTGTCCAGGATATTGCTTTGATGTCAGGCAATTTTGTGTGTTGTTCTAAGTTATTTTGGGTAACAGCTTGCCATGCACAGACTGTGTCCTGGTCCCCATGTGGGGGAATTGTGTTTGGCTGTGCGGGTTGCGTGCCGGGGCTGGTGGCACAGGCAGTTGGAGAGGGCCAGTGCCCTGTGCAGCGACAGTTCTGCATTCCCTGTCTGCACCCCAGCCATGCAGGAAGACTGAGGGCCATCAGGCCTGGCTCAGGCCCTATCTGCATGGAGGTTTGTTTGGGTGGGAACGGGGAAGAGGAGCTGGCTCCATTCACCTATGCCTTTGGTCTGCAGCTTTGCAGGCATCATGAGTCTGAGGCAGGAATTGAGAGGAGCAGTTCTACTCTCTCTGAACAATGTGAAAAGAGCTCATTGATAGGAATAAATTTTGGAAGTCAGAGACAAATACGTAGGACCGTAGCACAGTTCTGCACGTCTCGGCCTTGCTGAGCTTATGCAGCAAGTTCGGCAGTGCCATCCACACACACGAGTACACAAGGTGTGAGTTCATACTAGGAACCCGCTTGCACTGCCGCTAGAAGCTACCTTGGTGTGATGGTCTATGTTTGCAGCTGTGGCATGTGCTTGCTTTGCTGTGGAATACGCGTCACAGAACCACGTGCTGATTTTGGTGCCTTCCTCTAGGCTGGGTTGAATTCCTTGCTGTTAACTGATTCTGTGTGTGTTAGCTGAGAAGTTTTAACATCCTTCCCTTCCCGCTTCTCTCCAGGAAAGGGCCGATACGGAGAGGTTTGGAGGGGTCAGTGGCAAGGAGAAAATGTTGCTGTGAAGATCTTTTCTTCTCGGGATGAAAAATCCTGGTTCAGGGAAACTGAATTGTACAACACTGTATTGCTGCGTCATGAAAATATCTTAGGTAAGTAGAAGAACAGTTTTCATTTTTTTTCTACTGTAAATCCTGTGAAAATGAGTTAACTAAGCAGTTCCGATGCAAGGTACTGCAGATCTACCTTGCACTCTTCCGGGCTTGGCTCTTGTGCTTGTGATAAATGGTGGAAGGGGACTGAAGTGGGAGAGGCTTGCAGGAAAGTGCTGAAATCTGAGCCTGGTAGAGTCTCAGCGGCAGCAGGGGTTGGTTACCTCAAGCAGGAAGCACCTGTGGTCAGTTTGGAGCGCTTGAAAAGGGGCTCTTCTATGGTGCGGGCTGTGTTTGAAGCTTAAGAAGCCCTGTTGATTCCCGGTAAACACGATGCTTTTTCACTGCCGCATCACTTGGCAAATGACAGCAACAGCCTGTTCGGTGACATTACCTTGCCTGTAATCCATCTCATTTCAGTAAGTTTTCTCTAGGCTGCTCCTTTGTTTTCTGTGGCAGAGAGCTGCTTTTCTGGCTCTCTAGCACACCCTCCTCGATGCTTGCACTCCTGTGGCCTGGTGAATGCTTCCTGGGGCAATTACTTTGCTACTGTAAAAATAGTTTGGGGGCCTTCTGAGTGTGAATTATTGAACATCCCTTCCCAAGATAGCAAGTAACTTTGCAGAAATTCTATTACACATTTCCCATGTCTCTGTGTGTGTTTAGTTTGTCTTGATAACTGCCAAATTTGTGGGCTATTTTATGGACTTTTTTAGATGCAGTATTGAACAATATCACATATTACAGAAGAGTCATAGCAAAGAAATCTGTCTCCTGGGGTTAGAGAAAGTCAGTGTGCTTGCTGACAAATGTCTTATGAGGGCTTTTAATAAACATGATATGTCCCTCTGACTTGGGAGTGAAACTGCTGCTTCCAGCTCCAGCTTTTGGGCTCAACAAAGTGCTTATGTGCGGGAGAGATGGGAGCAGCTCCTTCCTGTTAGGTCCTTGAGTTCAGTGTTCGACACCACTTTTTTGACACAGTTCTTGAGCTTCATCAACGTAGGAAAGAGATTCTTTGCTGCCTTTTGGAAGATGGTGGTGATGGCTTTACACCAGAAGTAATTTGCACACCAGTTAAATGCATTTTGTGAATAAACCTAGGAGTTCCAAAGTGTGTTTTGTCTGTTTTCACAGTATAACAGAGGGCAAGTTTCTGCTAAATTCAGTTTTAAATTACTCTAGGGGCCTAGTGGTATTGATTCATGTCCTGGGGGAGACTTGGATGAGCTCTGCCATCTTATTTTGTGTTTTTGCCTTTCTCTTGTTCCCTACCTCTCTTAGGTTTTATTGCATCTGACATGACTTCCAGAAACTCTAGCACCCAGCTGTGGTTAATCACCCACTACCACGAGATGGGGTCTCTCTATGACTACCTACAGCTCACTACCCTGGACACTGTCAGCTGCCTGCGAATAGTCCTGTCCATAGCTAGTGGTCTTGCACATTTGCACATAGAGATATTTGGAACCCAGGGCAAGCCAGCCATTTCCCACCGGGACTTGAAGAGCAAGAATATCCTCGTCAAGAAGAACGGGCAGTGCTGCATAGCAGACCTGGGTGAGTTCAGTGGCTGCCGACGTGCCCTGGGCATCCCTGCAGGAATTGATACCATGGGTAATATCAGCCCTAAGCAATCTGGCAGTGCCTTCGGGATTCTCCACCATCACTGTGGTGGTACAGGGGCCGCTAGAGGGCACTTACTCCTTGGAGACGCTCCTGAGAGCTCAGGAGCTCCTGACCGGCACGGAGCGCAGAGCCGCCCTGGGTTGGGTTAGTTCTTGTTTGTGTTTCCCTCCTGCATTTCAGAAGGAGGTCCCTGGGGTCCCCTGCACTTCACAAGCAGTACATGTCATTCGGAGATCAGAGTGCCCTGCAAGCCCTGTGGGTCTCAGTGTTATCCATCCAGCTCTAGGCTTTGACTCCTTAAGTTTCTGCACTACACCATTGAAATAAGTGAGAATTTTCAGTTTGAAGCAAACGCTGGTCTGTGCTGGGAAGGTGCAAAGGCTGCAAGCAAAATGCAGTGGTTCAGCTTTGGAGTTTGGAATATACTCCAGTGTGCTAGGGTTAACAGTGGAGATCCAAAACAGATGACTCGTGGCTTCCTGAACACCAGTGTGTGTCATCAGTGTGCATCTCTGCCAGCAAACCTCTCCTCATTTGTTTTTACATTCCTACTGGAAGGGTTTGCATGTTACTGGGCTGGATGTCTGTGCTGGCCTGGGTGAGGTGTCCATTAGATTTCTTACATTCCTGCTTCCCAACCTGCAAGCCACAAATGCCCCCGAATGGGAGCCTGGTTACAGCACTACTGTCTCCGACTTCGTTGCAGCAATGCCCCAGTTTGTAGTGTGGAGGATGCTGCCTTGCACCCCTTTGCATGGAACCTTGGAGCTGCCAGTTCACTCAGTGTGTTTACCCAGTTTGGATCAAGCATTACAAGTTTTATTGAAAGGTTCTTCAGAGTCTTTGTGCTTAGAGTTTTGCAGGGCATGTGTTTCTAACCCCCGTTCCTAGGTGTAATGTACACCAAGGACAAATATTTTCGCTGTAGAGGAGGCTTTCCAAATTGCCTTCTCAGCAGTGATGGGGTTGGCTTGATAGTATCTTTCTGGAGTTGTCAGGGTTGTTGTTTTAGCAGCTTGAAATTACTTGAAGTGCACTTAAATTGCAGGGAAAAGTGTTTTCCAGATTTTTTTACTGCAAGGCATGGGCTTAAGAAAAATAAATAAAAGAAAAAAGAGAGGAAACATTAATGATTTGGAGATAAGTTAATGTTTTGGACTGAAGTAAAAGCTTTTTGAAGTTTCATCTAAAATAAACTTATGTTAAATGCAAGTAGTATATGTTATTCTGGCAAGAGTTGGTGAGGAAATGGGCAAGAGTCTGTGTCTCTGCAATTGCTTAGTTATGTCATGCACCTGTTGCTATTCAATTTGCAGTACTGACTGTTTACCATGGTGAAATGAGTACTTTGTGCGTTTCCAAATTTACAGTAATTTAGTCCCTCACATAATGTTCTTTACTTAAATGTTTGGTAATTAGTAGAAACAAGATAGAGTGGTTTTGACTGACTCTAGATCACTTTGAGGATGTTTATTTTTCAAGCAACTGCAAATAGAGGTTTTTATTTTCCAGCTTTATTTTTTAACTTGTGTATATCCCTCACGCAGTGTTTTTCTTCTCTTTTCCCCATGGTTCGGATATATCCGCCTACCCAAAAGTTCTATAAATAAATTTGAATGCTGGGTAAAATTGTTTTCTTCTAAGTAACAGATGCTTGGCCTTCTGCGCGTACGTACCTAGAACGCTGGTGACATCCAGCGGCTGCAAAACAGTTCCTGAAATGACAACACTTTACAGCCATGCAATAACATGTTAATGGTAATCCCTTGGGAGATAATTGGTCCAAGGCTGTGGACACAGTGGCTGTTGTTGATGGCCGGTTTGAAGCTGGTCCTTGGACAACTGCACTCCAGCTCCTCCTGTTCGGGGGCTGCCCGGTGTCGCTGCTGCATGTGGCCCCAGACGAGTGGTCAGGCCCCAGGGGTAACTGTGCTGCTCTCTGTCCCTCAGGCCTCGCGGTTATGCACTCCCAAAGCACCAACCAACTGGATGTGGGGAACAACCCCCGCGTGGGCACCAAGCGCTACATGGCTCCCGAGGTGCTGGACGAGACCATCCAGGCCGACTGCTTCGACTCCTACAAGAGAGTTGATATCTGGGCTTTTGGGCTGGTCCTCTGGGAAGTGGCGAGACGCATGGTCAGCAATGGTGAGTATATGGCACTCCTGTTTGTCCTGCGGAGGAAGTAAGCAAATGGTGACTGGCTGCAAAGCGGCTGTCACTGGGATGTACACGCTGTGCAAGAAAATATTAGGCATCCAAAATGCTTCCATTCCTGACACTTGACACCTCCTGGAGTGGTTGGTTGGTGTGTTGGATACAGAGTTCAAGTACCGTCACTTAGTCATGGTGGAGGAGAGGGTCCTTTGCTGAATTCTAGAAAACAATGAATAGTTAGATCACAGTAAATCATTAAACTTTTGCCCATAAAGTCTCTGAAGTTTCCCATGTGCCATTAAGTTATCGCGAGTATGGGTTTTAGGCATCTGTTTCACATGGCAAAACCTATGGAACCATGAGGGAGAGTATCAATAAAGTAAACACAGAAGTGACCAGAAATCAGGGATGTTCTTAAGTTAAATATAAAGCAGGATGTGATCAAACATTTCCAGTTCTTCTAGAAAAAGTGCTAGTAAAACTACTCTTCTTGCACTGAGCAACATTGGATTGTGTTTCATCAGCAAGAAGGTATGAATTCAAGAATCTCTAGCTGGTTGTCTGTAGGGGCTTTCTTGTCCTTGCCGGTACAGGAGTCCTCAGGGTCTGTTTGCTGGGCCCAAAAGACAGGCAGGACTCTGTAGATGTCCATCATGTCTGCAGACCCTGGTGGAAACCATAGGAAAGCTCTCCAAGGAACACATCTGTTGAAATATTGTGGAAAATATATATAACTGAAGAGCCCAGAATGGGAATTTTGAATATTTTCTTAATGTCATTGGGAAAATTGCATGAATATTAAATTTAGGTTAATGGTTACATATTTAAATCTAAGGAAATTCCAAATGTTCGTACATGTTTGTTT
>VWPW01014100.1:10253-177624 GCA_013389825.1 Crypturellus undulatus
GGTACGGAGGTGAGGCTGACCGGCCTGTAGTTGCCCGGGTCCTCCTTCTTGCCTTTTTTGAAGACTGGCGTGACATTGGCCTTCTTCCAGTCCTCCGGCACCTCCCCCGTTCTCCAGGATCTTTCAAAGATGATGGAGAGCGGCTTGGCTACGACATCGGCCAGCTCACGCAGAACTCTGGGGTGCATCCCATCGGGGCCCATGGATTTGTTGGCATCGAGGTGTCTTAGGTGCTCTCTGACCCAATCTTCCTCTACCCTGGGCAAGTCTTCCTTTCTTCCAGCTTCTTCTCCTGTCACTAGGGCCTGGGACTCTACAGGGCTGCCCTTGGTAAACACTGAAGCAAAGCAGGCATTCAGCAGCTCTGCTTTTTCTGTGTTATTCGTAACCAGGGTGCCCATCCCATTCACTAGAGGACCCACATTCCCCCTGATCTTCCTTTTACTGTTAATATATTTATAGAAGTTTTTCTTGTTATTTTTAACATCCCTTGCCAGGCTGCGTTCCAGCTGCGCCTTAGCTTTCCTAGTTGCATTTCTGCATTCCCTGACTACGCTCCTGTATTTTTCCCAGGGGGCCTGCCCTTTCTTCCACATTCTGTATACCCCCTTCTTCTGCTTGAGCATTGCCACCAGCAATGGACTTCTTGGACAATTCCCTGTATTCCTCTTGCAGACAATACAGTGAAAAGAAGAGAATGCTAGTGTGTCTTTACACAAACAGCAAAAGGATGTGCTCCAGAAATATTTGTGTGTGTATGTAAAACAGCGAGATAACAACATGCCCTAATTTGGTTAAAATCTTAAGGTTCAGTTTTTCTTTATTCTGCTTACAATCCTAATAATTTCAAGAGCCTGGGACATACATATATATTTTAACGTATCATTACAAGGCATCTTTAATTGTGAAGTTGTTGTTTTGAGATACTTTTTCTATGTTTTTTTTCATCACTGATATGTTTTCTGGTCTACACATTAATAACCTCCAAGAAAGAATAAAAATAATTGATTTCTCAAATTAGAAAATCTTCAGATACAAGTCAGGTTGCTTTATCACTAAAAGATTCTAAATATCAAAAGTTTTCCAGTATTTTTTCTTGTTTCTGTAGTGGTAATAGATCATTTGAAAAACGTCAATTCTTCTGATAGTTCAAAAGCTCTCATTTTTCAACTGAAAGAATTGTCCAGTCAGCTGAAGGCTTGCATTTAGTTAGGAGTTTGGTCATGAACTTCCAAAATAAGATTTGCCTGAGGCACTTGCTCACTATGGGATTCATGCTCTTTAATTTCAGAAAGTTGCATACTCAAGATACACAAAGTTCTTTACATTGAGCTTCTTTACATTGAGTTTCACCAGGTTCTAAAACTGCTGAACGAATTAAATTTTAGTGGAGCATCTCCTTCTCTATTGACAGTACACAGAACCTATAGCATGGACTGGCTGACTGAGTTTTTAAACTGTTTGAAATATATGAAACATGTCCAGGCTTAAAGAAAGCATTGCTGGCATTTCGCAACCAAAAAAAAAAGGATAAAGATCTGATTACAGAACCAGGACCTAGAGATTATCATTACAATATCTTTCTGCTATTTTTGTGACAATTATTGCATGAAAGTTATGAAGTGACAGAAGCAGAGGTCATTCTGTCAGAATCTTAAAATGTGCAAGCTGAAGGACGTATTTGTCGTTCTTTTTTGCTGTCTTTTTAGGACCAGCTCACTTTATGGTGCATTTCTCTTTTTATGAGAAGGTGTCAACTGCAAAAGGTGGTCTTAGATAAATACCAGTGCTTGCAGTTTGAAGGATATTGGAGACATGCATACTTATATAGACGTGTATATGTGTGTGTGAGTGTATGTTTATATATGAATTGAATATACAGATAAAACATTTTTTAAAGATAAATTGATAATCTTTCAGTGTAGTTGTAGTTTGAATGAAATTGTTTCTACAAAGTTAGGAGGCAAAAAAACATGATTTCTTGTCTGAAATATGGTATTGCTCTCTCATGATTAAATTTATATTCACTACCTTACTCAAAACTATCGTGTCTTCTACATGTGAAAATATGTAAAACAAGAATATCAATTATTTCACAAAACCTTTTTCTTCTCTTTAAATTGGAGGACAACACCATCTTAGAAAACATGTTCTCATATATCAAAGCTCTGAGTTCGAACTGAAATATACTCTAAAAATATAGTAATAAATTTATATAGCTTGTCTGTTTGTACTTTTCAGGAAATGAGCTTACTGATGATCATTATTTTTTCACAAATTTATAATAAATGATTGTCATTTTAGATAATTCAAATAATTGTTAGCGATATCAAGAAAAAAAAAAGCTTTTACTTGCTTGTTTCAACTTTCTGACTTTATCTGTTATTTCGTGTTTCTTGGTTTTACCTGAAAACTCAAGAAGACTGAAAAATTGACCCTGCGAAAGTTGACAAGTTCTCTCTGATTGGTTCAGTATTAATAGGATGTTCTGCTTGCTAAGAAAATATTTATAAACACAGTGATCTGTATGCATTGATTCTTTTTTTTTTTTTTGAGGCATGCCTAATGTTTATAATTTTTATATTTAAAGGCAGAAAATTTTGAAAAGGACTAATTATATCCTGCATTATCTCATGATGACAGAGTATCAACAATCTATTTTAAGTGACAAGCAACTTGTAGAAGAAGCTTTGCTTCTTCTAAATGTCAGTTAAAAATAAAATCAATCTCTTTTAGGGTATGGATTTCAGGGATGCATAACGGATTGATGCTAAAAACTACTGAAAGAATAACCATGAATTTGAAGCTATGCAAACTGAATTTGAGAATGTTCAGGTACACTGAGTTCTATTAAAATCTCAATAAATGTTACTTCAAAATGGCATTACAGTGCCTCCCTTTTAAATCAGTGGACAATATCAGACTCTGAAACCCATGGAATATTGGATATTGAATTTTTAATGATGCTTACTGTAGTCTTTTCTGATTATGTATTCAGCAGCAATTACATAGGTGAGGCCCTTGACACCGGAGGACATTCTTATTTTTCTACTCATAATGTCCTTTCTAAGTTGTAAATTCCCTAATCCACTAAACCTTAATTTAGCTAACATTACATCTACTATTTTCACTTATTAGCCAAACAAGTAGGAAAGCCTGCTCAACAACAAACATATTTTGTATATCATAATGTTTATTTATCTCAGACTAAAAAATACTTGCAAATGATTAGTTTTATTTGTAAGCCAAGGCATAAGCACTCTATGCTTATGTCTTGGATACTATGCAGCCTCTAAAATGGCTGCAGCTTACAATATTTGGGTAACAGCACTTCTGAAGTAAAGTTCTTTGAAGAAACATTAACGAAATATTAAAATCCATCAATAAATTCTACTGCACAAACATTATATTCACTGTAGGCAAGTTTTAGGGAATGAGTTCTGGCACTTATGTTTAGTGACTTGTTCTGCTTTATTTAAACATATATATGATATATAAAAATAAGTATATGATGCATAATGTGTTTAAAGCCTCATAAAGCTGCAAGCAACACATCTATTTTTTAGTAGATGAACATGCGAACTTTAGGGGTAATTGCTTTATAAATAATTATTATTTTTATTATAAATTCTTCACAACTATGCTGGTTTCATTTGCTCTTGTGGTGTCTACCGTTGTCCTGATGACATGTAGAAAGTACTCTAGATGAGACTCTAAGTTCAAAACTGGTTTGTAAAGCCACCTTCCTCTTTCTTTAAATATGTGCTTAAAAAGAAACACTCTATAATAAATAAGGAGGTGCAGGAGAAATGTAAAGGAACTCTTTAACAAATCTCCAGCAACCAGAAGGCATGATCTTAATTCTACATGAACACACAGACAGCAATGCGAATCTGAGAACCTTGGCTTTTGGCCTTTCTCTATGCTTTGTCATTATGGAACTAGATCTTTCTAACAGCTATGCTAAAATGCCTTCATAAATCATTAACATATTATTTACAGTGTTTGGCAGGATTGGCATTCATTCTGCTGACCTGTTGTATGTGTAGCATCATGCAGCAAATATGTATTAGAGTTATCTCTAACCCAGTCACAAACCCACACTGTAAAATATCTAATTCATGTCCTTGCCATTATTTATAGTTACTGCTGCTTTGACTGGGTTTTCCTAGCACATATACATTTTCCCCTTTGAATTCAAACTTCTTCATTCATCTTTTTCATGTACTCTTCTGAAGGAATTATCCATTCTCTAAATTCCAACAGTATTTCACCTTCATTTATCATGTGAACTGGAAGTGGCTACTGTGAAATTTTAGTTCTGCATCTTCTTCTTTCCTTTCTCCTGACTCTTATCATGTTACTGACAGTTATCCTATGATCTTTATCTTATGGCTCTCTCCCACAGCTATCCTTATGTTTTCTCCCAAAACTTTTGTTGTTGTTGTTTGTTTGTTTTTATGCTTAGGAGAATGTTTTAATTAGTAAATCCAATTCTCTATATTGAGACCTCTTTTAACAAAACCACTTATTTCAACAAAAGCAGTGTTTTGTTCCACAACGAATAAAATTAAATATAGGTAGGTTTAACCTATGATGATAATAATAAAGTATCCAACGATAAAAATGGAAATATATATATATATATTGAAAGTTCATAATTTAAACTGTGATAAGTTGAATGATTTCACTATGTTCCAGTCAGGTAAGTAGTTGCAGAAACATGGGAATACATACACTGTTTGACCTGATAAGCTTTTTTCACTAAAGCAAGATTCAGACTCAAAATAATACCCAATAACCCTCATAAGAATATATATGAATATACAAACATCTGGTAATGTTACCTGTGTATCCAATAGATTTATTTCATCTGTATTACTCCCGTGGTCTCAATTAAGATTGTTCTGTAAGATACCTGAAGATTGAACTATTCTTTATAGGTGATTGCCTTTCTTCATTCACTAGAGGCAGAGGGGGGGTCTATATCATAAATTTAAACTAGACAACTAATTTTAAAATAACTAATGAAAGAAACAAAATCTTTCCCATAAATAATTGGAGCATCAGAATTGTATTTTTATTTGTTCTTAATATTTTATGAAAACTTATTTTATTTAAATATCACTAACTTTCTCATAGTAGGTACCTATGTGGTATCTATTTTAATGTGATATAACAGCCTTCCATTTCTTTAGCCTTTTAATATTTATGGTCAGAAATATTGTCATTACAATTTTATAGCTACAGTATAACAATTTAATGTGCCAACAGTAAGTACAGGTAGTCAGTTGCATGTCAGAATGATTTTACTGAATAGGATTTACCAAATTTAAAATAAGGGAAATTTTCAAAAAATGGCAAAATGAAGCATTTCTTTTAGGGAGCAGACTCGGAAAGGTATGTGTCAGTCACATGACTGAAGAACCCAGTGCCAACTGTTATGTACCAGCAAAAAGTTATTTTACATATATCTATCTTTTTTAACCATTTCAATTGTAAAGTTCAATTTTGTTTCAGAAAGGCAGCGGTTAAGCTTAGTTTTTCATAGCTACTCCTTTTTAAATAGGTTTTCCTGTATTATTTGCTTATCTTTGTTCTCAAATATGGAACTATTTTCATATTCTGGTACACAGGGTGAAGGAAATAAAAATAAAAATATTTAAAAGTTTATTCCATGGCATGGTGTATAATTTTCCAGAAGAACTGATGATATTTAAAGGTGTATGGAACACTGAAGTTCTATAGTGGTGGTATTCAGTTTTATTAGCAATACTTACAGCACCCCAAGCCTTTTTATTTTTATTTTTTAAATCTAGTATGTTCAAGTTATTCTTCCTCATTTTTCCATTCTAGGGAAAACTGAAAATAAAAGTGAAATCCTGATTCTTCTGAATTCAAAGATCAAAACCATCCTAAGGTGGAATGATTTCATCTAGGGCCTCTCACTTTCAGTTTGATTAGCTCTTCAGTTACTCCAGTAATTCTTGGATGTGGGAAGTTTTTCGGCTATTTTTACCCTGGACGTTACGCTAAAACTGAGGAGGAATGAGGAATGTATTTGTGATATTCCCTTCAAAGAAAGTAGGAAGAAATATGTTAATAAAGGGATTTGAACAGGCCTACATATCCAGACCAACTTTCTGTAGCTTTTAAAAGAGAAATAAATTTTTGTCACTTTTCACTGAAAATATGTAATTGTTTTTTTTCTTTTGATTTTGCTTTTGTTATGGATGAAGTCTTTTTACTTTTCCAAGAGTTTGAACTAGTATAAAAATTTTCCTGTCATCCAATGTGAGGTTTGAAATGTAATGTGTGTACACATAGAATCATAGAATCACAGAATGCCTAAGGTTGGCAGGGACCTCCAGAGGTCATATAGTCCAACCCCCCTGCACACGCAGGGCCACCTAGAGCACGTGGCACAGGGCTGCATCCAAGCGGGTCTTGAAGATCTCCAGAGAAGGAGACTCCACAACCTCCCTGGGCAGCCTGTTCCAGTGCTCTGTCACCCTCAATGTATCTACATTTACACATACATGACTATTTGTTTTTCACTTAATATATGCTGAATTAAATTTTATATTCGTCATTAATTGTTAACAATTATCACCTTATTTCCAGTGTAACTTTGTTTTGTTTTGTTTCCTCTTCCAGGATTAGGACTTATTTGTCTTTGCCTTCTATCCATCTACTGTTAGAAATTCCCCTATCTATATTTGCTTGCTGATTACAAAATCACTTTCAAACCTTGCCTTTAATAAAATCAATGATCTAAAATGTTGAATAATACAACAAATATTAATCACATTTTTAATTATAGTAACAGTTTTCCAAATACAGGCCCTGGAAAAAAAAGTGTTTAAGACACTTTAATAAAATCTTAACACAGAGCTACTACGTCAACAACCGTTTATAAATTCCCATCCACAATGCATAGGACATATTGATTTTGCACAGTAATATTTTATTCAAAGAAAATGTCCACACGATTTTAACATGTAATATTTATATGTTCTGCCTGTCACCCTTCACTCCAAACCATTAAAATACATAGCATGAAGTGCTTTACTTCTGCTTTCCCAACAAACTATAGTATCATGCAATCAGGATATAATTGGTCTAAGTTAACGGCCTTATGTGCAGAACTGCGTTATGTCATCAAAACTCCACAGGTAGAGAAAACTTAGCAACATGATGGCTGGAAGATATTGTGGGTTTTAATAAGGAGGGCAAGGATTTCAGGAACTCTACCATGTAATTATCCAAAGCAGCAGGTGATACTCTGAATGTCAAATATGAAAAACATGATCTCAGAAGGGGTAGTAGGCTGTTTTCACAGAAGAAAGCAAGAAGTAGGTAAATCTAACAATATCAGATACATTTCATGTTGTCACAGCTGTCTTTTGAAATATACCTAAAGCACAGGTATAACACATTGCACACAAGGGTAGATCAGAATACTTTGCAGAGCAATATTACACCGCTTAATTGCTTTTTTTTTTTAGAGTGGTGATTGCAAGCAAAGGAATGTTGACCTCAAACTTGGCAGGTCACACCTAATACTGTTGCATGGTTTTTGACCATATTTGAAGAGAATTGGATGAGAGCCATGGAAGTGTTCATAAGAGTTCAAAAAGTTTTAAACAGTTTTTGGTACTTTGTAGGTAGAAAAGATAGAGAAATTATATTTAATTTACTACATACCTTTAGTAGAGAACTAGCCCAAGGGGGAAAATGTCTCACTGGCTGTGAAAAATTTATATAAGACATTCAAGGACTGATAAGACCTGGCGAATAAATTGTTGGTATAATGATATAACCACACTGACATCAAGCATTTAGTCTTGTTTGAAATTTTTTTAGATGGCTTAGGATGTATGAAGGTGACCACACAATTAGAAAAATAAAATGTATCTCCTATGGCTGGTATACTTGGGTACATATACTTGGGTACAATTCCTCAGTATGGGTATGACTCATCACAGAGATTGTTCTCCAGAAGCTGTTGGAATCGTTGCAGCTGTTAGAGTCATTGCATTTCTACCCAGACAGATCTTTTCACAGTGGATGCAGCTCTGCAGGTCTCAGTCTGTAGAAAGAATCTGTGGTATCTCTGTGGAGCTAGGGCTTATGCACTTTTTCTTTCTTTTTTTTTTTTTTGAATAAGTTGTGTCATCAGGTAACGGATTTAGGGAAGTACAAAGCAGGCTGTGTAACATCTGAGAAGATAGTGAGAGATGGATAAGATATTCTCAGAGACCCAGCAGTTTCAAGAGTTCTAGCCCTCTAAAGCAGTGAAGATGCAGCTGGACACTATACCATATGCAACAATAAATTATAACTCTGTAGAAGATGAAGACTGGGAACTGGTCACTTCTTATGTGAGAATAGCTCCTCCTCCTGAAATCTTGCAGCTGATGAATAGGTTCAGTGTCCTCCGAATTGTGGAGGAGCTCAGCGTAGCTTCAAGTGAAGGAGAAGCAGAGCGTGAATGTTGTGGGTGACTCCCTGCTGCAGGAGAAAGAGGAACCTATCTGATAACCTGATCCCTTGTCCAGAGAGATTTGCTGTCTGCTGGAGTATCACATAGTTTATAAACTTTTTTCCCTGTTATTTCCTGCCTCTCTTCCATATCGGCACCAACAATACGACCAAAGGGAACTTCAGAAGTATCAAATGAGATTTTAGAGCTCTACAGAACCTAGTCAGGGATCTGGGGAATTGCTTTCTCCTAGATCTTGTCAGTGGGGTGGAAGGATGGAAGAAGGAGCAGAAAGATACTCCAAGTAAATCAACTGACTGCACTGCTGATGATGGTAATAGAGTTTTGATTTTTGGTGAGGGTGACTGAGCACAGGTTATCTAGAGAGGTTGTGGAGTCTCGATGCTTGGAGATATTCAAAAGCTGCCTGGACATGATCCTGTGCCACTTGCTTGAGTGGGAGCGTTGGACCAGATCATCTACAGAGGTCCCTTCCAACCTCAGTGATTCTGTGATTCTGTCTCCTATTTGTTTGTGCCTTGCTTATCTATCTTGTCACTGTGTTGAGAAGGCTTGCCAAGGAAAAGTAGAACTTTACAAGCAAAAGTAATGCATAGCGGATGAGCTATTCAGGCATTAAAACTACTGAAATGGAAAAGGATTTTTTCCATCAATCATCCAAACCTGTTGACTATATAAAGATGGATGGAAACTTTGAGACAATATGCTTTTTTTATTGTTATTTCTAGTACAGTGAGTAGTAGTGTCTTTCAAAAATCAGAAGGCAGAAATCAGGAATTCCTTTACAGAAAAATATATCAAGGAAGAAGATGGAAAAGATCCAAAGTTTTTTTCCTTTTGCTTTCTTATCCTCCTCAAATTCTTTCTCACCTCTTTGAGGATAATTATATGGCATATTTACCATGATCTGATATGTTGCAAGTGCTAGAATTTTCTGACAGTAAGCACAGACTGCTTTTGCTGTCACTCAAAATGCTTATCTTTTATCGCTTTCTTTTATAGAAAACAAATTGTTTTGGAAACAGATTTCTACTCTCAAGAAATAGGAGTAAACAGAAAATGCTGTTTAGCATTTCATTTCTTGTTTTCCTATTTTGAATCTCTTTTGTCCCATTTTCCCTAATTATTATTCTTGCAATTCTTGCAGTATACGTTTGTTACATTAAAATAAAGCGCTATAGGAAGAGAATTGGAAAAAAAGAACTCTACAAATATTAATACTTAATGTGCTAGCATGAGATTCTGTGAGCATTGAATTAGGTGTTCTTAGGGTGGGATTTGCCAATTTGTTCTTGGTTAACCTAGCTACATTCTCAGTGAAATCAAATCAGTCACCATTGATAATTTCAAGAAAAAGAGAAAAAGAATTTTTCTTTCAAAAATTCAAATTCAAAGGTTAGCTTTCTTCTTTTTAAACCAGTTCCTGCTCACCTGACTTACTTTCTTCATAAATATCCTGGCAAGCCACTGCCTTTGGGTGTAAGAAAACTTTGTCATTTAGCCTTTACTGAAGACCCTCAATCTAAAATCTGAAAGTAGAAAGAATGTGGTTTAAAGGGTACTCAGAATATCCCACAATATAAAATATTTTTTTTAATGTATTTATTTCACATTTTTTAAAAGTCTCTTCAGGATATGACTATTGAAGCAAAGGATCATGAAACAGAGATATCTTAAATTCAGTTTTATTTGGAAAAAAAATCAAGGGGAAAGTATCCCCTCTATAAAGAGGTGCTTTTGCATACTCTGGTCCAAACTTCAAACTAATTATCAAAACACAACTCGTCCTACTACTACATAGGAGCAATATTCAGTTTTCTTTGGCCCTCATCTCTTACAGGAACTTTCTTTTGTCTCTGGCTTAAAATCTCATGCTATGCTCCCCTGTTCTACACCAAAGGTGAGTTCAGTGTGATCTGTTTGCCATAAACTGCTTTCCTAAACTCTTTGACACTAGTCTTCTGACATTTTTACTTGTGTACAATCTTAAGACATGAATTGGTCTCTCTTGCTGGCCTTATGCAATAGCCAGTGTACAAGTTGCACGAGGGAGCAAACCTTTCTTCTAAACCTGTGTAGTAATTTCCTCTAACATTTCAAGCAGTCCTTTGATCCTGTGACATAATTACTTAACTTTCCTGTACAGTGGCCTCTTACCTGCTGAAGCTCATCCAATGTGCTGTGCCTTTCCCAGTGATGTGCTGTGTTAATCTTCCACTCCTGCAGTCACACTTTTCTACCTCAGTATTCTTTTGAATGCTAATTAGGCTGTCACCACTAGAAAAAAAAATCAGACCCTCTCCTTTTCATCACATTTTAAAAGGTCTATTTTTTCCAAATAATTTCAGTTTATCTGTAACACAAGCCAACAGCAAGTATGATTTCTTGACAGATCTTGTCTATGCTGATCCTGAGCATAATTCTTGATTTAGACGTTTCTCAGTGAAGCTGACTTATAAGTTTCTGAGCATTTTAATCCCTTTGGAGGACAAATGACTTTATTTGCTGTTTAAGACTCAATAAATATACAGAAAGTATAGAATGTGTAAAACAAGACACCAAAACTTCTGCTTTATGTTGGCACTTTATTGATGACTCTTAAGTTCATCATCTTAATATTGTATTTCAACTAACGGAGAGACTTAAGTACTTCCAGAGGGCAAGTCAATACATATAAACTGTCTGTGAACCTGCAGAGGAATTTATCTTGCCGCAGTGAAATGCCCCACTGTACTATAAGATCTAATTTTATTTGAAGTTCTACTTCAGTATCTCTCTCTAGATTTTTACCAACTTTTTATCATAAATTTAAATGTGTCTAAGGAAAATAAAATGAAATGAAATAAAATAAAGTAAAATAAAATAAAATAAAATAAAATAAAATAAAATAAAATAAAATAAATAAAACAAAACAAAACAAAATAAAACAAAATAAAATAAAATAAGGAGAGGTGGAAGACAGTGGAGATTATTGTAATTCTATAAGCAAAGTTCACCCACCCCTTGTTCTTTCCAGAATGAAAAAAAAGGATAGTGAGCCCAAATTTGCTTTGTTCTACATATTGGTTGTTCTAATAAAAGAATGTTACAGATCTCTAATGTAAACAGTGGGCAGGCTGGGAAAGCAAGGAGAGTCATGTTAGCTCTCTCTGCTACAACAGAATAAATCCTAACTAAAACTACCCTGAACCCGTGAACATTTAAATCACTTAAACATGTGGGGAGTTTCACTGATCTTGAAGATATTATTCCTCTGCTAAATTTAAGCACATGCTTAAAGTATTTGCTTGGTGGGGCCTGAAAGCCAAATGTGATCCTGTATTTTTTTTTTCAGTTTAAGTGTGTATAGACATATATAAGAAGTATTTAACGTATGCTAGTGCACCTAATACATGCTTGCAATGACACAGAAAAATGTAGAGAAATTATGTGAGTCAGTTGTGTCAACTTTCTGTATTTTGAGTATATCTTTCAATCACCTTCTTTAATGCTTTGAGAATCTCGAGGTTTTAAAGGAAATGACTTTTCACTAAACTGCAATTTTCATAGTCAGAGGTTTAATCTGTCAATCTTTTCCAAAGACTTATCAAGTCTAAAATAGATTTAACTTACACACTTTAATGTATCCTCTTAATCACTAATGTTTCTGAGAGACACAATCATGTTTTTTTCACTGTCATTTAATAAAATTAAACAAATCAACCAGTAGATTTCTCCTCTATTTTATATTAGCTTTTTGAAACAAAGACTCTGTTGTCCCCAGTGAAAATGTATATTTTCCAGGAGAAATGTATATTTCTTTCAGAATACATAACCAAAGATCATAAACTATCTATCTGTAAAGAGCAGAAATATTTTGTTAACAACCTTTTGGGGCACAGTCTGGAAATGAAATGTTGTTTGCATGAATATTAGAATCACTGCTGTGAATCACAAAAATGTAAATATGTTGGTTTATATTTTCGTTTGTAAGCACACGTTATACAGACCCTTGTTAAAGGTGAGATTCTAAGCTGTGTGGCTGCCAATTAGAAAATAATGACAAAGGAAATAAGAAAAGGTAATCTCGTATTAAGGTAGAGGGAAAGAGTAAAGATTTTCCATATCTCCTTTATTAGACAAGACACTGGACTACGTTTTTTTGATTAGCAAGTTCCTCTTTTCAGTATATATTTTTTCAGTGTTCTACTTTACAACTAAACTCCTGGAGACTTGACGTGGGATTTAGTAAGCTTTAGATAACATAATCTCCATCTAATGGGAATTTTTGAAGCCAGTCACAAAGTGTATGAATTATTATAAGAGAAGAAAATCAAATTTAATATCAAAGAACTAACTTTAGAAGTTCAAGCAGCGGACAATATTCATTTTCTATCAACAGAATTGTTTAATAAGAGTCTATCAGCAGTACAGGAAACACTAGGTACTCCAGCAATAAGTGAATCATGATGGCTTATTTCCTTTTAATTCTATGATCCCAGCTGGAACAAGGTGTGATTGGAGAATGGTTTAATTGTTCATAGACATCTGTCTTTGGATTGAATTGAAAAATAATATCCTGGGCATAAAATGGCCTACAGAATTTTTGACATTTTTATATCTTTCACAATCAAGGCATTGTCAGAAAGTCAGGTAGTGGAGCTCTGAAAAACTTATGGATACATTTAACATAGAAGAGAATAAAACCCTGGTAATATATCAATATACACAGCTGGAAAGCAGATGTTCAGTTGAGTGCACTCAGTACTTAGAGAAAGCTATTAAAGCTGTTACTTACTCAAATGAGAAATTTCTATAATTTATTGTTCTCGCATTTTTGATTTCCCCCTTTCCCTTCTCTTTAGGCAGACTATAAGATTTTTTTTCATACTGTTGAAGCCAATTACCCTAAAAGTCTGACTTCTTAGCGCAGTGTACTACATGATTACTAGAGAATGCCCAAGGCTACTGTCAATCAAATTAGCCTGTGACTTATGAGTTGTTTACTGTACTGTGAAATGAAGTGATAAATGTGTGTCAACCAGTAAAATGTGGCATTTAGTATTGGATATACCCACTTGAAATAGACTTTGTGTCAGCTTTATTCATTTCTTACCAGACTGGCACATATTTTTAACTGAGTTTAGATTATCAAAGGAGACACATAATAATAAGCTTTATAAGTTATTGGTAATCATGCATCTCAAGCCTTGAAAGGCCTGTGTGGTCCTTCTCTTGTTCATTCAGTAACTGAAGGGCACACAGGAGCAGAGCCTGCATGCCACTAAGCATTCAAATTTTTCATCTGCCTGATAAATAGTAACAAAAAAAAAAAAATAGTTTCCTTGAGCATTCTCTTTCCTTTGATTCTAAACAGTAATTTGGATGGAACACTGCTAGCGAACCCATGAACTAGAATGAGTTAAGGATGGATTTTTTTTTAACTAAGTTTGAAATTAAAATCAGATCATGATATCATGACTTGATGTAACATAGCAGAAATAACCTTGCCTTCCTAGACAATCTTTTACTAAAGTATTCCTCTGTGGTCACACTGAAAGGAAACTCTATCCTTCTGGAGCTGTGAAAGCTTAATTAGTAGTGTGTGAAAGAAAATCAGAGCACTGGAAGTCCAAGTCAAACAAGAACATTTGTATTTCCTCCAGAGGGAGATGACTTGTCATTCCCACAAAAAAAGTTTTATTAAAAAAATAGATTTAAATGCCTGCAAAATTCTTCTTCCCATAACACAGAATAGAGCTCACTCCTTGGCCCACTCAGAACAGCCAGGCACTAGTGTAAAAGGCATGTGAGGAATGTCAAGAGGGAAATGCTACTGATGTACTTCCCTATCAACTTCTTAATGTATATACATTCCTTCTATAGTTCTCCCAACCACAATGACAATTTGATGGCTTTAAAATTTTCTTTCATTGTCCACGACAAATGACAACCCTTATATTATGCCTGTCTTGGTCAGGATGCAGAGAAGGCAGAGTTACTAAACACCTTCCTTGCCTCAGTCTTTACTGCTAAGGCCACCTCCCATGTACTGAGTCTGGAGACAAGAGAAAGAACCAAGAGAGAGGAGGACTTTCTTATGGTCGAGGAAGATTGGGTTAGAGAAAATTAGGCAAATTGGACACCCATAAATCTATGGGCCTGGATAGGATGCACCCAAGAGTGCCGAGGGAACTGGCAGGGGACATTGCTCAGCCGCTCTCCATCATCTTCGGGAGCACATGGAGAGTGGGGGAGGTGCCAGAGGACTGGAAAAAAGCCAGTGTCACTCCAGTCCAGACCACTCCAGCGGTCATTGAATATAACAGGAATATTAGTATATTGTGTCTTTGTATTTTAAATATTGTTTCTTATATTGGAGCCAAAGCAGAAGAAGCCTAAGGTAAATTCAAATCTGATCCCATCTCTCTTTGAAGAAAAATATTTGTGTCTAATTTTTAAAAGATCGATTGGTAGGATGACATAACAAATACATTCAAATGAACATTTCCTTTAAAAGAATTAGCATTGAAGGGCTGCAGTGCAATATGTTAAGGGTTTTTTTTTCTCTGATCTGAAGGAAAACAGATGTGTAAGTAAGAGGTAAATGAAATATCTGGGGATTTGATACAGGTTTCATTTGTTGCTGCTCATCCATATTTAATGATATTTCTATCCATAGTCTGATATCATTGTTTTTAATTTTACAAAGACATTTTTAAGAAGACATACATAGTCTGCCAGAACTCTGGCAGTGTGGTCAGAATTTATGCTTCGATTTTTCTCTTAGTTATCATTCAAGGCACACCAACTTGGTATATATCTCTTTATTTTAAATGTACACATACTGTTCAATGTCACAAGAATCTTAAATTTACTAAAGTAAACCCAAGGAAGCTTAGGGGTTCAGGATTAAAAAAAAAAATAGCATATAGTTTGCCTATCATTTTGTATGCTCCTAATTTAACCTTTTAGTCTTACTCTTTCACATGTAACAACATTGTTCCTCATGGGTTGCTGACTGAGTAAGGAAATCTATCCAGCTATGCTTCCTCACTTTGGAATTTGTGGCTATTCTGATAATGACATAAGTTAGAATAAGCAAGTCTTTTGCAGCTCCTAACACAATCTAAGGTGACATGGAAAGGAGCAGAAAAAAAAATCCATTCAATTTTGCAAGATTTTCCTTTCTGTCTGCTTCAGGGAAAAACTTGAATGGTCAGAAGCAGCCAATTTCCAGTTTCTTTTCAGACCTTTTCAACAATTCAAAGAAGGTAAACACAACAGGAGGAATCTGTACCAATACATCTAGCTTTTCCGAGTAGAAACAATAAAAATAAATACTGATCGTCATGGAACATACTGTACCAAAATGATTATTCAGACTAAGAGTATTTTTAGGATTCTTTAAAACCCTTACCTTGAACAAAGCATTGCTTAATTCCCTTGTGGGAATTGTGGGAATTAAGCAATGCACCCTCTGGGTGCATATATGCCTATCCTAGGGATGCCATTTCTAACCTTTTCCAGGTGAATCTAAGTATTCATGCTTCCTCAGTCCTCTGATAATTCATGACTTTTCCTTTTCTTGACTCCAAAGCTGAGTTTTTCTGGACCTTTATTTTGGAAAACTAAAATCCTACACTGGGAAGTGCAGGACCAAAACATAATAGCTACAATATATTCCTGTATCTTTTCAGTCCTTCACCTTGTAAAGATGTGAAAAATCTGTATACATCACCGTCTTTACATCGCCTCACAAAGACTGTTTTGACTTTTTTCATTTCCCCTTCAGGCTTGTAAGTCAGAAAATCTGCTCCAGTCTATCCATCATTTTTCTTCTCTGGCCTACTGTTGCTTTTAGGTACACTATAGGTCTTTGCACTGCAGGAATATGCTGTGTGTTGTCAGGTGTCTGAGCAAAGAAGGTCTGCGGTGACCCAAAAATTTAAAAGCAGTGGCAACATCACATCTCAGAGGCAATGCTGTTATGCCAATAAATGGAAGATATGCCAAAAGATCTTGGTACAGTTTTTCTGTAACTTACAGGAAAATACATCAAAGAAATTGAAGCACTGTTAGAAAACTAATTTCACATTTTGAATTCTATCATGAAAATAGGTCCCTTTTTATATAGCCAACTGTGTTATTTTCTGTTTGTAGATTAGACAGAAATTAGGAAATTGCATATCAAATGCTCATATATTCAGACAACTCAAGTATACATATACATATTGGAGACAAACAGACAGAAGATTGTACTTAAAGAATTTAATCTTTTGGCAAAATTCAAAACCCTTGACTCTGTCTAGAGCAAGCAGAGAATCAGAGATCTATGCAACGGCTCTCTTCTGGCCTCCACATCTAGAATTCATTCCTGAAAAAAGTAAGGATGGTGCAAGTTGTGGTCTGCTTTCAACAAGGGAGAGGGAGAGCATGCAGTCAGCACACTCAGTTGGACATGACACATAAAAATTCCTTAGTCAAACAATTTAAAGAAAGCTATTGAAATCAATAGCTAAACTTCTATTGCCTTCATCAGGGCAGGATTATACCTACTGTGCCTAAAGCTAAAGAACAAAAGCAAAGCCCTGTCGCAGCAGTACATGAGCTGTTAAGGCAGACAGCAAAAGTAGCAGAGTAATGCTGCTATATACAACGGCATAAAAGAGCATCCACATTTCCAATTTCATGCCTGTTCCTATATGGCTGAACCATACTTTGTACTTCGACTTAACTTTTAAATATATGCATGAGTTAAACCTCCGGATTTTTCAGCCAAAGACAGCTTTAGCAACTCAGCTCACTGCTTGATTTCCAGTATGTTTCTCACAAAGACTGCAGAGAGGAAAGAGGAGATTCAAGGCCAGGAAACACTGTAATCGGATACTGTTCTTCATTTGGGTTTATGAGAGCAAATTCTGTTATCACTTAAAAGTACTGTCCTGTGCCCATGCACACATTAGGTCTGTTTCTTTCTCCTCTTTAGGTTTGTCCACCTGTTTAATGCTTTATACTGAAGTCTTGAAGTGTGGTCTACTTGACTGTACCATGAGGGAATACAGCATGCACCTACCAGCCTGAGGACTACTGCATGTACCTAACGTTCTCACCTCAACACTCTCCCAAGTAGCCTATGCTCCCTTGAAGGTAGACAGAATACTGCTTCACTAACTCACCACAAATCCCTTTGACATTCCTTTAAATTCCTTTGTCCTGTTGCACTAGGACTCATTGCTGTTTTACAAACACATTCTGCTGCTTGTGTGTTCTACTTGTGCTATTTGATGATAAATCCCCCTAGCATACACAAAGCACATATCTATTACACCTGTCCATTATATAATAACCAACAACATGAGGAAAGATATCACCCAGAGAATATCATCATCATTTACCTATCTCATTTGTCATGATAAAGAGAAACACAAATGTTGACCTTTTTCATGGTGATTTTCTTAGTATGTACTCAACTAATTAGGTTGAAAAAGAACCTATTTAAGTATTAGCACCTAAAAAAAGAGAGCAGAAAGGAGACTGAATTATGTAGAGACCCAGTCTATGCATGGCAATGTTTGTGTTCATGACCATGCATACCATTGCGTGAAGGCACATTACTGTTCTGTCTTTCTGACAGGTATGAGGGGTAGGAAAGGTAGAGACAACCAAAACATAAACAGAAATGTCCTTATCATAAAGAACTTGTAATAAATTTTGCAGGGCATAATGACTAAAGGCCATGACTGCAAGATTTAACATGCTGTTTGCAATCATAGTTACCATGTTGGCAGATGCAATTATAGAGACTGCACCCAGCTCTCCTGTAGGTACCTCTATTGTAAATAGGTAATAGTAGGTGAGATTTTAGATAACTAATTTCCAGAAAGACAAAGATACATGGGATAGATTTCTTATAGCATATTAACCAGATGGATAGATATATAGATTCATGCTTCCTCACCTTGACCAGTTATCTGATCTCTTATCTCTGCCAAACTTCTGGAAGGCTTGCAAGCGGAATACTACAATAACCCCCAAACCAATATAATGTGCCTTCTAGAACCATTTATACAGAGCAAATATTATTGCTGTTCCCAGCTGCATGAGTCCATCCACAGAATTGTTTTTATTTTTTTGAGCAGCATTTAATTCATAAAACAGACTTGCATATTTTTAACTGCCTGAAGCATAATCAACAATGCAGTTTTTCACTGTGAAGTCTACATGGCAATGCTTTCAATGGCTTCCATTTCTGAACAAAGAAAATAGACAATATGCCATCTGCCCTCAAAATGTGTAAGATAAAATAAAATATAAATTGTTAACTAATATGATAGGGAATTTTCTATTGACCTGCACTACTTTAACTTCAAAGATCATTACCCAGTACAGCAGTCTTCTTATCTAAAGCATTAGTAGTCTTTTGTTTGCTAAATGAGTTTAGAGATCTACTTAGACATAATTTAAATACTATTTAAAACTTCATTAGGTATGTTTATTGCCAAAACTTAAATAGTGTTATTAGTTCTTCTTCACTGCTTAAAAAAAAAGAAGAAAAAAAAAAGGGGTGGGGGTGGAAATGTACAAATGTGTAGCAAATTTAACTAATCTGTTAAATTTGCAGGCTGTCTGTCTCTGAAGGTGAAGGTTCGACACCAGCATGGTCCATTGACCTTTGGATATTCTACACTAGTGTCTCCAATGAAAGAGCCACCAAAAAAAGGGAATTAAGAATTAAGTATAAGAGTATAATGGACCATTTTGTAGTGTGCTGTCTGCAGATCCAGAATGCATCAAAAATTTCTGGGAAATTTAAGATATCGATCACATCTAAAGGAAAAATGAGGTTTATCAGGCAAAACCTCATCATCAAAAGGAAAATAAAAATACCATGTCACACTTAGCTTTATCAAAGAACAAGAGTTGTAGAAGTTTTTATAGGGGCAAAAAAAAAGGTGTTCATGATAAATGTTTGACACAGTTCTTTAACAAAACACTTCACACCTCAGGCTGACAACACACAAGAAATGCTCAAATATGTGTAGGAAGTTAGAGAAATCTATCTGAGGACCAGAAACATTTTTCTTTTGGTGAACAAAAATAACCCAGACACATAAAAATTATGACTCTGCTAGAAAAAAGCAGCAGTGTGTCCTCTCCACTTGCCTTAAACTTGATACACATCTCAGACATGTTTCAGGCTTTATGGCTTCAGTCTCCTCCAGATAAGCATTACAGTTCATGACAGCTTACACGCTCAAGTTCAGGGAAAGATGCAAAGAATAATATGGGTTGCTAAAACAGATGGATAAACACCATGTAAAAAGTAAAACAATCAGCAATGTGTAATTGTTTTAGAGTGGCTGCCAGTAAAATATCATTGCTTAGAATATCCCCCTGGAAAATTTCAATCAAAACTGATTTTTCCAGAAAGAAAGTGTTGAAGTGTTTTTTCCTACTTTTCAAACAGCTTACTATTTGTCAAGTTTACGGCATTTCTATATTTAAAATAATTCAATTATTCTTTAGCCTAAGCACAGATAATTATGTTTTTATACACACCTGATCCTGCTGTCATGATATACTGATCTCCTGAAAACTTAAGATTTGAATATTTAATATTTATTTTATGCTGGTGATTAATATCTCCAAGGGAAAAATAAAAAGGTTTATACATGTTTCAAACAGAGACATATTTACCACAGGAAATATTTTTAAACAGCTTTAGTAATCATCTTCTGCTGCCAACTTTCTGTTTTTCTGTCTAGAACAAGAACAAAAATATATTTATAAGTTTCTTACTTCTCAGGTAGAGGTACTAAGAAATAAGGAGTGCTACTGATCAGACCAGCTGTTCTAAATCCAGATTATAGCAAAAAACTGTGTTGCCTTAAATGTTACATTTACTTACCTAACTATAACATCAGCCATAAGTAGGAAGAGGGAAATATTATCCTTATAAAATAATCTCTCTCTCTTTTTTTGAATCTGTCATATTCTCAGAACACATGAAAATACTCATGGAAAGAAGCTAGTGCTTTAATCCTTTGTCTCTTCCTCTCTTTCACTCTGTGTCTGCTAATAGTAATTAGAGGCAATATCAACTTTTTGTTTTCAAGGAATCTGAATACCTTTTTTTTTTTTCTGATCAGTAGTGGTTATAAATTAGAAGTGTTAAATGTGCAATGTATATGTTATGAAGTGTATAGTCTACATATGCTAATATTTATATTCTGAAAGCCAACATACAGAACATACTCTTAAAACAGAACAGTTCAAGAATGAGGTGAGATTCTGCTAACCAAGTCCAGCAGGCAGATCATTTACACAACAGCTACTCCAAACAATAGCTACTGCTATCGTGTAAAGCTAAAAAAAAAAAATTCCTGTCCCTATGCTATCCTATTTGCTTATTTTATTTCATTAGCCACACTTCCACCCAGTATAGCTAGTAAGCACTACCTATCTTGAGATTACAAGTGCAAGGCATTTATGCATCTTCATCGTACCTTTGTCTTTTTTTGCTGACATTCCTAAGTCTTATTCCACACATTCAAAGTATGACATCCCAAAAGAGGTAAATTATATATAACCATATAATAGTAATATTAATTTCTGATACTTTGCATCTTTGGTCATTATGACAAAACAAACAAGTGATTGATTTCCCTAGCTTTTATATAGGGACGTCACAGCTAAACATAACCAAATAAAAATGCAATTCTAGTTAAAATACTATTTATAGCATATATATCTATAAATTTCTAGTGGCTTCAACTGGATGAAAATTTTCTAAAGTGTCTCTCCATGAAAAGTATAATGTTGGATGAATTAATCAGTAGGAAATTCTCATGTTACATATACCCTCTCTCACCTGGACAATTCCAGCTGTAGCATGAAGCTAGCATTCTGCCTGGATCAATTCCAAAATCTCCTTAAGTCGACACAAAACATAAATCAGATATTGAATTTAGCAGACCTTTCGGACTCTATTCTAGTCATTTATAGTTACACTACACTGAATTATACCATGTGCCCTTTATGTGGCCTGTGGGACAATTTTGCTGCCAAGAATTCTGTCTTTCAGGCCAATAAAATGCATGGCAATGTAGCAGCCTGCACTGAAAAGAAGGGTTTCATTATTATTTTATTTTATTAAACAGTTTATCACAGCATACTCTGATATTTATTCTTCTGCCTAAGGATACATAGTCTGCTTGAGTTAAAATGTTTGTCTAGAGATGTTATATATACTAATATATGCCAATGTGATTTCATATATTTTTCTAGAAACCAGAAGCTCAAGGTCAGCAGTTACAACATGAGAGAGCACACAAAAATTCTTGAAGGAATACAGTCAAGATGTATAGGTATAGTCACTGAAAGTGACTCAAATATAAATGAAAAAAAGCCTCTTTTCTTGGATACAGATATTTGCAACTTCCCCATAAAACTGCATTGAAAATCCATGACTTAGTAGAAAAACGGAAAAGCAAGATCCTCTTCTTAGAATACTTCTGGCCACAACTTCTTAAAATAAAATTCATGAAATATTGTGATATGCTATAGTATTATGTTAATAGCGTCCAGATGGACTGGAATAATTGATAGATAAATAGATAAAAATATCTGACCAAGCAATATTACTGCACTATGAACTGAAAATAAGAAATAAAAGGATGTGAGATTAAAACCTGATCCCAGGGAAGCTGATGAGAAGATTCCCATTAACTTTAAGGAGATTAACACTACCAGGCACCTATTGAATAGATTATGTAAATGTGAAATACCATAGCTGATATGTAAAAAAGACAGAATAAAATAAAATCTAAAGCTATCAAATTTTACTTTACCAACTAAAACAAACAAAAAACCTCTTTTTCAAATTGTTTATATTATAGAGGAAACGTATTGTGTACTATGGCCTGATGCAGTATAACTTACTTTTATAGTATGATGAACATAACATTATTTAAAACTTCTCATTGATTAGAGTACACAGCAGTCTTCCTTCTGTCCACCCCTCTTTTCCTCTTTCCTTCCTTCTTTACTTTCTCCCTCCTGCACTCTTTGCTATTATAATTTGAGATTTCTGTACCTAAAAATGTATTTTGATTGAGTTTGTTTTCAGTATGTAGGACAAAATAGGAAAAAAAATTCAAAAATAGAGCACCTTAGTATCAGCCATCGTGTAATCTCTTTTATTATGACTTGTTCATACAGCCCATATGAAGGTACTATTTTTTACGTGCATGCAATTTGTTTCTGTTCTAGGAATGTGTAGATTATGCTGCTATGGTCATCTGAGCATATAGAATTGTGTCACATAGGAAATTTGTCACTTTAATACCTGATCGAATATCCCTTGTGTGCTGTATTTTTTTCAGAGAGCTTTTTAGCCTACATTAGCAGGTGCATTTGGTACTACAGTATCATGTCTGAAATGGCAATTCCTATTCTTTTTTATTACTGAAACTATACTTTTCTTCAGGGCAACAACTTTAAATTCATAAGAAAGAGTTAAAAAAGTCTCCTATCAAGTCTCTCCTGCTCAAATTAGACCAATATAGGACATTTCAGACAGGGATACTAAAGGGCCACTAATGTATATTGCTCCCATTGAAATGAACAGCATTAAAGCATCCTAATGTTTATTGCTCCCTCTGAAATGAGCACAATTAAAAGACACAACACACCAAATGGTATCCTTATGTGTACGTACCCTTATGTATGGTACCTGTACCCTTACAGTACCCTTACGGTACCCTTATCATGACATGTTCACCTCATACTGACAGTATATTACCTAACACTAAAATGATCATTTTGAACAGTCAGAGAAGTTCCTACTTCTTACTGAATATAACCTATAAAAAACCCTTTTGCTTGCCTTTTTTCTGCCTAAGCAAATAATTTAACCATATTCCATACATATGCATGCCTTCAGTTTCAGAATTTAATATGTTCTTTGTTATATTATTGTTCCTAACAAAAATGAATTAAAATCCAGCAGAGACCAGATGACTCAGAACCTTTTGCTTCCTCTTAACTGTCATCTTGACTTTCTGTAACACTGTGATCAACTGCATCCTAGGTGGAAGTTGACACTGGCTCAACTTTCCTAAAATACAGGTAAAATGGAGTGTGAACTGCCTGAAATTCTATACTGATGCAACCTGGTTCTGCACCATTACATTTAATTGGTATCTTTGGGTTTGTATAGCTGCAGTTTCATTTCTTTAATAGAATGGACTTTGATAAGAATCATGTTGTGGGCTTGTTGTTGTTGTTGTTTTATCTATTTTTTTTTTGTCTCCTCTTTCTTCTGGTATCACAGCTAACTTCTTGCACAGTGTTCATTTCTGAAAGAAAGCCTGTCATTGGTCTTTAATAGAAGGTTAATGGTCTGTAAAATCTCAAATTTTTCAGACTGATTTTGTTACAAGAAGAAGTATTTCTTATATCTTCTGCATGGTCAATAAAGATCTCTTCCTTTAAAAGATCTTAATAGTCAGCACATGAGAGGGGCTGTATCACAAATCATATCTAACAATGAGATTTTATTTCCTTATGATACTAACAACATTTTGGAAGAACTGCTGCCTCAGGTAGAATTTGCTGTTCCTCTATGAATCAATAAAATTTTCTGCCATAGACTAGATGATGTGCCTGCTGTGAGCTTACAAATATTAGATGAAAGGATTCAGAGACAACACATCATCTATAAGCTGATACTTTAAGCTGCTCTGTCATCTGCTGAATGACTTTTTTCATTATTTAAAATATTTGCTTTATATTTGCTGTTTGGAGCTTTTTATTAAGTATTTTCATTTTGTATGATGATGATTTTATATTCTTATTATATATAAGTATTATAAGTTATACACACGTATCATATATATTTATATACACAGACATGCATACATACATATATGCATGTGCATATATGTATATGTGTGAATGTATGTTTATATACATATGCACATGCTTACACATATACAAAAGAATAAAAAGTGAAGGATTAAGAGAGTAAGAATGACTGAAGGAGAAAGAATCTATTCACATACCATTCCCATAATTTTAAAGACAAACAGACTGTGGCCATTTATAATAGCATGACATTTAATTCAGAAGACTTCAGTTATCATTTTACAGAATGACTTCCCCAAAATAAATTATCTACAAGCTTTTTCAATATCCCTCAGTGTGATTAATTTAGGAAATGTTAAGACAACAATTTAGAAAAATGCACAGAAATAGTTGCACAGCTAATTAATTTCTCTGTGTTCAACAGTTAGTCTTGGTAAACAGTTTGATTGCATTGTTTTCTGAAGCTTGACAAAGTATCATAGTTCAGTCTCTTTGGTGCTACATTTTACTGATGTGGTATCTAGGCAGTCTATTCAAATTAGAATCATTTCTAAACATGAATACTATGCATGTCAGAATAGCTTTCCAAAATACGTTTCACCTGGACTGAATTTCAACTTTTTTCTTTTACTTAATACATCTCTGAGAAGACAGAGACGTGCCTGGAAGACTTTAAATAAAACATAATATTTAAAAAACAAAGCACAAACTGTNATTAAATAAAACATGACAATATTTAAAAAACAAAGCACAAACTGTGCAAATTTCAATAGTAAAAAGAATATATATCAGCCTCCCCATTCCTCACTCCTTGTAACTGACTGCATCGTATCAGAAAGGTCGCCCTCTCAGGGAAGGAAGAAAAGATTTTTTTAAAGAGTAGATCCTAATTAAAGATTATGGAACTATTAACTCCCACAGCAAACTCCCAGAACCTTTGGTTTCTGGTCAGTTCTGCTAGGCAGCAAGTGCATTAGACAAGTTTCTCACCATTCATTGCCCATCTCACTCATCTGTTCATACCCAGCATGTTCCCATGTACCTTCCTGTCTCCATACTCCATTCCACTGCCCTGGTTAGCTGGGAATCTAACTTCTCTCCAATGGAGGCATTTGTTCCAGATCAAAGTCTGACTCTCTATGTCCAGATTGAACACTGAATCTGTGCAACCATCTACAGTGTCACTGTCAGTGGTTATGCTTGAGGGGACGTGTGCTGTGCAAACACCAGTCAGATAGGATAAGCTTAGAGTGGGAATGACTGAATAAAAGCAGAGAACTTTTCCTTGGCTTTATAATTTTGAAACCTGAAACCTTAAGGAACATCCAGGCCCTGCAGCATCAGGCTCTGCTTTGCAACCTCAAGGTTGGAGGCATTTTTGTTTGTTTGTTTTTTTCCTTGAACAGTTTTCTGCAGGAGAAAAGTTTTATGCAAAATAACAAAATCTGTGAAGTAGTCAATTTTAACCATTTTAACCATTTAGCCATTTTAACCTTGAATCATAGTTTCTGCATTTTCACCATACATAATAAACTTCAAGAAACTGTTTCCAGTTTCTTTCATTAGAAACTAGTTCTTATAAAGGACTGGCATGTGAATAAAAATTTAGCAAAATAAGTGAAATATTCATCATCCTATGGAGAAAAAGTAATACCAAGTTTATTTCAGAACTATAAAAATGCATCACTTCTTGAAGTGATGATTAGACATACACACACTATTTTTTTTTCAAAACTATTTCCTAGTAACAGAATTGGATATGTATGTCTTATTCTCCAGCATTTGTGTTACAAGTATTATTGGAATGTCAAAAAATGGAGGAATTGACAGTCTTTAATATACTTGCTTTCATTATAGAACATTATCCATCTGATGAATTTTGTAAATATCAGAGTTTCACTGAGTCACACGTCAGAGCCCCTCTAGGCTTGCATGGGACACATGAACTCACTGTCACTTCATTAGGCATTGGATGAAAAAGAAACTTGAAAATTGTCAATATTTATACATTTATATTTATGGGTTCTGACATTTTCCGCATAAGAGTGAAATCAATGGAGAAGAGAAAAATGAAAGGGTTGACATTTTTCTGCTGGAAAAATTTCTGCTCACGTTATTTAAGATTTCTTAAACTCATGAGATTTAAAAGCACTAAATTTATAATCTGATATTTTATTTGAAGAGGTACTAGAGATAGCAAGAATGAAGCTTGCATTTTTATTTTAATTTGCTTACATCCATCACTAAATCTAGCACATACAAAAACAAGACTATTTTCTTTTCTAGGATTTCCTTTTTTCAGCTAATGTTCTTATAGTCCATCAAATCTAGTTAGTTTCTGATCGTGATTTCCCTTGTGGACTTTTAAATTTTCTTCTCTAAATCTTCCCTGAGTGCAATTCTCTTTTAGAAATGCTGCTCGTGGTGTTTATCCAAACTAATTTTAGGAACTTTATTTATCAGATGATTCAGAGTAAAGGCCCTGCAGCCTCTCTAGACGTTTCTCTTCACTGGATGGTAAACCAGGAAGGCTTGCCAGCAAATTTATCCATCTTTGCAGAACATACACTTGCTTCTCAGAATGATAAAGACAATGTTACTTTATTGATATGATAGAGGTGCCACCACAGGCATCACACAACTCCTTTCATATATCTTGTCATAGGCCAAGTAAAGGGACTATGACCTCAGTAATCAGTAAATATGTTGTTATGGACAGTCATTAGGCATGACTGATCTTTATAATCAGCAGTATTCACTGATATTTTGTATAGTTTGTTCTTAAAGATGTAATGTGAATATATGACTGACTACATACACACTCAAAAAATTGTAGGGAGTTCTAAGGACTAAAAGTTAATTAAGGAAATATAAAAAGAGCATTGCATTTTTAACAACATTTTAGAAATAAAACTGATGCTAAAATCTTCTTATTAGCAGATTGTTAATCTAATAAATATACAGAAAAGCAAATATAGTGAGGAAAGGAATTTGCATCTTAATATTCAGAATTAAATACACAGCTTCTGAGAAGTAGATTTGAATGTTAAAAAAATGTGATTTGTGGTAGCAAAAGGAGTGCAAAGAAAGACATACAAGAGACAATAATCGAAGAAGTACAAATGAGTATATAAGGTAAGAGGATCAGTAAGATGTATCAGTATGATGTAGAATTCCCAGTGTTAGCCTGAAAGTAATAAGGTGAGAAATGAGGTTAAAAGGCAAAAAAAATAGCAAAAGTGATGGGAATGGAGGTACTAATTATTTTCTTGCAAACTGCAAGCTGAGAGTAAACAGAGGAAAAGTTTAAAAAAAAAAAAGGATTAAACTTCTTGACATTTTGGACAAGCACTGATGAGTCGCTGAAGACACAGCAAGCTCGAAGTGTCTGACTGAGTCCACTGACTTGAAGTTCTCTGACTTGAAGTCTCTGATGACAAGGAGGTAATATTTTTGAGAAAAAAAATGAAAGTTAGATGACACAAAACATAAGACAAAGATTTGAGCAACCAGTAGATGAGAAGACTGTAAAGAAGACAGGGACAGAGTGACAGAGTGAATTGTGGAAAGGAGGGAGGAATTATGAAGATGAAACGTTGGATATGGTATGAGTATTTAAGGAGGAGAGTATTTTCCCATTTTTGAGATGGGGGACATACTCATGAACAATGAGAGTCAAGCAAGAGCTGAACTGAGAAGCAGGTAAGAGCTTGATCACAGGGGAAAAACTAAATTGGACTTTTCTAAATGTTTGTGCTGCTCGGATAGGTAAAGGATAGATAGAGAGCTGTGGAAACATAAGTATGAATAGAGCAATGTAAAAGTGGAAGAGTGGTAGGTGAAGAATTGAGATAAACAGCAGGAAAAGGTGTGGGTAAATGCATAAAACATTAATGCATAAAACATTAATAGGAAGGATCAGAAGAATACAAAGGTCCAAGAACAGTGTTAGGTTTAAATCCAAATGGGTAGTAGTGAGAAAGAGAGAGGAGGAGAAAATGGACTTTGGACCTGTGTCCACAAAATCCTCATTGAAATGGGTCACAAACAGTTAATTAACATTTCCACTAACAAGTATTGATCTTTTCTGTGCTGGAGGTGTGAATCATGGACATGTTGTCCAAGGTGCCATTTGGAGAGCAGACACAATCTACAACGACAGATTATACAAACAGAATGTAACAGAAAAACAGAAATTGCAGTAATTTGCCATTGCCTCATTTTGTGCTATTTACAAGAATCAGGTAAATAATTAGAAGACATCAAGTGACTTTCAGAGGAACTTTCACCATATCCATTTAGAGTCTTTTTTTATCTTTTTTTTTCCTGTCGTTTCACTCCTAAAATCAGACAGTTTGATTGCACGCATAATAAGGAAACATTGGAGGACTGACTTTATTAAGCCAGTCATTTTCTTGCAGGATCAGAACAACCATCAGATTGGGAGAATTAATTTAGTCTGAGCAGTGAAACCTGCAATCATAATTTTGAAAAGGCATCTGCACAGTATAAAGTGTCAGGTATCTTATATATTAAGAAAGGGACTTTATCATATATTCCACTCTGAAACAAAATTTGGAGTTTTCATACCTATTAAGATTTACTGTTTCAGATTCTGAGCATTTCTGATGCCTGTGACAAATGCACTTGTTCTCTACCTCTGAAGAAGCTTATAATCTGTTAGAAATTAGGGAGAGATATAAAAACTCTTTAATACTTCGTAAGATTTTTGCTCAGATTTTAGATTTAGATTTTTGTTTGTAGCTATAGCTTTCCACTAAAATCCTAATGAGACACTTGTTAAGGTAGACTTTTTTTAATCTTAAAAATAAAAAATTGGACTCCATCTCTGTGTTTATACTAACCTAATGGAATGAGACTCAGATAAAGGACCTGTCCTGAATGACATCCCTGTGCAATCTGGGTCTCCTCCTGTACAGCCTGTGGCGTGAGAAGTAGAATAGGAAAAGTAAATGCATGTTTTTTCCCACACTAAGGCCAAATCTGGCTGCACTGACCCCGGGTTTGGAAGTTCACGTAGTTCTGAGAATGCACACACAATCTCTTTGTTCAACCACATTTTCTTTCCAAGCCAGGCATAAGAGGAAGAGGAATTCATCCACAGAAAAGAAACGGCAACCAGATCTCAGTCACAAAAGATCTACTGCTTCTGCCTCAGGTCTGCTCCCAAATGTTAGGTGCTCCATAATATTTAGGAAATAACCAGCACAGCTGGGCTGCAGTGGCACGCTGGATGGTTTCGTTAACACTTTACACTTGTTTAATCCTTCCTGCAAGGCAAAATTTATGGCTTAGTTCAATTCAAGCACTAACATTTTATTGGCATGACAAAATCTGCCAAAATTTAAAAGAAAGAGCCAAGATCCTCAGGGGTTCTATGCAAGGTAAACAAGACATGTCCCTGGTAGGCACTTACTATTTCTCTAATGTTTCTGCTTGCTTTGCAAGTCCTAGAGAAAGAGAAGTTATTTATCCCAGTTACTTCACAGTCAACTGCAGATTCCTCACTCAGGAGTTTATATCATCTTACTCTTCTAAACTAACAGATCCCAAATATACTTCAATATTTTCTTCTGAGTTTAACCAAGTATCCTTAATTTGGAATTGTAATATGATTATTTGTGCTACACTCTTGTCCTCTATAGAAAAAGGTAAAAGAATCTTAATTATATAAAACCTTTTCTCGTGCTGTAATACTTGAATAATATTTATTCATTCAATTGACAAAAAAGGCCCAATAAAGAACAACAAAAAATACTTAATTTTCTTTCTGATAGATTATGGCACTGACGCTACAAGAGTTTGTCGTAACTACAGTACGTGGCTCACGTATTCTAGAAAATTAGATGAATATCTTTCTTGACATTATTAATATTCACCTCCAGAAGTTCTAAGTCTTGCTCAAAAAATAGGAATTTTTTAAATATAGCTCCACCTTTTTTTTTCCACTGTCTTCAATTTAATGTAAGTGATACACTATGCACATATTTTTCCATCTCTAAAAATATTGTTCAGTTGAAAAGAGAAAATTTTACTCACAATAATTTCATCAGTCTAATATTACATTGGCAGTCTAATCAGCCTGGTGTGAGGTGGAGATGTTTCAGTAGTTCTAACTGATCCAGAACAAGCCATCTCATGTATCTCTCAATTATACTTCTCTTTATATATCAAAATTCATGTTCATCTTTTTCACCTCTGGTTCATGTCTCACTGCCCACTATGCTTCTTCCTGTTCTTACCCACCTAGTATCATTTGGTTTATTATTCTTGCCCAGGTATAAATGTTTGCACCTGAATTCACTGGACAGTCTCTTCCTACATCTCACAGACACTTTGAGTTTGAAATCTGTTCCCCAGCCTGATTATACCAGGCAGAACCCCGTGCTCTCTGCCAATGTTAACAGAAAGATTTGATTCCATTTTCCAGATTGTTAGTGGAAATACAGTATTACTCAGGCCCTACTGGATCTAAACCAGTACATTCCTCCATTTTAGGAGTGAATCATTGATAATCACATTCTGTTTCTGTTATTTAATCTTTCATTGTAATCTTTAGTGTAATAACATGTAATCCTCACACAGGAAGTTTCACCTCCATGTGAGGAAGAACTTCTTTCCTGTGAGAGTGATAGAGCCTGTGAGGGAGATAGAGTATCTCGCAAAAGAACGGACTCAATCTGGGGTGCAGAGTGAGACAAGTTTATTTGCAAACTAACTTATTTTTATACTTTCACAACACAAATGTAGCAAGGCTTACAGCCAATCAGCAGCTTGACACCTGTGCGCGCTTGTCCTGGCTTTGTTTCCACACGGGGCAGGGGATGATCTTCTGCAGTCCTCCTTGTTCGGGCTCTGTCCCCCAACTGCTGACATCCTGGTGCTTATTGTTGGTGAACGAACCTCCACAAGAGCCCTGGAACAGGCTGCCCAGAGAGGCTGTGGAGTCTCCGTCTCTGGAGATCTTCCAAACCCGCCTGGATGCCACCCTGTGCCACGTGCTCTCGGTGTCCCTGTTCAAGTACGGATGTGAGGTTGCACTACATGATCTCTAGAGGTTCCTTCCAATCTTAACCATTTGGTGATTCTGTGGTTCTTCCCCAATTTGCTTGTGAGATGTCTTGCGAAGTAGTATCAAAAGCTGTACTGAAGTCAAAATATATGCACCTCCACAAGGTCTCCTCTACAAGCTCTTCCAGAAGGAAAATAGATAGTCTTAAAATGATTTATTCTTAACAAATCAATGTTGTCTGCTGTTCAGCTTGTTCTCATTTGAGGTCTTTGTTGTTGTGGTTGTGTTATTTGTTCCACTATTTTCTGAAGAATTAAAATTAAGCTAAGTCCATAATACTTCAATTTTTCCCTTTCTCCATTTTTAAAACAAGTACTGTGCTTTCCCTTTTCTTTCTTCCAAAACCTCATCCATTGTCCATGATCCCTCAAAAAGTAACTGATTGCTCCAGGCAGTTTTCCATGTACCCTGGGGTGACAGGCAATTTCAAAATATTACTTTTGTCCCTGCCCTTACCATCATCACTTGTTTTTAAGTGTTTGTTACAAATATGTAGTCACTATCTTTATTTATTCCTCCTTGCATTCTCTTTGCTGCTAACAGTTTACTTCCTGCAAATCAATTTCTAGGCTTTAACATTTGGGACATACACCTGTACCAATCATGACTAAAACAGAGAGCTGATCACAGCTCCATGGGGCAGTAAGAAAGTGCAGAGTTAGAATTCATTCTTTGAAGTATCTACAGAGAAAGAGAGATCATAATGCTACAGAAATGAAAAGAAAGGAAACCACCATTGCTTTAATATATGCAGTTTCATTTTATTAATGGCACTGGTGACACTTCTATCAAGACTACAAAATCGTTCTCACACTTGACATGATGTGACCTTAATTTTAACATCTTATACGTTTGTTGTTTAAGCTGAAATGTTTTCATACTTTTAAGTTTTAAAAATTAATTATTTTACCCAAATGAGTACTAATAGTTCTCAACTCAGTTCTAAGGATGAATACTTTACTTAGCCATGCAAAAACATTCTTGCAAATTTTTCTGATGATAGCACACTCAAACTTGAAATTTTCACAGATGTATTGTTAGGGTCATAGATATCGCTTTTGCCATCTATCTGAAAATATGTTAGCCCATTTACAAATGAAATCTCAGAGTTCTTGTATGCTCAGTAGAGATTTCTTTGATTTTTTTTTTCCTTTGATCTCTTTTTTCAAACATTTCCTCTCCACTGGAACAGTACTTTAAGGAATAGACTATCAATGCCCTTAAGTGACTATTCATGTTCTATTACAACTCCTACATTTGTAGGAGTCTGAGTTTGTAGTTCATTAATACCAAAGACATGCTAGTAAAGCTCATCTTAGTCAAGGACTTCAAAGAGAACGTAGGGCTTTGCTTTGCCCTGCTTGTCTTGCAAATTCAGTTTGAGGCTAGTATTGAAACAGAACACCTGGAAATATTCTTTGCTATACACTGAATGGTTATACTCAGCGCTCGCTGGTTATAAAACCTTGAGGATGCAATCACAGTCATTAAAAATGGTCATATTCATGAGCAAAACAGAGGAAATAAGATGAGACCAGTACTGGAACGGACACTAGCAGTGTGCAGGGGTGCATTAGTATGACAGGGCTCAGAAGAATGATACTCAAATGCAGGAAGGGAAAGGAAATTTTGGAGTGAAAGAAAAAAAAACTTTTAAAACTTGAAGTCACATAAGAAATAATGGGATGCAGAAATGAGAACAAAAATAGAAAGTGTGAGAAAAAGAAATGAAGCCTGAATTAGGTCAGGACAATCCTAAAGCTGAAGGAAGCTTGTGGGAATAGCGGTATGGCAGCTAAGAAAATCAAGCAATTCTAACCTCCTACCCAAAAAGACTCATCTATACCAGTAAGATTTCTGACAGAAGTTTGTCTTAAAATCTCCAATAATGGTATCTCCACAATCTCTTATGACAATTAATCTTCATACTTCACTGTCTGTCTCTTTAAAATGAGACATTTCTTAATATCTTAACTGAATTTTCCTTGCTGCACTTAATGTTTCAGCCTTCTTGCCCACAGACATAGAGAACATATATTTTCCTCCTTTAACTATTGCTATATTTTCAGACTGTTAGATCTCTCTTCTTTAGGCTAGACCAACCATTTTTAAGTCCTTCACAAATCATATTTTCAAAATTTTGATTATTGATAGGATCATAGAACTATTCAGATCTCTACTCCAAACTCTTGTCTAAAACACGGGCCACTGAAGTCAAAGACAGGTTGCTCAGAATTATACCTGATTTGGTGGGGAATGAGGAATGGATGGAAACTGCACAACCTAACTATAGAGGAAGAATTTATATTTATATTCATATTTATATTTTCTGGATATCTGTATAGATATCAGAGAGGGAACAGAGGGAATAAATATCAAATGAGTTAGTTAACCATCAAGACCATGCCTTTCTTATTTGAATGTGAGAAAGATTTGAGCATGTTGCACTTATAATAACACCATCACCACCAGGCAGCAATTGACAGGATAAGGTAAAAGAAGTTCATTATTTGCCAGTATGGTAAGCGTAGGTCTAACCATCACACTGTATGAATGTATTAGTGTTAAAATATAGCCAGGATCCAAATGAATAACTGAATAATTGCTTTCACAGAATAAAAGTATTTTCTGACTCTGCAGACACTGGCTTTGATAAATACAGCTGCCACCTAGGATAAAGCTGATCTTGCCTTTCAATGTGTGGCCTTATTAAATAGAGATCTTTCTATAGGTCTTAGTGTAGCACGTGGGATATATTTGCCTAGTTACCATAACGACTCAGGGTACATTCCTTTTCTTTTCTTTAGGGGTGTGGGTTGAAAACTCTTTTCTTTTCATGGTGACCTACTGATTTCAATGGATAATTGGCTCCTAGGTGGCAGAGTACATGCATTGTTCATTAACATTTCATATCTTCGTTGATATGGGAGATGAATGGCTCCCTGGGTTAGTAATTGCATGCAGAGTTCTTTGCCTTCAGATGAAAGGGTCCAATGCATTATTGACTGAGCAGATTAGGAGTTCTTTTAAGGATTTTAGATTAGTAGGGATCCCTAAATGGTATGAACCTAAGGTTAGTTCTACAAAGAGGCTTCATGCTGAACTTTGCAATTTCAGCCCCAGGTTTCTGGCACTTGGGGTGGCCTCCAGGTGCTTCATTAGGTATTTTGATTACTTGGGTGATGTCTCAGGAAAGTTTGGTGCCTTACAATGAGCACCATAAGAACCAGCAAACTGAGTAGCTCAATCTGAGCTGCTGAAAGTTAGCTAGTGCATGAAGTCTGAAAAGCTGTGCTGAGTTGTTTTATCCAGGGCAAAGGAGAACCTTCCTCTGCTGACTTTGTGGACCATACTCCAAAACCTTCCACAATGTAGTTACTTCCCCATTTCTGCTGTTAAAACTGTTTTATCAGGTGAAGCATGGTGTGGTCACTCGTGATTAGGAAAACAGCACCAGCAAGCACCCTGAATGTGGGATTACTGTATCTGTTTTTTTAACTCTCAAACTTCCATATCCTTTAAGGATATAGGATATATTCTTTCATAGTTTTCAACTATGCTAGTAGTCAGACCATTATTCTTACATGCCTTAAGAAACCATGAAATTCAATGTAACTGTGTAAGCTGAGTGTCCTCCTGAAAAAGAACAGAACTCTTTGCAGAACAAAAGCAGCTACCAAGGCTACCACAGTGGCTAGTGCACAGCTCACAGTACAGAGATATCCTAGAGTAACTCCCACTGCCTACCAGAATGGGTGAGGCAGTGATCAAATTATGCAGCCCTTGGAAATTTTGGGGTATTTTTGCAGAAGGCTGCAAGCAGACCAGCTGCCACAACAGCTCTCTTGTCTACACAATGGAGAAGAAGACTTGAAATGTTGTCGATAGTTTGGCAAAGAGATAGCCATCTATCTATCTATTTTCCTGGTTTGCACTCCTTTCAACATCTTACTGTTTCATTAAGCCAGTTGATTCATCATTTGAGAGTGGAGAAGTACAGCTCAGTGAGCACCCAGACAGTTTAATTTAATTTTCTCAGGTTTTTAGATGGGGACTCAATTTGATGTGACCCTTTGAAATTGAACCCAGCCCTTGCTGTTGCTAATCAAATCCTGGCAGAGTGTTACATGAGGGAGAAGAGTTTTAAATTGTAGTTGCATTAGTTTGTAGAAAAGTTTATTTTGTTAGAGCTGATGTGATAATGAACCTTCTCTTTATCCATTTCAGAAGACAGAAAATTTGATCTCGGATATAAACAACCTTGTAGTGAGAAAAACAAAAAAAAGACTCTACTTTTTTATTTATTTATAGCAAACTAATTTTAGTACTAGAAAGAAGAAAACTGGACTTTTACATGTAAGGATTTTGCTTGTGCCTTTTTTTTTCACATGAAAAATGAGAAGATTATTTCTCTTAGCTAGTACTCTTATCTGTATCTGTGTGAAAGAATGTTCCCTTTCAATTTCTTTATCTGTATATGAAGGTGATGAGTTATCCCCTGTGATTTTGTCTTAGCACTCTGCTGCATACAGCAAGGTTGTTCTAATTTTGACTATAAAGAACATAATGCATGTACTCTATATGAAATTAGGATGCAGTTCTCTAGAATGGCAAAATTCATGCTGAAAATAAAAACAAGTGGCTCTACAATTAAAGAGCTGCATACTTTAAGCTGGGGTAAAATCTTACTTTTCAATGTATATATCCACGATGGAAAATCTTATTTTCTTTGAAAATGTCAACTTATCAAGTTATCTGTTACTATTCTTACTTGTCAGACATATTAATATGTTCTAAGCGGTGCACTGTATTACTGTACATTTCTAATGTTGCAGTAACTTGAAAATAAATGTGAATAATATAAATAACTTTAATATTAATGAAATGTGGTCGTAATAAATTATCCCCTGTTATTAAAAGCTTGGTTTTATTTATTAATTATTTAGTACTGGAATCCCTTAATCTTCAGGAAGATGCAATGAAAGAGAACTTTCCTTAAGATAACTTGCCTTAAAAATAAAATTAGTGAGAGGCTTCTCTCATTGTCTATGTCTCTGCATAGCTGGCAAGTCTTAATGAGCTCCAAAGGTCATAAGACAGAAGGTAAGATGTAAAGGGCAAGGAAGGATGTGGTACATAAACTTTCAACTTCTGTAGCATCCATTCTCCTTTGTACATGCTGTGAAGAAATTTTACTGATGGATATTCGGACCATTACCCTTAACTTTCCTATTTTGTAAAACGTGTTTCAAATGCAGACTTGTGTTCCTATTTTCCTCTATAAATAAATAAATAAATAAGTCTTTGTAGACATAAGAATTTCTCTGAAGGCATAAAAAATACACTTTCATAACATATTGATCATCACAAAAAAGTCTGAAAATACTCACCATACCTTTTCCTACATTTGTATCTTTTTTGATGACAGAACACCATCCTTACTATTCCTAAAAGAAGGCCTATGCAGGCCTTTCAGAATTACATATGAAGTCTATGGCAGAGCAAGATCAAAATTTTAATCTCTAGAAAAGACATTCATGAATTACTATGTTTTCATTGTTTGTCGTATCAAACAGAAAGAAGAGGCATATATTTTTGGGGAGACCAAACAATTACTATATTCATAGTAACTAATATAGTTTGTCAACTTAAAAGAGAAATGTTGAATTTTCAGATTATATTTTTCTTTAACATAATAAGAAATAAATGAATTCAATTTTTATTTTAATTGAATTTATTTGAAAATAAATCATTTAAAAAATGAAATAGTTTTCAGAAGGGTATTTAAAAATCCTCAAGTAAAATAATTTCGTAACTAATGAGAAGTTATTAAATATTTCAATTCAAAAAGAACAAGAAAAAATAATCACTCATTATGCCCATTATAGACTTTTACTTATTAATACCCGATGGACTTACTGAAAATATTTTTTTCAATGTATTGAAAGAGTGATGGATCGTATCTGAAATTTATGAAATTAAGATGCCTAATGCTCTGCATTTGGACTGCACTGGGTGTTTGCTGAATATATTATTAATTGCCACCACTTTAAGCACTTCATCTAGACATCTCTTAAATTATTATCAGAAATAAGCGGTTATACCTACATTGCACATGTAGCTTTCCATTGAGCCTCTTCTAGCTAATTGGTCTCACAGTTCACGATCCCCAGATGATGCTCCTACTCTCTTTGCTTGAGATGTCCCAAGCCTTCACAGACTCCAGGCATGATCACTTCTAGGTTTTACGGTTAGCAACCTGGTTTATATCAACTGTGATCTGAGAACAACCTGTTTTACTTTAGATGAGCACAAATCACAGCAGAAGCCTCACACCACGTCTTGTTTACACAACTGTCCTGCGAGCTCGTGTTGCCAACAGTCCTGACTGAATACATCTCAACTATTTGCTAGATGCGAGGAAGCCAGGCCTATTGTAAGTTTCTGTTTTGTGCTCCTTAGTATTCCAAGAATCCTTAGTATTTTTTTTTCAGGTGGAGTACAGAAAAGAGGTTCTGCTGCAGACAATTTCATGTCCTGTGTTTGCTATTATAGCAGTAGTACCTAATGTATGTTTTGTAAATAAGTAAGTTCTGATAGGAAAATATCTGTTACCTTTTTCTGCTACAATCAGAAAACTGATCTATAACAAAACAAACACTCTGTGTTTTGTGAGGTTAGAGTGTTGCATATATCTATCAATTTTACTTCACTGAAGTCAAGAATTCTGCTGTCCTAGAAGATATATTGAAGCCATCTCTATACACCACATTGAGGTATGAAGTCCGTGCAACTCCATTTTTCAATCAATGTGAATTAAGGCTAGAACTTTCAGACTGCTTAAAATGCATGGAAAGAGTGAATATTTTGTTTCTACGCTGATGCTGCACTTTAATGTCCATGCAATATATATTCAACCAAGTATTTTAGTTCTCAGATCAAATTACTTGGATGAGATTGGAGCTCAATTGCCCTTGTGTCATAAGACAAATACAGAACTATTCTTCACAGTTCTCTAAAAAAGACTCTATGTGATTGGCAAATCAACTGCACAAAAGCAATGAGACAAAAGAGAAACAGAACACATCAAACATTTTAAAAATCAAAATGGTTTATAGCAAGGACTTTATAATGCTGAAATATGACTTTTTATGTGCAACTCCATAAAGTAATAACAATAAGAAGATTTTAAATGCACTGGAAGAATGATTTCTATCTTCAGAATTCCTATGTTATATTGAAAATTAAAGTGCACAGTCTTCAGTTGATAGTGCATGCTAGTGCATGGCTGGAGGGATATATATACTAAGAGACAGCAACCAGAGTTGTTCAGTAATTAGATATTAATGCTTCTCCTGCCTGAAATTTAAAGTGATACTTATAGTTTTTAAATGTCTTAATTTTTGAGAAAATAAAATTAGTGTTTTCAGTTTGCTTCTTCTCGTGTAAACTTATTTTTGAATAGCATGATATACTGGGTTGTTGTCTGAATTAAAAATATATTGCAGAATTTGGATTCAATAAATTTGATTTACAGAAATCTTCCCTGTCTACAAGCACAAAGAATATTGTGTTCATTTATTTGGTTGACCATGAAAATAGCAAATGGTCAGTGAATATCAAAGAGCAGTTACAAATACTGATTTATTATTTAGATATTAAAATTATTTTAACAAAAAAAATCAAACCAGATATTCAATTAGTCTGAATTTTCAGAATTCCATCATCTACAAGAATCTCATCAGATCTCGCTAGGTATGACTCCTGCAGGAAATAGACAATTTCAGTATAAATAATATAACTTTCAGAATAGCTTGAATAATTAATGAACTGTTCATGAGCATAATACACTATACACTTCATGAGAAATTATTCAGTGAATATTTCTGAATCATATACTAATTCAAGGAAATTGGGATCTGTTCACAGACCCAAATATTTAAAAATAAAAATAGAGTAAATAAATAATTTATTTTGATTATTCATCCTTAGTCATTATCTATGTATAGTGCAAAAAATTCTAAACAAAGTGGGTACACTCTATTCCTTCATCCAGGAGGATTAATAAATAAACTGAAGAGGACTGGAGCCAGTATTGAGCCCCGGGAGACACTGCTCGTTACTAGCTTCCAGCTAGTCTCTGCCACTGATCACAGCCCTCTGATCTCTGCTGTTCAGTCAGTTTTTAGTCCACTTCACTGCCTGTTCATCTTGCAGGTCTCCATCAGGTTGCCTGTGAGGATGTTACAGCGCACAGTGTCAAAAACCCTCATGAGGCTGAGGTAGACAATATCCGGTGCTCTTCCCTTGTCTATCCAGCCTGTCATTCCATCAGTGAAGGCTACTAGACTGGTTAAGTATGATTTCCCCTTGGTGAATCCATGCTGACTACTCTTGATCACCTTCTTTTCCTCCTTTCTCCAGACTTTCTTTTTGGTCTCAAGGATCTGAGAGTCCTGAGAGCCAATCTTAGCAGTAAAGACAGCGGTGAGGAAGGCCTTCAGTATCTGCTTTTTCTGTGTTCTCTGTTACTAGAACAGCTTCCCCATTCGGTAGGAGACCACATTTCAGGCCCACATTGTCCTTAGCCTTTCTTTTGTTTCTGATGTACTTACAGTCCTTCTAGATGTCTTTGACATCCCTCGACAGGTTAAACTTCAGATTTGGCCTTGGCCTTCCTANCTGTGTTCTTTGTCACTAGAACAGCTTCCCCATTCAGTAGGGGACCACATTTCAGGCCCACATTGTCCTCAGCCTTTCTTTTGTTTCTGATGTATTTACAGAAGTCCTTCTAGATGTCTTTGACATCCCTCGACAGGTTAAACTTCAGATTTGGCCTTGGCCTTCCTAGCCCCATCTCTGCACACTCAGTGTCCCTGTGATCATCCTAGATTATACATCCCTGTTTCCCCCTTCTGTATGCTCCCTTCCTATATTGAAGATTTGCCTTGTTCATCTGTGCTGGGCCTGCAAACCTGAAGAAACATTTAGCTGTCTGTAGAGGGCCTCCTCTACTTCTCCCTAATCAGGTGACCTATAGCAAAAACAGAGTTACCCACTTTAGTCCGCCCCTTAATCCTTACCAATAAACTGTCAGTCAGTCGCCACTTACCCCCACACAGAATACATTGCAGCAGCTCTCATGAAAAGTACAACTCCTCCTCCTTGCCATCCCAGCCTGTCCTTCCTAGAGAACCATTGCAAGCCTTTGCATCATGAAAGCTATACTATCATGTTTCTGTGATCCCAGTGAGATCATAGATCAGAGGCTGCACAGATTCTTATGTTTTCCTTCCAAATTGCTCAAAGTTGCAGGGTTGTTTAGCTGTATAGCTTAGCAGATGCAGCACCCAACCATTTTTTACCTCTTAATCTTCCCCTTACTTTTCAGAACACAATTTATATGATTCAAGTCTGTATTAGAATGGAGCAATCAGATGGCTTTTTGTACTGATTTTCTCAGTAGTGTTGAAACATTAAAGATTATATCTTATATGAAATGATATAGTTTCAAATCATTCCTGCTAACTATTACTAGGGTAGTGCCAATGCCCTGACCTTTTCACCAAACTATGCAGGCTCTCGAAGTACAGTATGAACATCCAAAATGATTTCTTAGAAGATAACAAAGATAACCAGTTGTGCCTTTGAGACTATCTGAAATATTTATGCATGATCATGTTCTTGTAATAAAAGAACTTTTTGAAGCAATAAAAACCCATGTTTGCTTGATCATCAGACTTATGTCTTCTGGTTTCTTCAGGAGTTTGACAGGAATACAAGATGAGGGCTAACAGTCATACAAGACAAACAGTTTCACAGCATCCATATTATTTCTGACAATTGTCATTAAAAGATGTGTAGGGAAGAATATAAGACAAGCTCTATAGTGAACTCTATAGGAGCCCTATCTCCAACAAATTCACTGCTCAGAAATTTCCTCAGCTAGACACAGTAAATTTTGTGAATGTGTTTTGTTCTCAGTGGAACTTGTTTTGGATCACATATATCATTTTGGCATCCACACGCCAATGACAAGAATATTGAACTACACTATATGAAGAATCATCACCTTTTCTTTTAGATTTACTACTTTATTCCTGCTTTATTTGCAAGTCTTTTTTTAATTGGAAGACACAATAAACAATTTCCTGTTCAATTTTTGAATGTCATATCCTCTCCTTAGTAACTAGCACCTAGGATGAGAACTACTCAATCATTTCTATATGAGAAATAATTTTATGAATACTGCTTTGTACCTTTGCTATCTTTGGTCACTTCCCATTGCTTCTTCTCCAGTTCTACTAAATTCCTTAGAAATAGGGAATCAGAACTGTACATAGTATACAAGGTGTGGAAGAACCATGAATTCATGTAACAGAACAGTGATATTTTATGCTCTACTCCATTTTGCTTTTTGTCTAGATCCTAACATTTAATTTGCTTTTCTGACTGCTAATGAACACTGAGCTAGCATTTTTATGTCTGGTTCTTCATGTCTTCTGTCTGGTTCTGAAGTTCATAATGTATGCAGAATTTAAGATTATTTATTCCCATGTTCATCAGTTTATAATTATCTACACTGAATTTAATTTACTGTTTGCTGCTATTGTCTGCTACTACCGCCATATTGTCCATGATGTTTCCTTGTTGATTCTAGTTAATTGCTGCAGGTTATGCAAGGTACAGATGCAGTTGCTAAGGAAAATGGTAGTGAAAAATGAAGACTGCTGTAAAAATGAAAAATTGGCATCTCAGAAACATACGTCTCTTTTTTTGTTGTTGTTGCATGCACATAGACAATACAGTCACATAGCTGACCTGATGGTCATTCCACTGTTCATCCAGCATCCCATTTAAATATCTAAAGATGTCACACGTATAAAATAAAGACATAGAATACATGTTTCATGTTTTGAATTTATATAGGACTGGAAAAGATGTGCTATTCATCTCACTACAGTCCTGGACATTTGTTCTACAGTTTATTAGATTTACTAAGAAGCTATGCCTGGGTTATTTTTTTATGTATGTGATACCGCAGAGCTTATGTGCAGAGTTTATGAAATGTCAAATGCAAATTTAAAATGGATCTATGCTTTACAAAAAAAGTCTCTTATTGATATTGAGCTGACTATTCCCTTTAAATGTTAATGAAACTGTTGTAATTACTGAAATACCAAAACAGCTCAAGAGCTGGAGATCACAGCTGTAGCCCATTACTTGTAAATTACTGGCACAGGCACTGTCTTGGCAGAAAGAGTTTTACAAGAACTTGGTGATCATGATTCCCTTTTAAGTGATGGAGAGGGAAAAATGAGCTACTTTCTGGTTCTACCACGTGATAAACATTACCCTCATCCAATCTTTTTACTCTCTTTTTTTTTTTTTTTTGAGTGAGAACCCATATTATGTGTCAGCAAAATTATTGAATACACAGTGATAGACAGGAAATTTCTCTTAANTCAGATTATGTGTCAGCAAAATAGTCATAGACACTATCACTAGTGACAGTGATAGACAGGAAATTTCTCTTAATTTTTTTTAGATATATTTAAATTATTTTTTAGTAATTACATTTTTATCCAAAGTTTATAATTATCTCTATTTTTTTTCTTTTTTTTTCCAGGATACTGACCATGTTCAAAAGCAGACAAGCAAAATGGGAAGTGAGTTATTTCACGAGAGAGTAAAGGCACTGTTGCATTTTTTGTGTGATATTTTTCAGTCAGCAAGCCTGTGGCACAGAGGCAGTGAAAAGGAAAATAGAGCACTTGAACAGGGTAAGTAACCTCAAGACAAAAAAAATGTCTAAGGGCTATGCAAGCGAACTAGGCAGTAAAGAACCAGTGATATCTATACTAAAGAAGGCTGGTGACACCTTGATTCTTTGATCTGTGAACTGTGTGACAGGCTTGCAAACGGATAGTTTATTATCTGGGAGGTGAATAGCAAAGTCCTACAGCGTTTCACAGGGTTAATATGTATAAAACAGCCATTTAGATATGTGCCAGGAATAGAGCGTGGGAGGAGTTTGCTTCCGCATGCAAGGGAGTTGTACGTGTGCGTGTGTGTATATGTATGTCTATGTGTACGTGTTCGTATGGAGCACTGCCGCGGTACTCGGCTGGTTGCAAGAGCTGCCTCTGGGAAGAGCTGTACTGAAGCCGACCATGGAATTGCCAAATCCTCTTAATTCACCTTCTGATGATATTGAAGGTAGCCCAAGCCAGATCGGGACCTTGTTCTTATTTTCGCGGAGGATAGCTACCGCACTCCAATGGACCGCACTCCATTTAAACACAGGAATAAGCGTCTCATGACACCATGCTCCACTGCATCGGAACTGTATGAGCAAGGCAGTCTTGCAGAGAGAAGGAAAGAAAGAGAGAGGTTTTCCAGAATGAGAAAAAAAAAAAAAAGAGACGCTCTCTGGTTTTGTGGTCTGTGGCTTGATTTTTTTAAAAAAGAAATCTGCAGCTTCACAGTATTGGAGTAGTATCTCTGTAAGCTTTGTATCAACAGCAATACATTTATTTGTATCAACATCAAAGCCATATAATTCTGCCATTGTTCTTACGGTGATCTGCTGTTTCTTGGATCGCACAGGGAATTCCAAAGAGCAGCAATCTTCATGTTACCTGACATTATATGAGCTTAGTCATCCAGGCAAATAACTCATCTTTGAAAGAAGCTAACATCTCACCTAAGCTCTTGTAAGTGGGAAGTCTCTCCTCAGGTGCAATTTCTTTTTTTCTTTCAGTTATTTTTGTAGTATGTTTGGCATGCAGGGTACTTATGTACTTGATGTATAATATTTTTATTTAGATTTTTTTTCTTTTTATTATGGGATCTCTTTCTGTTAGATGTAAATAACTGAAATTACAGAACTGTAATTGCTCGCTCAGGAATCACAAAGCCATTTGATAGCATTCCAGTACCTGGTGAGTACAAGGAGACTTCTTGGACTTTCCCTTCATCATTATTGCACATCCATGTAAGCATGAAGCACTCTGTTTCCAAAAAAGCCAATCATGGTTATCTACAGAAATAACAGTGACAAAAATATAGCTCATATAAATGAACATGATAAAGTATTCAGGACTAGCTTTGCAAACCGTATTATTCTTGAAGTGAAAAGGAAAGAGATAATTGACATGAACAGTTAGAACTGGGCATTTAGATATTTTGTGAAGAAAAAAATCAAAGGGAAAAAATCTACTTCAGTTTCATTAAAGCTGAGAATTACTCAAACCTACATTCTTGAAAATAATTCAGTGACTAAAAATTCCAAATGAGAAAAAAAAAGTTGCTTGCTTAATATGATAATTGAGTAATAAGATGATGTATTTCACTGCTGCAACTCAATTTCCTCATTCTATTTCAGAAGTATAATATAGCTCCAGCAAAATAGCATCTTTATGGTCCTGTGGATTGACACCACAAAGCCTTGGTCTTCTTTTGAAATCTATGGAACTGTGATAAATCTTCATGGCTCTGTATTCTAAAAGAAGAAAGGATTAAAGAAAGATTTTCAAGAGTGGTGTATTACCTCTTCTGCACTGTTTGAAGATGAAAGGATTGCCTTATAGTGAGCTAGTAGTTATCAGTTTTTCCTGGGATTAGTAATTCAATGGAATTCATAGCGACAGGAAAATAGTGTAAAAGCATAAATTTTAAGATATAAACAATGGAAAACTGTTTCAAGCAACTGGGTTTAATAATTGCATAATAGGTATGCATGTAAACAATGCACATATAGAACATCTTCCTTTAAAATATGTATTTTCTTAATTGTGTCCAACAGCAGCAGGAGAGTCAGACATGGAAAAACAGCCATCCCAATAGAATTATGTATTCTCCCTGATAAATAATGTCAAATGAATTACAAAAGATGTACAGCTGTTTACATCCGCAGATCGTGATTCACCTGACTGAGCTGCCGTTCTCTTTGAGGGGTCTGTGATTCGTAGTGCTCTCCTTGCTGCTGTAGGAATCATCATTTAGAGTCTCACTTCAGGAAGTTCAAAACTGCTTTGTGGGAAGAATAGAAGAAACTAAGACACCGCTAGAGATTAGAAGCTGCTTGGTGTGAGAAAGTAAGTAGGTTTTTATCTAGTCCAAAATCTGTGTTGTTTCTGTGATAATATTGGACAGGTTTGACTTGCTTGCCCTTTCTCCCTCTCTCTCTTTCTCTCCTTCCCTCTCTTTTCTTTCTCCATTTTTTTTTCTTTCTTTTTTATGTTCAAATAAATGGGAAATATTTGCTACTTGTTAGCCTTTGGGTTCATTCTACAAATAAACGGAAATAATATGACTTTTCATGGATGCGGGTGTTTGTTAGTTCCCATCATGTGCTCTGACAGTGACTTTCCCCACTTGTTTGATTTCCAGAGTCTAATTCAGTAGCAAACAAGGCCCATATATGTGCTGGAACCCCTAGAACACGGTTTTCTGTCTCCTGATTTACTCAAAATTAAAATTCTCAATGAGATAATAGGCTTATCATCACCATCAATATTTTAAATCTAGATTTGTTTTCTTCAAAACCAACTCCTGTTCACCTTCATAAAAGGATGTGCTTACTGTGATCACAGTGACTAATATATGATGAAATGCTTTTATTAAAACTATTAAAGCGAAATTACTTGTTTTCAGAATTCAAAGTTGGTTTGGACTTCATAGTCTAACTGTTTCCACTTAGCACAAAGTGTGGTTGCCAGGAGCTATTGTCAACTCTTTCTCCTTTCACCCTTTATTTATCGGGAAATAAATTTCAAACAGAAAAAGCCAGTAATTCCAAATAGCCCTAAATAGTCTTCCATAGTAGGATATACAGGTTCCAATATTAAGGTCTATTTTACACCTTCAGAAGCAGACTAAAGTTAATGCAAATTCAAGTATGGCAAGGCTCAATACAGTCACATCTAAGTTATCTGCAAAATTCCTTTTAAAAAGTAATTGAAAGTTAATATGAATTTTTATGAGGCAATATTGCTCCTATAAAAATAAACTAAACAAATATGAAGCAGAGTTAATTACCACATGTAAATATGCATGAAGATATAATGATTACAATATATTGATTAGAATCTGTACGGTTTGACAGGCTATTAATGCCCCGCATAAAGGAAAATCGAAGTATGTGGCATTAAAATGATAGGTATCAAAGATATTTAGCTGTAAAAATTTTAACATATCTTTAAAAAAATCTTATAAATTTGCTATCACTTTTAGTCCTAACATTGACCTAACCTAGGATCAAATAATGTATCAGTCTGTTGCTTAACTCTACCACTTCACTGCTGTTTTTTTCACCCTAATCTAATGACATCAGCCTCAGGGAAAAAAAAAAGAATTAAAGGGAATTCAAAGGATTCTAAATGGGCATGAAGAAAAAGTCTGAAGAGTCTTCAAGGTCTATGTCATGTCATGGAAATTACCAGACATTCCTTGATCTGAAAATAAAGAAAAGTCAGTGTTAATACTCTTGTTCTTTGCAATGTTTGTGAACTTTCCATGCACAGGAGAAAGTCAAGGGTTTGGGAGTTTTTTTTTCCTCCCTCCCTCTCTCCTTCTTTTTTTTTCCCCAGATAGTCAATTTGTTCCGGTCTACATCTTTTCTTTTCATCCAGAGAAACCAATCCTTAGCTCAAAAAGCAACTTTCCAGATGAAAACATATGTAACATTTTAGTAAGCTAGATTTATGTCAGGTAGGTCATGAACCTTTATTGTATTCCTGTGTTAAATAACATAAACAAGCAAAAAGGCTGTTGACCACTTCTAATGAACTGGCTCCCCTATTTCAGTTTGAAGACAGTTTTAATGAAGCAAAAAGAGGAAAGCTTGCATAAGGCTGTAGAAGCCACAACAAATTGATTTTTTCCACTGCTTTTGTTACTTCATGGAAGATTTCCAGAATGAGAAAGCCAAACATTGTTACAATTGATTTTTTTCCTCCTACTTTAAAAAAAAATTATACAGATACCGCAAAATATCTTGCACATATCCAAAATCTAAGCAATTAATTGGCTGACCATTTTACTAAACAGAGAACAAATTGAACAAGAGATGTAGGGAGAATTTTTTTTTTCTTCAAAACCTTTTGGCCATATTTCAACTCAGTCTGTGTAGATAAAATTATCTTGATCACATGACATTTTTCAAAAAGTATCTTGCATCCTTGAAAGCGTTACACAAATGCTTATAATTAGAGCATGATTTCTTAAAGGTGGTCTGCCAAAGAGCAGTCCGGTCCTTGGCATCTGGAGACCTCTGTGTCATACTTTCTTTTCAGGTGTGAGAATATTTCCAAATTAACTTTCTTGGAAGTCATTAGATATTTAGAGCTATCTCATATGTCTGGGTGTTGCTTTGCAATTTGCAGTACAGCTGTATTCTTGGTGGCTTTTCCCTGATCTGCTCAGGTACAGAGAGTAATGTTGCAGCATTTTAGCACTATCTGTTTTTGTGCTCCTGAGCCACTGGCTTTTTAAATGATAGTTTTTCTTTTCTTTCATTTTCTTTCCTTTTCATTTTTTAAACTATATTATTTGCATGAAGATTAGTGGGCTTTAGGCGTGTATGCTATTGTCACATTTACACATTTAGTATGACTTTAACCTAATTTAAACGGTAATTAAAGGCAAACATCTCCAACTGACATCTCACCTCATCTTAAAATAAAGGAGATCAGAGTGAAATAGTATCTGCGAGTCTCTTTTACCTAAACTGGCTGTCTTACTTTTAGTTGGATAAAGCTAGATAGATAAGGTGATTTTTTTTCCTGAATGATTAGAAGTTCCTTTCTTTTCTTAGTTGAGCATGACAAACCTATTTAGGAAAAATATGTTTTCCTCACATTCAAAAGGACATGTAACTAAATTTACAGGCAGTAATATGTGAAAACTACTAGCATGGAATCACATCTTTTTTATGAGCTTGTTTTTTCCTCCTTCTAATGCATTTTGCATTCCTGATGGAAAAAAAAATATTTAACAAGGTTTAACAAGAATGATAGAGACTTCTCCCACCACAGTATCACAGGTAGTTACTTGTCCTGGAAGACCTAGTTTCTGAGAGTGGTGGTGGGAGTAATTCTTCTTCATAAAAAAAAAAAAAAAAAAACAGGTATCTCAGAATGATATTATTTTGGACTTTAAGGAAAAATAACAAAAGCACAGAATAAAGCACTAGAATAAACTGTAGGTCAGAGCTTGTCAGCTTGGCAGAAATGTAGTGGAATCTGCCCGCATGTGTAACTAAGTTCCGAAATTTCTGTAGGCTCCCTCTATTGTCAGTGGAAAAAAAGCCTAATGTTATAGGACAATTCAGAAAAAAAAAAAGAAAAGTCCAACATGAGTATTTGAGGCTCTTTCTGAAGAACTCTGTGGCTCTAGAGAGTGTCTGGAAGGTTTAGCCAACTATGATAAATATATGCCTGAGTTGCAAGACTTGGGTATACTGTCACTTTACTATTGCATTATTTCTCCAGGACAGATGGGCACAGTCTTGCTTTCAACACCATTGCACCATTGTCCCCCCACTGCTCAACATCTCAGGTTGTACCATGACTTGAACCATATCAAAAAGGAGTTTGTTTTCATCTGGATCTGTTCCCTCATCTGGCCACTCACTCACCTGTTCACAAAGAAAGAAAAAGGAATGAGCATTCTTAGCAGGAGAGGAAGAAGAGATTGCTTCTGTCTATAACCATGCAGACGTGTGTTACAACAAAACGATTCTGAAATTTTGGTCTAAGATAACACTTTTCATTGGCATTCCCTCTCAGCCATTTTAAGTATTTCATTGTTCAGTATACTATTTGCTGTGAATTCCCACCTAGGAGCCAGACTCTACATCGTTTAACATAAAGGAAACTTTAGAGTAAAAAATCAGTGTTTCAAATTCCAAGCAGGGAGCAAAGCACCTAGATTTTTAAGCACTGTAATACTGAGCAGTGCAATACCATGGCATCTTTTCTGAAACAGCCATGCAGCAACTATGCCTTTCCTCCTGCATCATTACTGACATGTGATGTTGAATCCAGTCTTGGAAGGTTTGTGCTGCTCCTTGAATCTGACTAGTAAGTCATCATTATTGCTAGTTTTACACTGTTTAAATGTATTTCAGTACCTTCTTCCACAGTCCTAATCATTAGACTTTCATCAAAATAATAAAATGAAAAGAGAAAACTCAAAAGCAAGTCCTCCTCTGAATATTCTCATATATGCTGGTTGGTGCATGTTTATGCATGTGTTATGTGTTTGGGTAACAATGAACAGAAATGCTGCTGGTGGTGGGTGTTCACAAGGAATGTGACTCATATATACCAACTATTGATTATGTGTAGGTTTGTTAGCACTCATTTGTATAAGCTGCAACCCATAACTCAAAGTACTTTAATCTACAAAGATAATCCACACAACACAGTTTGGTTGCCATAGGATTTATCATGAAAATTTTACCTCCAGTTCATTGCTGAATTAAGTAATACATTTTCAAGCAGCTATGCATACAGCATCGGTTCTGTAATATATTCTGTAGCAGAGAAACCAGTGTAGCCATTTCTGCCTCACCAACCAAGGAGTTTTTGAAGATTCAATCATGACCAACATTCAGAAAGCGACAGATCTTCTGTCCCTTGTGTGAACAAATTTCTGAGTTATATGCCTGTTTTTGTTTATTTTAGAGTTTAATTGGAACTGTTTTTTTTGTATGGCTCCTTGAGTTTATGAGAATCTGACAAGTGAGTGTGATTTCCCCTCAAAAAAGAGGGAGAGAAAGAGTATCATTTCTCTTCAAGTCAGAATCTGCACTGCATTTTGGCTTTGGGAGTCTAGGTTCAAGTGCCATTCTGCCTTAGATTTCTTGGATAGTCTTTGACACGATGTTAAGAAGATCTGGGGTTCAGCACACAGTACTTGCTATCTCTTGTGACGCCTGGATCAAGTGAGGCATGTGTAGGTGAAGAAGTTAGCTTTAATAATGGAAGAAGTAATTTTCTCAAAGTAGTGCTCTATTTACTTTCCTTGAAGCACCATTGAAAAGAGAGTGTCAAAACCCACGCTTTCCCAGAGTGGAGGCATAAAAGGGCATGTCTATGCAAAACAAGGAAGCAAGATGCAGAAGGTCAGGATGGCACCATCTCCACATCTTCATGTCCGCTTCACATACATCCACATTAAAAAAAAATCACTGTAAATGCTAACAAAATTTTTGATTGTAATTAATCCTGCAAGAGTGTTCGGGCCATGTTCTACCTCATGTATGATTCTGACAGGGAATTTCAGTGAAGAATGACTAGATTCTATATCCAAATGGTACTGAACTAATTACCTTGGTCAAGACAAAGCCATAAGGTATCTCAAAGAGTGGTTACTTCTTCAGCTGCAGGATTGTCCCTGGTCTTCAGCTCCTGAATTCTGCCACTCTTTCACATTAGGCACCAGATTTGCTTCTCAGACAGCTTTAATTTTAATACTTGAATCTCGCAGTACCAACCAAAATGGAGAAAAGACCCGTGTCAAGTGTTTTGTTTTATATTGTGACACAGATTACATAATTTTGTTTTAAATTTGGAGTTTATTTGAAAGATTCTGTGTATGTGACACAAGCTCAGCTGCTTAAAGGTATGCTTGGGGAAGGAGAAAGAAGGCAAAAGAAAGTCTGCAAATTACATTGTGAAAGAAAGTTCCTTTGGCATATTAAAAGTTCCAATTCTTAAAGTATTAAAAGTTCATTACAGAGATTAAAAGATTGGTATTATCTAGCAGCAACCCATGTGCTTTGCCAGAAATTAAAGAAATTTTTGCCTGAATGGCATGGAATAAGAGAGAGGAATAGCATCTCCTGATTATACTAGATGAGACAGCAATGAACATCGGTTTGGAACATTAATTCTGACAGGCACAGTGACTGAGTGATACTTGGAGTTGCTGAATTAAACTAGGTAGTGTTCCCAGATGTAACCTCGCATGACCCCAGTTAATGTATTAAAAAAAATGCAAGAAACTTTGCTTTCTTCTCTCCTATAATGTGCATGTTTTTTGTCAGAGTAACAGTTTAGAAATTGGCAAGAGGTTGTTTTAGAATTTAGAGTCTCCTAACTCACTAGTTTTTCTCCTGTGGTGTAGGGTATCATAAGAAAAATGTTGCTGAAGTGCCTGCTTTGTACCATTTAGGTGGTACTAAAGAAGAAGGGGTCAAATTCAACTGTGCTGCAGAATATGCCATGAAAGAAAGTTGAAAGGCAGGAATATCGATCACTGCTGCATATATATGCACTACTGCATATACGAAAGAACAGCACAGAGTCTGGCTTCTAGGTTATGGAAGTTTATAGTAAGTCAACACAGGTACTGGAAGCAGGGAAAGGAAGGGGAATAGTGGAATAATATTAGAGAACTCTCATTTTCAAATTTTCATTTATGTTTTAGGGATTCAGCTACACAGAAATATTTAATCAAAGCTACATAGAAAGATTTAATCAATGACTCCTAATTCTGTGTAAATTCTACTCTTAAAATATGAAACTCTTGGTATATATGAATAATTTGCAGGCAAGTTTGTCTGCCTTTAGTGAGAGTAGACACAGTCAGCGGTCAAAACTTATTTTTATATTGCCTTTATGTATTCCTAGATAGTGTGTATAAATCAGAGCACACAAATATATTTGAGAATCAGTTAATGGTGATATTGTCCATTACATAAATAAAATAAATAAATAAAATAAAAATTAATTAACTAATTAATTAATTAATTAAAAATGAGTAGAGCATGAAGGCATACCTATTTGCATCAGCTCTATTGCACACTGTAGATTAACTTCTATTTTTTCTTGGTGGTTCACAATAAGTTGCATCATTCCCCCTTTTGAAATTTTATTGTTATTTTTAAGAGCAGCTTTCCAGTGGTCCAAATAAACCAGCTTAAAATAGTCATGTAAATGTGGTGGCAAGAACGGAACAGCAAATCTGAAACATTTAGTGCCAATTATTTGCATTCCAGCTGCATCATGTATAGAATACTGCAAACTTTTGCTTGGAAATATTTTTGTGCAGAAAATATAAGCAATAAAAATAAAAATATTCCTTAAGTAAGCTCTCTTGGTGAATTGCTTAATAACAGGTGAAGAAAAAATGTGGTATGTATTCAAATAAGGATTTTTTATAACAGTGAGTTCATCAAAGCTTCTAAAAATGAGAGAAAAACATTTCTGTACTTGCTTTAAATTTAGAGAAAAAAAATCTTAGTTATGACTTCTGTTCTCCTTTCAAATTACAAGGAATTAGAAATAAAATCTTATTCTTGCATATAGAAACAAATTTCAGAGCATCTGAGAACTGGTTATTTTCAGCTATCAGGAGAGTAAGCTATTTTGATATGCATGCTAGTTTAGTTTTGATTTTTGCATATTTAATGAAAATTGTGACATAGTTAAAAAAATAAAGCTGTGAAGGAAGATAACTTTTTCTTCATTCTAGCCAGTTCTTTAAAACAGGAAAAAAGATGATTCGTTTTCCTGCTAAATGTGCTGCTTATGTTGAGTAGCATTTGAATATCCTTCCCAAAACCTCCTAAATCATGTTGTCTGTAGTACCATAGATAAACCTGAAGCTCATTTTACCAATCCATAAAAAGCAAAACAGTAGCATTTGTAGGAGTGGAGAAGCCTTCCAACAACAAGGTTTGGTTATTGTACTACTATAAGATCATACAATGCAGGATAAGCTTTCTTATTTAACTCTTGATGACTCTCAAATAGGTTTTAGGAGTTTCTTCAGGTCACAACCATAGTCAAAAATCTCATAAGTGGGATCTCCAATGCTATTTATCTCTTTTTTACCTTGTTAGGCCTATCCACTGCATTAGAGCGGTCTTTTCTTTTTCCTCAGAAAAATACATATTCATATATATGTAACCTCAATGTCCTGCAGATAATCTTCTCTATTTATCAGCAGCTTAAGCTCAGGCCAAATCATATTGATGCCTGTTTTAAAATATGTGGTATAGAAGCACTTCCACATCTTCTGTATATACCTTTTTTTTTTTTTAAAGCATCATCATATAACCATTCAAACTGCATTTTCTGGCCTATAGTCTTTAATAATGATCTGTCTTAGTCAAATCAAATTAAATTAAGTAATAATTGCTTCTTAATTAAAAAAAAATCAAAAGCAATAAAAATCCACATACTCTGAGCCATGAATTCCTTCCTTGCATTTTGCTATGTTATAGTGGATTTTTTGGAAGTTCTCCTTTATATGTATGTGAGTGGTGAAGGAGTATATTGGCATGGATTGCCTTGCAAGTTAAGATCAAAATCAGCATAGCTCCTATATGAATGCTTTGATGAGGAAATGAGCAACGGAAGTGTTCACTGATTGAGGAGCTACTGATGCACAGCATCAGTCAATTGATAACCATAGAGAAGTAAAAATGCACAGGCATATTTTGTGTCCACGGGGCCAAAAGAGACAGAACTCACAGGATTCGTAATTTGTTCTTGTGATTCATAATTTGCTCTGCATATATCAACACACTAGCTAAGATTCATCAAAAAGAATGAAACCCAAGAAAACATAATTCATCAGATGACCATCAGTACGTCCCATAGGGAACTAGTCTGAGATAGGTGTGGGTGTCTACTTTGACTTCAGGAAAAACTGCCAAACTCCTCCTCCACCATCTCCAGTTTAATGCCACAATTTAAATCAGTCAGTATCTAAACATCTATTTGCTTTAATTTATGTTAAAGCCCTAAGTCAATGCTTCCCATTGACAAGTGGTCCAAACCACTGTCTCTTAGAAAAAAGAAAGTGCTGTTGAGGCAGTAATATATTTCTATTCATGACATAGGAATATACATATTTCCCACAGGAAGCAAAGGTTAAGAGTGATGGAGTTCAACTAGTATGTCACAGTTAATACATGTAGGGGAGACTAGATTTTGAATTTTGAATATACACCTTGTGCATAACAACAGATTCTTAAAATATTTCTGCATAACATTTGCAATAATTTCACATTCTTGGCACATGCATGGTTCAAAAAGAACCAGAAAAGAAATGGTTAACTTTGCAAAATCCTTTCTTTTTTATTCAGTGCACATTTTTTACTATAGATTTTTGTGTGTGTACAGTTATAATGGATTATTTATTTCTATTTGAAATGTAAACGTGAATTTAGAGCTTTTAGGGTTTGGGGGTTTTTGTTTGTTTGTTTGTTTTTCTGAGAAAATATTAAGACCTATGTTATACCAGACACTGAACACATCCAATCTTAAGACTATTTTCCTGGGACAAATATTTAATATGTAAATTTTTTTATTATTATTTCTGTGAGCTATGTGCAATGGCTAATATCTGAAACTGATTGCATGGATCCAAACCAACAACTGAGTATCTACGATCTCATAATATGCATCCAATGCTTTTTGATATTTCAATTTACTAAATCATATTATTTGATTCAACCAATTCCAAAAAGCTATTAACTTGTAAAATGGATGTTACAGAACTTTTCTTCCTACAAAAAAAAAATTGATTTTATTAAACTATTACTTTTAGTCAAGTGTCTTTTCTTACAACAGTACTCATACCTAAAAAAAGAAATATCTTAAATTACTTTTCAGTGATTGAACTTTCACTAGGCTTGTACTGTTTTCCATGCATTTCTCATGAAAGAAATAAAGTCATTTTAGAAATGTACTTCTGCAGGAAGCACTGCAACCCTTCCAAGGGTAGATGAGCCAGGCACCATTAAGTTCTCTGTCCGTGAATGTGAATCAGGGTCTCTAGTGCCTCTTTCTCTTTCTTCTATAAATTACTATCTATTATTCAGCTAATCATTTCTTCTTCTTTCTTTTTATGTAGCCTGTTCAACAGATTTCAATTAATTCATTAATTCCTAGTATTGATTGCTGCACTCATATAAGATAATTTGCTTTTACCTTTTTACAACCCTAAAATGACTAAAAAGAAAAGGTATAATCAGATGAGATATGTTCTACATTATTAAATGGGGGATAAACACATATCTCTGAAAGGTATTCAACATACAGCTTCTCTGAACAGATCTGAGAAAGAAAACTAGAGAAAAGCTGCACCGCCTTAAAATATTAATGTGGACCTTGTCAGATCAGGCAAGTGGCTGGAGAGACTGCCGTTTGGTGAAATAATTATTTAGTGCTCTAATGCCCCCCACGACTGTCCATTTTATTTAGTTCTCTCCTAACTCTAAGCAAAAGGATTACAAGTAACATGTTTTATGAAGGTTTGGATATGTTGCTCTGCTTGCTCAGGAAGAAAATATCTTCCACCAAAGCAAGATCCATAAAACCAAAGCAATTCCTAAGACTTTTATAGTCAAAGTGGAATTGATATCAATACTCACGTGATAAGCTTAACCCTGTATGCAGGCTTGTAAAAGTTCTGAACTGCGTTCATCTTCAACATTTAAAATCCTTGTCTTGCATAGCTTTGTATTTATTTCTATTAACCTGAAGATACCTGCTCCATTATCTATGGCTAATATAAATAACAATTAATTCATCATTTCTAATCCTCAGCAGCTCTTGGCATCAATTAAGTTAGCTTTGGTATCTATATTTTAATCACTAGATTCATTCAGCGTGAATGATAAGTACTGGTTTATTTAGGAGAAATAGGACAATACACAGATATGGGAAAAAAACACGCACACTCTCCAGCAGCATTGTAGAATATGCCTTCCAGTCATATGCGAGGGGAAGAAACATTCAGCAACGCAGTTCCATTACCTGCACATCCAAGCACAGGAGAAGCATTAAGCAAGTCCCATCCTGTTTGTAATGCCTTGGCGCCTGTCATAGATTTTCATAAAGTGTGTGTTCTTAACTGGTTTGCTAGCTGTACTGAAGAGAAATTGACTTTTTAGATCTCTTCAAATAATTGCAATAGTCTTCACTTGATTACTGTCTCCAAAAAGAAGATCTCAGTGAAAACCAGGCAGAGAATCTAAGGAGGAATATGTTACAGTCCCTTGCAGATCTTTGGTCTGGTACCTTCCAAAGTACCTTCCTTCTTTCTGTTTATCCTTATTAGCAGTGGTCCATGCACCTCTATGGATGAAGAAAACAAAAACGTCTTCAATTAACATCAGAGCTGTGCTCTGGTGCTTTCCTATCTCGGGCTCAATGCTGGTAAGGAAGAAAGATTTGCTTACAAAATGTGAGCATTTGTCTTGTATGACTTTCCAATGAACTACTTTTCTACACATTCCCATCAGAGATTTTATGATGATTTTTTTCGTGAATGGAGCAATGAGTCTGCATTTCTGTAAAGTCATGTTTAAGACTATTTCCTCATGCCTTGTACATTAAACGTGATGTATGCACTTATTCTCATGATCCTCCCATTTGAGAATGTTGGGATGAAATTCACTAAATATCATTATTGACAGACAAACAAAGAAAAGGGATTCTCTCAGTTGTCACTATTCAGACAACATCCTATTCCTGGGGAAGACGTTTGAATTGCAGCAGTGTTACCATTAGTCCATAGAAACCTTCTCTAACTGTGACAACAGTGTATCTGATGGCTGTTGCCAGAGCTTAAAGAAGGAAAGAAATCTTTAATTTTCTTATAGCTCCTCCATTCTTATCCTGAATTTCTTTCTCTATCAATGTTCCATTCTAACCAATTTCTGAATCTTCTCTTTCTGCATCCTGGTGCTCAAGACTGGCATCCGGGTTTAACAAGCTCATTATCCTTCCACAAATGAAGAAAAAAAAAAAAAGGAAAAATAGAACTGACCTCATAAGTGACTTGAACTGAAGGGGACAGCACAGATTTTATTATTTAACTGTTTTCAATGGCAGCACCTGCCCAACACCAGAGAAGCTTGTGAACAGTAGTGTGATCATGGGCCCACTACTTCAGTAGCGGTCTAATACACTTGCAGGATATTCATTTTCTTTAACTGTTAAAGACACCTTTTCTTCCCATCCTTTGGACTAAGTCCTTACAAACTCTTCATTTACAGTTAAATAAATGGTCAAGACGCTAAACTCTATCAGTTTTGCCTTACATTATATTTAATATAATTATATTTATTCTGGGCACAGACATCAAAATATAATGACTTCATAAATATTTTGCTCCATGATAAATCCCCAATAATTTCCACGATACTTTTATTATTTATATTTAGCACAGGCCAATCTACTGTTGAGAAATACTTGAAAGGAAACCAGGCCTAAAGAACACTTATTTGCACTGGGAATTACAAATGCCTATGTAAACTTGATGTTTCTTTCTCTCTTTTTTTTTTTTTTCTATAAGCACTTACCATTAGATGATATTTTTGACATTATAACTGCAAATCTTTTGACTCTAACTTTTTTATTATTCTAAACCGTTAGCATAGGTATAGATTGCTAGACAAGTCTTGAGATTTGATTTCTAATCCAAAACCATTGACTTCAATGGCCTTTGAACCAGACTTTTAGAGATCTTGTTTTCAATATCTTTTTTCCAGTGATATGTACCACATAATTAACTGTAGTCTTAAAACTGACCCCTGTGTCCTCTGCTCATTATTCCTTTCCAATTTAAAATATTTCCATGCATGGCTACATTTTGCTTCTTGCTCTTTATCCAGTTTTCTGTCTAGCACCTTGTCTATCTAGTTAGCAATCTCTGATGTGGAGCCTTGACAAATGCTCTTGAAAATCCAAGTGCAATATATCCACTGCATTTCATTTATCTGCCATGTCTGTGTTATCTTCAAAGAATTCTAAGGTTATTTTCACTCCTTGAGTGCAACTATGCTGGCCACCTTTAATGAACTACACTTTAGCAGGTGTTCTACCACTGACCTCTATTATGACTTTTTTCCTATAGCTCATGTTAGACTAAACTAGGCTTATACTTCGCTGGTTTATATCTTAAAGCTTTTTTTTCTCCTAGCAATGAAGTTATATTTCTTGCTTCTTAGTCCTCAGAAAACTCTTTTGTATCTAGTGAACTTTTAAAACCTGTCATTTCAAGGTTCACCAAGCACTCTTGTTCTTTGGAAAATATATGTGTGTGAAAAACATGCAAGTATGTGAATGATTTTGGTTCTAGTTGCCAGTGCTACTACAGAACTTTTTATACAACTATAACTATAAGTAACTATAGAGACATAAGCATGTAGTAAAGCATAGTGCTTGTAGTTGATATAAATGAGCAAGGTAGGTCTAGGAGGTGGAAAAAAGGACACCCAAGTCACAAGTTACATCTGTCTCACATGAGCGACAGACTGGGGAATATGTGGTCATTCTGCTGTACTTAACATTGAGTTATAACCAGACATAACTCTCCCATTTTTAATTATCATTATCTCTATCCCTTTTACCTTCTCCCTAGAGAAAAAAAAGTATTTTTTAAATATCTCTTTTCCCCTTTAACGTATAAAACAAAAAATCTATAACTCACCACATATTTTGATATGTCATTGTATGTTCACTGCCATATCTTAATTTTTTTGACTTTTATATTTTAACTAGCTTGGTTGCAGTGGTTGCAGTTAGAAATTCCATTCACATTTGAAATAATTTCCCTCATAAATGGAAATATCAACTGGATAAAAGTTGGTAGAAGATATTTTACTTGTCTCATAGATTTTTATTTTTTTGATTTGAGCATTTTTTTTCTTCTAATATATTGCTGTTTAGTCTCAAATCTTATTCCAGTGAGTATTTATGTATTTCCAGGTCCCAGTGATTCAGCTGTAGTGAAGGAAAAACCGATACGGATGTAACTACTGGGCTGTCCAACAGCCATTTTTATTTATTTATCTATTTATTTCATGATAAATTCTATTCTGGAACTGGCAAACTTTTTTCCCTGTGTTTTACCATTTTAATTTTTTAAGATCAATTATCATGAGCAGGTCTGAGAAACAGAACACGATTTTGTGCCTGAAGACGAAAGGAGAAGAACTGAACCCCTTCCATCAGTAACTCAGAGTGAGAGAAATTAGCAGTCATATAGACCTTTCTATCTTTAGATAAAAAGTGGTGGAAAACACATGGTCTCATCAAAAAGCTCATATGAAGTCTACAAAGCTTACAGAAAAATCAGATGGGAGAGGTTTAATTTTGTTCAATGGAAATCCATGACCTAGCAGTGTCTGAGGAGATTCTGAGACCAGAAAAACCAGCTCTCCACCTGATACTGTTGCAATAATTTGAAGAAGCATAAGGAATATAGGATCTAGTATCTCGTTCAGCTATGCTTGCTTTAAGAACTAGAAAAGCATTGCCAAGTCTAATTTCACAGCCAATAAATCAAAAACAGTTACTAAAATGTATGAGGTAAAGCCGTGGATGTATGCAACATGAAACCAGCGATGGGATTGTGAAGAAGAGTAAGTCAAAAAAACCCTATAATAACTCTAGAAAAGGTATTATGTAACAGAGAGGGACACTTGAATGCGAATGTCTTCCAAGACTGGACTCCAGAAAAACAAGAGAATCTTTATGAATCAGTTGTGAAGAAAGGAAGGGATATGATGGTAACCCTGGGAGTTGTTTAAAAAGACAGCGGCTTAACTGAATATAGCATACAGGAGGAGAAGAACTTAATTACTAAGACAGAAATGGTTTTCTTCATAATGAAACAGGAAAAAGGAATTGAGGTGTCAAGAAGTCTTCTTGAATGTAGACTAGGCAGCTTTGTGAGCTGTGCTCCCCTCAAAATGAGCACTCCACAGCTGTTGACCATTGCCCTTCTGCTCATCCTGAGCATGGGCACTGTGGTCACTGAAAATCATACACAGGGAATGTGATGCAAACACCTTGGTAGGGTGAGAGGTATTAGCTGGAACATTTCACAGGTGCAATGCGACAGAGATTTTATTTTATTTATTTATTTATGTTAGCATAGTATCCAAAAGCCACTCAATTTCACGTGGTTTATTCCTCAGATCAATACCATACATGCAGTGGAAGCCAAGGTCCCTGGGGGAATCACTGTGTAGTAACTTAGCAATTGTTGACTATTTAACAGAAACTCTTGTCTGGAAATAATCAGCAGTAGAAGAGAAAGCAGAGTAGCTTAGTTGGTGACATGTAGTCTGAAAAGTAACCGGTTCCCTGGTATTATTAGTGAGGGAGGATAATTTGACAACCTGTCCTCTTAGCAAGAAATCTCGCCAAAACCATGTGAAGTGGGTACTTCACTGTTTCAGGGAACAATATTTTTGACATTCAGAGTATTTCAGTTCAGCACCTTGCTTTTTTGTATTACTTTAAAGGTATATTAGTCATTTGATTAATTACAGACATATGTGTCTCTTTTTGCCACTAATGGCTGTATTTTGTATGCTCTGACATCAGACTTTTCATGTATAAGTAAATAGATGTTGAATGTCATTTATACCATCTGTAATGTCTCTGCGTATCTTTTTTCCCTTTTCTCAGAGTGCAATAATTCAGTGTTTGACATTACAGACATTTAGGTTAACATTGCAGGTAGTGCAATGTTTCAGAGAGATTTTACCAGCAATTATTTTTTTCCTGCTCTCTACTCCTCATTGCAACCTGTCTTTAATATTTAAACAGGGAGTTGTTCCCACACAGAGAAGTGAGAAATTGTTACAAAGATGATGCCATCTTAACATTTATGTAAAGTTCTGGAAATGCCTTATGTTGAACAGGATATAGAATCCATTTGTTTAGTGTTTCCACTTTTGTAATGCTGCTATGGTTTGTTTCATTGACACTTGAATTCTGGAGTTTCTATATGGCAAATTTAGGCATCTTCAACTATTTTGCGAGTAGTCATCAAACTATCAGTTATCAAACTGGTTTTCATAAGATGAATGGGATGAATCATACAACACATTAAATAGAACAAAACAAGATAAAAGAAGAGATTTTATAGTCAATTCCACAAAGGAAGTGGACCTGCAAAACTAACATATTCTGTGTCCACATGTAAGGTCAACATCAGGACCTTCATTCAGATATTGCCTATATGATTACTTTAAGGTTTTCTAAACATTTCTGGATAAGTCAATTTTAATGGCAATAAAATCTATTTCAATTGTAGTACTTTAAGCACTTACACAGTTTATACCACAGTATTTTTTTTCCTTAGAAAATGCTATTTATAAGATGAATTTCCATGCTCTGAGATGATTGCCACCTTATTTTGTTTTGCTTCGTAAGACCCTGCATGTAAACTTGGTCATATATCGATATAACTCTCCAGTAAGATTCTTCTACTGCTCTCCACCCAGAAAGACAATCCTTTTGCCCCCTTCAGTTTCTGAGAAACAGCACACCACTCCAGCACTCCTAGAATGTCCTTCATTTAACAGAGATAATTAGTTTCAGTTACTTAAACTGAGCAACCATTTCCCTTCAAAGAGGATATTATTTGCCTAATTGCTTTTAAGTGCTAAACACTGTAAAGGATAATGTTTCCTGAGAAAGGCTTTTATTATTATTTTTTTTTTTTTTGGTCTTTGCTAGTAGAAAACTAGCTGCCTGTTACAGGGGTCAATAGAAATCTACAGACAGTTTGAGTAAAGGATGAAAATTCACAGATCACTGAGCACAAGCATATTTTTTCACCCCAGACAACTCAAAGCGGATATTTCCGATGCAATTCATATCCTTATCACATGTGCAAAGTAAGCATGAAAGGTAAATTGTTGACTTGCCGTTAAAAAAATTGTTGACTTTTCCTTGAAAAATCAAGATTGAGCTGAGCTAAGCAAGAAAGAGACCAGCCTGGAGATTTCTGCAAAAGACTCCAGAGACATCCGCCACACCAGCCTTTCCTGAATTATCCCTGTTTTAACTAAAGAGCCCTTTCCACTGCGTGTTTCAGTAAGACATCCACAGTGCAGATGCTGTGGTTTCATTGCAGTCAGAATAGAGACATTGTACACAACTCTGCCTTTAATTTTTGGCTAAACAAACAGGCAAACAAACAGTAGATGAAGCTAATGGAGAGCTTAATTATATCAATCCATCAAGGCCTAAATTTGCTTCGTTTCAGAATAGCAGGCTCTGTCTTTAAATCCAAAAGGACTGATGGCAAGATACCAAGTCTAAAATTCTCCCACTGTCAAAGGCTGTTTTACTAATTATCCAGATTCCAAGGCAATCATACAACCGTAATCATTCACCTCACGCCTGGAAACATAAGTCTTGTTCTTTTGATGAATATTTATAAGACAGTGTAAAGCAGTCTACTTTCTTTTCCCTTCAGGCAAGACAATTTGGAGTTCATCAATATGTATTACCAAGGACTTTTATAAAAGGCACTTCAAAGGAAATTCATCAGGCATTCCTTTTGTCTTGATTTCTGTTAGACTGATACTTCCTTTTGACAAGTATCAATAAATTATCCTCTGATGGCTAGAAACTTGATGTCTTATTCAGAAACTTCCTCACACGGCAAAGTCTGGTCCTTAAGTTTCCAATAAATTTTTTAGCATCCAGTTTCTAATTTAAGGATAAAGGACAACAGAGCAAGCAAATGAAGAACAAAATAATCAATGTGTTTATACAGTGCTCCTGAAAAATATTTAGTATTCATAGATAGGAGTTTTCCAGTGAAAAAATTCCACAACCTACATTTCTGTTACCTTTTTTTCCTTTTGACTTTTTACCATATTTGGAATTCCTTAAAAGAAAAACTAAAATTCTCAGTCCCTAGTCCTCAAAATTTACAGTAACCAAATTAAAACCAGATTAATGCAGATATGTAGTGCTGAATGACAGAATGTCTCTGTCCCAGGTGGCTATTGCTTTTCTTCCTTTGGGTGCTTGCAAAAGGACTCATGTTACTGGGAAAGGAGGGTGGGAATTTTCAAATGGAATAAAAAAAACTTTTTTTTATTAATACACAATAAAAATACTTTAATCCTGCACACCCTTTCATTTTCTTATATAAAAATGATACTAATTTTTTAATCCAATATGCATGCACAAATTATGATGAAACATTAAAAAATACAGTTTTTAAACTATTATATGATAATAAAGTAAATATTAGAGTGTACAGGAACAGGGAAAATAATTGGTAGATTTTGGAGATTAAAGTACTCCTGTTTTTAAAAGAAATAAGACATAGCATTACGAATATTTTTTTGAGTATATGAGGATGAACTGCAGTTATAGCTTTAAAGGAAAGGCAGGACTTTCAGCAAGTAAAAGCAAAACTGTCCTGACTTATAACTGGGGTGCAACAACATATTTTGTACCCCATAATGACCCCCCCATTAAACTGAGTGAACTGAACAGGGTCTTTGCATTTCCTTGGCAGTCTAAGTAGCAGTTGGAGGGCTGACCATTTTGGTCTTAATCAATTGTACACACGACTGGATACCTCTTCTGCTTTTCCTAGTGCTCTACTTATGTCTTTAACAAACCCATTTTGAAAAATAATTGCTTTTCAGGACACAATTTGCTGTTGAGGCTCTAATTTGCATGTGCACTCAGGTAGGTGAGGGGCATTTGTTCTCGCTCTAGCACATATATATTGTGACAAGCACTTCAAAAGATTTTGTCCTTTTAGAAAATTTTCTAAGGAATCTGGGGAAAATTAGTTTATCTCTGTGAATATTTACAAGAAAAGTGCAGTAAAATTAACCTCACTACTAACAAAGGTTAATGCATCATTTAGATCAAATTCATTTAGATCAAGGTAGTATCTAGACTGCAAAAGGAACCTCCCGGAAAAATAAGCCTGAGAGAGAACAACTAATTTTCCTCTGACAAAAATCCAGAAAGGCACACATAGCTAAAAGAACCTAGCTTGAGGAATGAGCTGCGCAGTGCAGCAAGTGTATGGAGGAGCCCCAAAAATGAACTGACAGACCTTTCATCGCTGGATTTGAAATCTATTTATCACTTCCTTTTTATCTTCTGAAAGAATAGAGAGACCTTCTAAATCTATGGTAGGTAATAAGCACCTTAAGTAATTGAATAACAGAAAAATTTACAGAATGTATTTGCTGTCATGAGTAACATTATATGAGGCAGAACTAACTTGTGTATCTAGAGAGCAAAGTAACTTGATAGAGGAAGGTAATAGAAACTCTGACAGCTGATACTTATCAATTACACAGTAGGTGAACTGAAAATTAAAAAAAAATGTTCCATGGCACATGAACAGGCTTTACCATCCTTAATTGCCAAGCCACTGTGCCTTGATCTCAGCTCAACTAAATTGTTTACCAACTGGAGCAGAGGACAATTAATTTTCTCAATTGTTCCGTTAAAAAGCCTCTGTATTTTCCTCATAAATATGTTCTTTGTGCCACATGAAGTGTTTAAAGTTTGATTTGGGAAGCAGGTTATTATGGACATCTAATTAGAATAACTCACTGTCTAAATTATTGTGCTTAATGTGTTACTCTGAATAAATATTTAATATGCTACCTCAGGTGTCCCTGTCTTAGGATTTTGATATCTATTTCCTAATTACAACAGATCAGTTGTAATACTGAAGCTCATGCCATGGCCTGTAGAATTTCTAAGGAGTTCCACATGCTTTTTAAAATATTCATGTGAGGTTAAACAGTCACGACTTGTGAAAATTCGGGATGAAAATAGGTAACCATTGCCTCATATTGCTTGTGTTGAACAGTTGCATACTAAGAGAGGGTTCCGTTTATGACAGACATTTCTTTCAAGCCTTGGTTATAAAAAAAAGTACCAAAAGCAAGCATTGCAAGTTGGGGGAATAACAGATGACAAACAGCCAGTTGGGATATTATTTTCCTGAATTTCCTGGCATCATATCCTCAGTGCTAAATTTCAAGGTCGGCAACAAAAAGTAGCATCTTTTACTCCTGAGTGAGTGACCCTTGAAACACATATGCAGATCTGAGTGTTTGGAATTCTTCTTCTCTCACAATTATTGCCTGCTGTCTTCCTGGCACCATGATTTCTGCAGTTCTTTTCACATAATGATTCATCCTCATGCCATGCAGAGAAGATTTTAATCTTGTCATGCTTCTTAGTCTAAGAGGTAGGGCAAACACAGTGACTAATTCTAGGAGCTGAACCCTGACAGCCTGAGGAAAACTTTCAACTTAGGTTGACCATGTCCCAGGAAAATGATTCAGTTATCAGTCTATCATATAGAAGTCAGTTGTCAACACTGGATATTTCACATCAAACTATGTTCTAAAAGAAAAAAAAAAAAAAAAAAACAGAACATAAAAAAAAGTGAGTGCCTAGGGGGGAAATCTCATGTTGAGTTGTGAATATGTGGGGTTGTGAATATTTTTTTTCTTTTTTTTTTGACATTTAATTCTGAGTCATGGTATGTACCTAAGAGAAGGAGGTGTAGGAGGACTGAGATAGATAGTTGATATTTGCTTTTGGTGAGTTTAGACACTCATTGTGTAAGTGGACTGTGACTTCCAGGTTTGGACACTCCTTCACTCGCTAAATGTGGAGCTGGGGGTCATCCATAAACTCTGGTAGATGAGCACAAAAAAGTTAATGCACTGATGTTCAGCAGGGCAACCTGTGCATCCTTTTCCAGGTTCAAACTGAGTCCTTTATGGGGATGTCTATTACTGAAAGAAAAGGATTGAGAAGGAGGCATCATTCCCAACATGACATTACATTTGTAACAATTCCAAGTTAGAGGGGAAAGCCTGTCCTATGATTTCGTAGAATCACAGAATCATAGAATGCCTAAGGTTGGAAGGGACCTCTAGAGGTCATCTAGTCCAACCCCCCTGCACACGCAGGGCCACCTAGAGAACGTGGCACAGGGCTGCATCCAAGCGGGTCTTGAAGATCTCCAGAGAAGGAGACTCCACAACCTCTCTGGGCAGCCTGTTCTGGACTCTCTCCAGCAGCTCCACATCCCTCTTGTACTGGGGGGCCCAGAACTGGACACAGGACTCCAGATGTGTCCTCACCAGGGCTGAGTAGAGGGGCAGGATCACCTCCCTCGACCTGCTGGAGACGCTCCTCTTAATGCACCCCAGGACCCCATTGGCCTTCTTGGCCACGAGGGCACACTGCTGCCTCATGGTCAACTTGTCGTCCACCATGATGCCCAGAGCCGCTTCTCAGCAGAGCTGCTCTCCAGCAGGTCGGTCCCCAGCCTGTACTGGTGTCTGGGGTTATTTCTCCCCAGGTGCAGGCCCCTGCACTTGGCCTTGTTGAATTTCATGAGGTTTCTCACTGCCCAGTTGTCCAGTCTGTCCAGGTCCCTCTGGATGGCAGCGCATCCCTTTGGGGTGTCAGCTACTCCTCCCAACTTGGTATAATCTGCAAACTTGCTGAGAGAGCACTCTGTGCTTTCATTCAGGTCATTGATGAATAAATTGAACAGGACTGGACTGAGGACTGACCCCTGGGGGACACTGCTAACCACAAGCCTCCAACTAGACTCCGCACCGCTGATCACCATCCTTTGAGTTCGACCATCCAGCCAATAAATTTGGCTTGTACTTTTTATTATTTAATAGAAGTCCTATCCTACTTTTTATGACCTGAAACAGATTTTTCCTGAGATGGTATTTTTCTCACCAAAAAAAGGATTGAATAAAGGCTACCAGGAGGAGAAAAAAGTTGGTGGCTAACTTCATTCATTCCCCTTTTCCATCTCTTCTATTGGAATAGTGAAAGATAAACACACCAGGTGACTTGTGCTGGAGAAGGACACTTCTCTTTTGTATTTGCTTGTAAAAACTCAGCAATTCTTTTTGATATATGTGAGGATAAATTTTTTTAAACTGTTTTGTTTGCAAAATGAGACATTGTTTTCAGTTTAACTAAGGGAAGCTGTGGGACTGTGGGAGTGTAATCATTTATGACACAGAAATAGGCCAGCTTTCTATTTCAGAAGCCTTTCCTTGAAAGCCTTGTCAAATTGTTCCTGCAAAATATATACAGATTTGACAAAGCAGCATGCTTCCAATAGATGGTAAAAGTTTTGTCAAGGGTGTTCTCATCAGCTCTGCAAAGCACCAGATCATCACGCCTATCCTCTGTCCACACTGTTCCAGACAGCCGTAATGAACTAGTACCTAATAAATACTATGAATGAAGAATTATTCTCTCCCTCTTTGCAAGATGGAGATATCTGATGCATTTTGATCTACGCAGCAATGTTTTCCAAAGGTAATTGTTTTCTTCATTGACAAAAGATAAAGAAATCAGCTTTTAAGCCATATGACTCAAAAGATATATCTGAGAAAGATGTATATTACACATACATTCCAAAACAGAAAAAAATGCAGATCTGCAGATTCTCATCTTGCACATCTTGTAGCACACGCACCATTTTCAGTACATGGGTATCTTATGGACCTGTGTACCACATAATACAAAATATGCAGCTTTGATATAGTTTCTGACTGAGGATAGACAGAGATATTCAGGACACTGAATACTAAGTGTCTTTATGCTACCACTTCCATTTGCAATAGTAGTGCATTGCAACATTGCAACGATAGAAGACATAGGGGAATTGTCACAGCAGTTTCACAAGGTTTTTGTTATCTTTGATTAACTGTTTACTCTGTCTCTGTTTACTTTTGTTGAGCGTGTTTAGATGAGGTCAAGCTATTTTAAAGTTGTTGTCTGTAGTAAGATTTTCTACAGAAGTTATGTAATACAAAAAGGAAAATATTTCATATAAGAGAATGAAGAAACGGAGGCAGCTTTAAAAATGATTTTAGAAGTGTTTTTTATGCAATTTTTAAATGTTTGCTAAACCAGCATAGATGTATTTTGTGTTAAAACTAGCTCACAAATTTCAAAAAGTATCTGTATTTGGATGCTGTATTGGATGCTTCAGAGTAAATTTGTGAATAATTTTAATTTATGGGTTTTTATTAGAGTATTTCAAATACCACTAAGTGTATACATATAAAAGGGATTGACCAGCTTGCTCAATACAATGAAATTACGAGAGTCCTCAAAAGCTCTCAAAGTGATGAAAAAACATTTAACATTTCTTTTTTTTTTTCTCTAGCATTCACATGTCTTAAGAAATGAGGTCTACCCTACAATGCTTGATTCTATTTATATATATACATATATTTATATACATATTTTACATTCAGAAATATTACAAGAATACCTTAAGAGCTCATTGAGCAATATTTATCATATTTTTGCTTCTTCCTCTACTGCAGGTTTTCCTCTTTAGTGGAGTTTTAGACGTACTGGGAGATTCGGGGCCTTTTTGTTTGTTTGTTTGTTTGATTTTTTTTTCTTTTCAGATTTATATAGATGTGACTAGGATATACGATCAAAAAATGGATGAACAAAGAAGCTCCTTACATGTGAAGCAAATGATGAGATGCATGATGGTTCCTTTTTTTAGGGAGCTTACTCCTCTATGTAAGAGCAGCATACAGGATAGTTTTGTTCAAAAGAGCTGTTCCTTTTACTCTCACTGTTGCCATAACCTTTGGTCTTGTGCTGCTGTTGGTCATAATGATATTTTAAATCCTGGTCTGCAATTTAGGTTAGAGAGCTGAATAGAGAGAAGATACACTAGTCATTTTGCCATCACTTACGCTACCTAAAAGACAAGCTGCATCATTCTGTACTAGTCAGAGCCCTGCTCAGAGGAAGCCAAGTACAGAATAATAAACACCTCATCATCCATCTCACCAGAAAGATGGGCAATGGTCATTAGTAGCTACTGCCACAGGTCTGCTGTTGGGACTTAATATTCCTAAGCATGGCTGAGTTTATAATCTATCATCGGATAATTTTAGAAAATAGCATATATGAATAATCATTAGAAATAGAATTATACAAATTGAAGTTTAATATATATGAGTAACCACAAGCATATGTTACTGTAACTGTAAGGTAGTCACACAAGAATATAGATCAGAAGTGAGAAGATTTAGAAAGCAGAAGGGAGACCAGTTTGCCATATGGAAGATATTAGAAATCTGTATTATTTACAAGTAGTCTCTTCTACTTCTAACAACATTTCACATTCTCCATGATCTTGAGGATTTGCTCTGCTTGGGACTGTCTTGCTGATAACACATGTAGTTGTGGCAGCTGAATCATGTGCTATGTATGTATCAACTGCACAGAAATGCCATCTGTACTGGTGGTCAGAGCTTACCAGCAGTCTGCAGCAAATGTATCAGCCTTCTGATTACCTCTGATTAGGCAAATATTTTGAAAGCCTGCCCTTTTATTACATTTGACATTAAGCAGAAGATCTGTTGACAGTCACAGCTGAAAGTATATAGAGTATATTGGTGCACGGAATCCCTCCAAAATATCAGTGAATCATGCCATGTCAGCAGCATAAGAAGAGTTTATAATACTGCTTGGTAAGTCATCTGCCAGTTCTGAGACTTGCAGGAGAGCAGAAGAAATCTTTGCTCCCTTCATGTCCATCATTTAGCTTTACTTTGAACTTAAGAAAAAAGTTTTTCTTCTTTTTCTTTCTCAATGTAACTCAGCATCAAACACCTGCACACATCTTTTTAAGAAACAGTATGTAGAATGTCATATCACCTGCCCTTGATCTGAAGATCAGAGATGCCTTGAAGGCTATCTTTAATACCCATTTTTAATATCCTGCTTTTTGTTGTTCTCTGACTAGATTAACTCTTAAAAAACTCTAGATGTGTTTCCAAGCAGATTAGTCACACTGTAATTTTTTAGGGATCTTCAAAAGCAACTTCCAAGAATATGCAGAATCTGTTCTTTGTCTTTCACCTGGAATTTGACATGAGCACAACTTTTTTGGGCTCATTTGGATACTTCTGGAAGGCTTAAATTTTCTTGGGCAGAACTCTATCTGTGAGCTGTCATAGCATAAAATGATTTCTAATTCTTATCACTTCTATCCCATCCTTTAGACTTAACATTAATTGTGCAGTGTAAAGCAAGTAAATCCATGTATACACTTGAAACTTAGAGTAAAGCAAAATTATTGTTATCTAAATTGTATTTTTTCCCCTATAGTATTGTTTTTTCTTTTCTTTATTGTAAATATATCTGGTAGACACTAGGACTGCTGATGTCCCTTGAAACTACAGTTAAGTCTTTTGGAAAGGAAAATTACCACGTGATATCCAGTGTATTAATTATATTCTAGTGAGAATGTCCAATGATTGATTACACCGTGGAGTGGGAAGTGCTCTCAACTCCTTCCCCTTTGGGATTCTGCCACAAAGTTATCATCACAGCACCTGCATTCTCACACAAACATTCAACGATACCATCACTGCTTTTAATCTTCCTGTAATTTTCAGAACCTGCTGGATGCTCTCCAAGGTGCAAGAAGGACACATTGTACCCATTAACCTTTCCATGCAAAACACATTTGTTGCATTCAGCCATCTGACAGTGGTCCGGTTAACTACTGCTACTAGGTTCAAACAACAAAATATGTGTGCTTTGTACAGCATATGCTATTAGCTAACAACTTGAAAGTCATCTCCAGTGTGGAGTGAACCTTGAGTGAACAAATTAAAGCTCATGTAGTAAATAAATCATCAGCATAATGTCTGCTTGTGTTTGTTAAGGAATATGGGAAGCCGAGAGGGTAAAACATGAAGATTTTAATGATTGCCTTTCTGACAAACTGTACAAAGTAGGTAGATATACAGAAAATGTCTTGTAGTGGTGAATTTTTCATTAGAAGTCAATAGACTCCGTAAAGCTGTCAAATGTTAACGAGCTTACCTTCTGCTCTTTGCAGAAAGGTTAATGGATACAGCACATTTGCCAGTGTGACACTGAAAAACAAAGCATGACAAATGATATGTTCTTGTATTTGTTTTGCCCTTATTTTCTGTTTGTTTGTTTGTTTTTAGGCCTACTATATGTAAAAGGGGCTGGATTGATATTAGGACTGCTTCAAAAGCCTTACCTAAAGCCCTTTTCCACTGTCTCTTCTGCCCTTCCTAACCTGGGGAGATTATGTTGCTTCTCTTTGTGCTTTGCCTATTTTGACAGGGCATTTGGAGGTCAGAGATTTTCTCCAGTCATTTCACGCAGGAAGTAGCAAAACAGAGCTTTGATTTTGGTTGGCACCACTATAACACAAATAAATAATAATAATCATCACATTCATTTTTAGCAAAAAGCTTGTGTGTGTGTTTAGCCTGATGTAAATGAGGATGTACATCATATTATATGAAATGATATCTTATGAAAATAATAGGTTATTGGTGACTAGGCTCATTTAGGCATTTCTTGCCCAGATTTTTGCAAAGGTATTACCTGAGGAGTGACACTTCCAGAGATAGGCATATCTGGAAAAAAAAATGCAATGACCTGTGATCTTCATGTTATCAGATTTGATGGTCTCACTGGTCTAACACTCTCTGAAATTATGAATAAGGTCACACACCTCCAAGTGGAAAACTGCCCGGAATCAAACTGTCAAAGCATAAACAAGCAGTCACACCAAAAAGTGAAACTTACATCCATGCAAAATATGTACTATTATTAATTTTTTTCTTTTTTAAAAGACAAGAGCTGTTTGGATAGAGTTTAGAGATCAGATTTTACAGTCAAGCTTCATTTTAATAAAAGAATTTCCTGAGGCGGTGTAAACTTCAGGAATGCCTTAGAAAGAGTATCTCAAGTAATACAATGCTCTTGAATCTAGTTGAACATTTTCTAATACAAACCAGAAATTGCTTGTTAGAAAGATTTAGAAATCTTGGTTATTCAGGACCTGAATTCAATGAAATATCTGTAAGTGCTGCTCTGTGCCCACATCAGGAAGCTTAATTTATGAACCCACTAACAGTTTTAATCTTGTTTTTTGTGAGAAAAGCATATTTTATATGTTCAACCTGTGAATTAGATTATGGGCTCTAAGAAAAATAATACCAAGAGAAATTCTGATTTTAAGAAACTAAGCATGGTTATGAATCTTCTGTATCTGGGAAACATTTTAATTGTTTTGGCATTTTCCCCTAGGTAAAATGGTCATAGGAGTTCTATACTGGCAAAAAAATAAAGAAGAAAGTAGAATGCAAGAACTATAGGGGCAAAGAAATGTGTCCAAAAGCCTGAATAATTTACACTGTTAAGTCATCCCTAGCAAAGACAGGATTTAATTACTGCTTGGTATGACTGTATGAATTACTGGAGTGACTATTGTAACCAGTTTATGTAGTACTAGTATGGAAATAAATTACAAGGAATCTCTGAAATCAGGTTGTCGCTAATAATTTTCACAGGGTATATACTGCAATAAGCAACTTTCAACAAGCTTGAGTTTGACAGCCTGTCAAATTTCAAAATCTTACATCATTATGGAGTTCAGTCATCATGGGATAGTTGCAATAGTGAGAGCCAGAGGCTGAGAAAAAGTTTTAAAAAGAATGTGCAAAATAGATGTTAAAAATGCTTGCTTATTTGTTGATATTTAACTGGCAGTTTTGGATAGATTTAAGGAGTGCTTTTTATTTGTAAAAGAACTGTCCAGTAAAGGCATTTCTAGTCCCTTGCTATCTCTTTTGTTTATCTGCATGCAAAACCTACTAACAGCCTGCCAGAATATGTTTACAACTTTACATTTGTTAAGCCATGTGCCTGTAATGTGAATTTATAATATGAAAATCAGATTATTCTGCAGTGTAGTCACACCTACTAGGATAACATGTGAAATGCAATACAATTTCTTAAAGCTAAAACACACAAGACCTTTTCCTAGTCTTCAAATTAAAGGAGTTCCTATACACATCTGTTGTTTTGATGCTTTACAGTCCAGTTCTTGAGACTTTTTTGGATAGCTTAAGGACCTTGCGCCTTCTCAGTGCCTTTTCATCTTCAGTGTCTACTGGAAAGTCTGAGAAGGACAGACATATTTTTCTTGCTTGACAATATGCATCCTTCTTACCCCAACCTGACCACCAAGCTGCTTACCAAAGCTATATATTATGCATTTAATAATCTCTTAAGGCTTCAGTAAAAATGTAGTAAATTATCTCTTTGAGAATCTATACTTCAGGGCTTCTTGTGTCTGGAGTGAGCAAGAGCTAGCTACTTCTCACTTGAAGAAGTTCCTCTGCATGTACATTAGGTGCTTACATGCTCTTGAACATTTCTCATTATACAAGCAGCACAGGAGAGATCAGTGAAAAGAATTTTTAGAGGAATAGGCATTATCCCAGGAGCTAGTTTGAGGCTGAGAGTGACAAAGAGATTAAACAGGATGTCTATGACCTTCATTCTTCATCCCCCTACAACTTGATAGCTTATTCTTCAATTAAATCCTTCTGGCTAGAATGGTAACAATATCAAAAAAAAAAAAAAAAAAGAAAACTGAAAGAAAGAGAAATATTTGTAAGGCTACCCATAGAACTAGTCTCAGAGATATATTTAGGATATCTTTTTTTTTTCTTCAGAAGTGAAATTTGTTTTGTTAGATTACTCTCAAAAGCCTTCAGCATGTACCATCTCACCAGATCAGTACATTAGGCAACTGAAAGCATATTGGAAACAATGATGTGACTTAAATAAGAGGATCAAAATGGGGTACATATCAACTATTTGTGTCTGTATCTTGCTAGTGTCCTGATTTTTCTAAAATGGACATGAAATGTAGTTTCTGAAATGAATAGTGAAATGATTAGGTTGAAATAAAAGTTGCATTAGGAGAAAGATAATAATAAAGAGGGTGCATGGGAATCTTCATAGAAGGCAATATAGGTCTGTGCCTCCTTTAGATAATAGGGACTGTCTTATGCCTATTTTCCCTCACTAACATTCTGCTGGGATAACATTCAGTTGGGATATTTTTAATATTTTTTTTCTCTGTAGAAAGAATCAAGCTGAAAATTACACAGGAGGGAATTCATGTGAATACTCCTAGCCAGAGTAAGTCACACAGCAGACACAAGCTGTACACCTGCTTTACAGTAGAACATAATTTGACAGGCATGGACACAGCATGATATAAGCCTTTTCTCTTTTACTGTTTCACAGTGAGAGCATAAAACCGTCTATGGGTTGAGTTAATTGGGTAAGGCTATAGGGATATTCAAGAATCATTCAATCCTATAACATTCTTTTGCTACTCTGCCCACTGACTTTTTCACTTTTGCACTTTTGGCCTTACCCATAAAAGCTGTATCAAATTGAAATTTTATTTTATTTTATTTTATTTTTTGTTTTATATCTTAAGTCAGGAACAGAAGTTTTCTTTTTTTTTTTTCTCTTTTTTTGCAATGGGTGGATATAATTATTTGTGTTCTGTTTTTTTCCCCTCCAGTGTAAAAAAAAGAGAAAAAAATCTAACTTTCTGTTCTAAAGTTATAATTTCTTAATTCAAATGTAATTAATTTAAAGATTTTAATTGTGCCTCATATTAAAATGCCTAGGACACATTGATAAGGATGAAGCAATGTCATTATTTTCTCCAATTAGTAAAAGAGGTAATTGAGACAGTATTTGAAATAGGGAAAAAGTGAATAGTATTTCCTTTCTCCTTTTCAAATCACTCATGTTGTCACAGGAGCTGTCTGTTCTCACTTAACATCCTCATCATCTACTTGTTCACTTACAGTGCTTGATAAAGTGTGTGATTTTAAAGTGCTAACCAAAGGTATTTTTGAGAACATTTCTTTGCTTATTTTTAAATCTTTCCTCCAGTGTGTTGTGCCTTTTAAACAGAAAGTCTCTTTTTTTGTTGTTTTGGTTTGTTTTTTTTTTCAATAGGGAAACAAATATCTCTTTCCCCTCCCTCCCTCACATTGCAGGAAATAATCTGCTCCTTTTTATCTTTTTTATCCTTTTTTTTTGACTTCTTCTGAAGAATTCTCACTCTGAGTCACAGCTTACTAGGAAAATTATTGCCCAGGGAAATTATTGTCTTTTAAAGTAAGCTATTGAAAGCAGAATAATCTAAAAAAACACAAATCCCACCATNCTCTTTTTTGTTGTTTTGGTTTGTTTGTTTTTTTCAAAATATCTCTTTCCCCTCCCTCCCTCACATTGCAGGAAATAATCTGCTCCTTTTTATCTTTTTTATCCTTTTTTTGACTTCTTCTGAAGAATTCTCACTCTGAGTCACAGCTTACTAGGAAAATTATTGCCCAGGGAAATTATTGTCTTTTAAAGTAAGCTATTGAAAGCAGAATAATCTAAAAAAACACAAATCCCACCATTAGGGTAGCCACATGCCCTCTAATAATGGACTATTGTCCATATTTGAATCTCATGCAAAAATTGCAAGGATTTTCTTTACTAAGGAAGCTTTGATACTTGGAAAAAAGGAAAATGAAAATTGCTACCATAAAAAGAAAATTCTTCACTAAATATTTTAATGTCAATTTCAGATAATTTAAAGGACTTAAGCCTTGATCTTTAATTAATGACCCTCATGACACTAATTCCCTACTTTGAACTCTGCTCTTGTTGTTGTACCAGCCTGTCCTTTTCCAGATGAAGAAATAGACCAGGAGGTACAGCATAAGGAAATGACTTTGCTTTAATTATAAATAAAAATGCCACTTAAATAAAGATTATTCCAAGCACAATCTTGATAATCTTTCTTCCACCATTTTACTTTGATATTTTTGTTTCTGTCCAGTACCTGGATTTTTTTTTTCTTTTAGTATAAATTGTTTCAGTCAGACCTTTTTCTGTTGACTGGTTTAATACATTCATTTCTAATATGATTTTCAAGAGATCGACCTCTTTTTTTGTTTATTTATTTGTTGTAAAAGAAGCATATTGTATAATTTGTTCTTTTCAGAAAAAGAATAAAATCACTTATTTATTTATTATTTATCTATTTTTGTTTAATGCAACATGCCAAGTGGAAAACAATTGATTCAATTCATATAACTCATATATTTCGAAAAATGTAACCGGACAAAAACATATTCATTTTCCTGCATGCAGACACTGATGTGGTATGGAAAGTCTCTTATTTATAAGTGTCTAATGGTGCTGTTTACAACTGTGACATAATGCTTTTGAAAAGAATATCCTTATTTATGTAAGTAGATTTACTGTGTGCAAAATAATCTAGTATCTACATGCGCATGCTCATGCAGCATTCTACTTTGTGTAGACTACTATGTTTGATCTGTAGCTTTCAGAATTCAGCTAGCAATTTAATTTAAAAAATATAGCCTGAAAATAGCTTCACTTCACATATATTACTTTCTGACTACTGCTGTGATTGCTCAGTCAGAGTCCTACTCTAGAAATGTCAAAACTATTCATCAGACACGAATATTCATTAGACTGGTATTCTTATTTAAGTACACATCATTGGGATGGCAGAGAGAACTGCTAGATGAAACATGTAAAAGACCTCTCCAAATTCCTCAAAAATAAAAATTTCCTGAAAACACACTCATGCACATCAGGAAGCCCTGTGAATTATGACCATGAAGGCAGGGGCAATACCTTCTGGATCCTCCTGATACATCTATATTCAGTGTCCTATTAGTCAGATCAATAGAATGACCTGAATGAGAATACCAATTCCAAATAATTACAAAATCATGAATGAAGCTTCCCAACTCCTGAGCTCAGTTTAAAAATAGTGAATTTTTATTTTATTTATTTTTTTAGGCATTATTCACGTTGGTTTTTATACACTCGGGTTTTCAGGGATATAATGAAATTACCTACTGTTTATAAATAGAAGTAGAGACTACTGTGTAATCAGAGGATCTGGAGCTTCAAATAATCCAATAAAATGACAATAATTGTAAAATTGAATGCAAAATATTGAAACTATAAAATGAAATGCTGCAAATGTTCACAGGAATAGAACTTAAGTCCAACTACAAAGAAAGACCTACTATGTGAAAAACAAATTCTGTAACCTGTACTAAAGTTCATGCCATATACCCTGGAGAGTACCAAAGATGACATAAGGTGAAGGCAGAATATCTTGCATCCTGAGTTAAAAATGCAGGATGAGGGTTAGTTTTAGTAAGAATTAAATCCAGTCCATGCCAAAACTGCTGCACACAGACTACATGATATATAATCTCATGTCTTTCTTTTATACAAGCCTTGTATAGGCAAAAAAGCATTTTTTCAGTCAGACTTTAGTTCCTGTTCAGTATTTGCCCGATAAAAAAATAAAAGCAGACCTAAAGTCTTCTTCTAGAATTACTTGGAAAAAAACTGAAACCAAATGCTACTTTTGCATTAATATTTAATGTATTTTTTTGTCTCTTACAAGTTTTGATTCAGATGCATGAAGCTGATATTTGAGGAATAAAATGATGTGTCTCTTTCTAGTACAAATTAGATGGGGTTTAAAACTAAGATCCATTTTCAGTTAAAAAAAAAAAAACCTTCATTTATCAAAAGAATACCAGAGAAGCCTAAAAAAGATCATGAATAGGACAGTTTTTCTTGTTCTGTAACTCCAGAGATACCATTGTAGACAATTATCTTCCCTTTTGTTTTCTAAAAGGTCTTATAAACCTTGCTTTCTAAATGCTCATCCACTCTTTAAATATCTTACACAGCTGCCACAAATTACTAATACATGCTCTATACATATTCTATATGTTATATAATATATAATACGTAATTATTAATGTTCTGTTAAGCTCTTCTCTCCCACTTAAAGAAGGAGAGTACTGCCCATCCTGCAACTATCCATGTAAATCAACCAGGGTAATTTTTCACTTCTTATGCTAATATTTTTCCTTTTTATTTTTCTTTTTTCTCTACTTAAGACTGTTATTTTCAACTCACTCACCCCCTGGACTGAGGAGTCCCCTATTTCAGTGTATCCAGCAATGTGCACATGGCAGGAACCTGCATCTGCATTCGTGAGAACGATGCGTGTCAGGCCGCGAGGTTACCTGAGGACGAGACTAACACTAAGATAACTCTAGCCTTTGGCTAAAGCTTCTGTCACCTAGCTAGTGTAGAATGAGGACATACTTAAGTTATCATTTATCTGAGTTGCTTTAACATATAATAAAGCAAGAAATGAAGTGCACCCTACAAATACCTGTTTCTCTCTACTATTAAAAATGCAGACATAAATTGCTTATACATATATTCATATTAATACTAATTCACACATATGCATATGCATAAGTGCATACATATTTGTATGCAAACCTGTACGCATGCATATAACAACATATGATACAAATATGTCAAGTAATGTGGCCCCTTATCAAAAGAGCCAGATGCCCTGACACTGCATTCTTAAAGTGTGAGATGAAAGTGCTATTCAGTAAGCTTGAGAGGACAGTCGTCAGTATACTTACAACAGGATACTTTGACAGCTCTAACCTCTTTTCCTCCCAGTAAATTTATTCCAAGAAATAAATACTTTCTCAGGAAAAAAAAAAAGGAGGGGTTCAAGATGGATCTCTGGCATCACAAGAGAGAATTTTAACTCCCGAAGTACAGTGCCTTCCAAAAAGTGTTCCCCTCAATTCCTCTTGTTTTGCCTTGTATCACATTTGTTTTTTTTGAAATTTGGTCCTGTAGGGGACAAAGGAGAAGGATTTGAATCTGAGTCCTCATTTGAATCCTCATCTGAGTTCTGTAAGCTGTTGGTTAGGAAAAGAAGCCACATGCAGCAAGTGTTTTTTTGAGAGCTGAGTCCTTACTCAATGAGCGTGAAACACACAAACAACTTGGAGATGGCGGAAACTATATTTTTGGCTAATATGTGGGCAATAAGGAATCAATTAAAGATATATCAGATAAAGATATATCTGCAACTTGGGGACCACTGAGTAAGATTTTGAAACTCCAGAAATCCAAAAGAATTTTACTTACAGAGGATCATTAATCCCGTTGAAAGCCGAAGGGACTTAGGTTAGATTGATTTCAGTGAGAGTTAGTCACTTTAAGAATCTCATTAGGGCAGCTGTCTGCATCTTTACTACCAACTTAAATGCTTTTAGCATTTGACTGATAAGTCCCTTTTCAAGATGAAGACTTAGGTACTGAAACTACCTAGGGTTAGTTTGCTAAAGGTATTTATTATCTTCCAGTGATCTCAGTGGAAACGAGGCACCTAGACATCTTTCAGATTCTAGTAACTATCAAATATAAACTTCAAAAGAGATGGTCAGGTAACAAAAAAGGATTTGTAACATCTGAGATCAGATAGCACTTTTCCATGATTAATATTTTTCTCACTTTACAATAAATGTAGTATTCTATTTAAAAATAAGAGGTTCTTTTCTGTGTTTGCGTACCAAATGCAAACCTGTTGTGCTAATGCAGAAAGGATGGAAAAAAATGTTCTTATAGAGAAAAATGCACGAAAACTCAGAGTATTGAACTTTACCATCTCATCTGACATGTATAAGGGCTCAGAAACACATTGCAACTACAACATGCAATGAAAATAATGGATCAGAATCGGCACGCAGCCCCGTCGTGTGATGCATTGAGCAGATGTAATATGCTATGCCACGATATACTGCAGTGTTATAGCCATATCCTCCCATCTGTATTTAGGGCAGAAGAAAAAAAAAAAGTACAAGCAGGTGGGAAGCAAAGAAGAAGAGGTCAGTGTTTGACTGACCCCTTTGACAATATTTGAACATATTTTCAAGTGAGGGTGCACATTTTCCATGTGACCTGGTCACTAAAGAACCACGTTAATTTATGGATTCTTTGGTACTGCCTCTTTATCTCTGAAATGATTTATTTTTAATGTAGGATTTCTGCAAGAAGCTTTACGGTCTCCTCAGGTTTTTTTGGAAGATAATAGCTATATTGAATGGAACACTTTAGAAGATATTTCATTTCTTGGCTTTTAAAGTCAATATTTTTCACATTGTCATGTATATTTTTTGTAGAAACCTTGGCAGCTATTTTTGTTCATTGTAATTGCGGCTATAGGTGAAGATGAAGTACCTTTCTCTCATTATTAAGAGCTTAGTAGCCCTGAGCTAAAGGCTGCAATTCTTCATGTCACCACTGTGGTGGCAAATAAGATTTTCCATTTAGTTTCTAGTAACCTCATTTATCAAGGAGACTGCATTTCAAGTTTATATAGACTTAAGGCAAACAAAACTAGACAGTTAAATGCTTCTTTTTTCATAAGTAGAATTAATTCATAATTAAAATAATACAATATTAACATGATGATACACTTTTCTATTTCAGGTTTTGAATAAAGAGGATTCATGAAGCTATTTTAAATTGTCTTTTCATTAATAGCAGCCTCAGCATGTTACCAGCTCAGTCTCTTACATTGACATACACTTCATTCCAGATTATGGATATTTCAGTACCCTGAAAATCTTATCCCTCCTTCTTACTTAGTACTTTCCATTTGTGGGTAAGTATAGATGTTTGTATGTATACAAAACAATCAATCAGAAATGTGGATCTTATGAAATCTGGTCCAGCTTCTTCAAAAAAAAAAACAATGGAAGAAATAGAGAGGGGATTTTCCTCTAAAGAGTTTTTGATTTTGGGGAGTTATTTTATTTCTTTTCTTTCTCTCTCCTTTTTTTTTTTTTTTTTTAATTCCTAATAAAATTCAGCGGTGGTCCAGATAAAATAGATGATGTTAGCAGGTTAGAAATGTTAGCTCTCTCTCAATCTTCATATGACATGCTTTCTAAACTCAGTGACTAAACCTCACTTCAATGGACAGTGCATCCTAAGTGATGCTGACTGACACTTCTAATCAATGCAAGTGTATAAATCTGCCTTGCGCACTTTCGTCCACACTATCTGAGCACGTATTATTTTTCAGCAGGGTTAGATTATCATGACTGAAACCAGTAGGTGCAGAGCTCTGGCTGCAGGTTTGTGATTTCATGCAATTTAAAATTCAGTGAAAGCATGAAATTACAAATGACTCACAAAATGAAATTAGCATAGCCTGCGCATTATACAATGTACTCTGCTTTCTTCCTCCTTCTCCCAAATCCATTTCTGTTCCTTTAGGGTTCTGGAGAAGCATTTAAAATATTGGGGTAAGACCGCTAAAAATCATGTTAAATCACGATGCAAAAACTTGTTATTCCCAGAGGCTATTATGGAGATTAAGATTTATGAACACCCAAAACTTTGACTAGGCAACCTCAAAGGGACATGAGATTACAGAAGCATCTTTATTCTACTCTGCCCCCAGCTGAATGCAAACAGTGAGAAAAGCTCCAGGTTTTTAGTAGAGATTATCCTTTGGGACAAAACTGAGTCATGTCACATCATGGCAAAGACCAGAGTAAAAATCATTTCTTTTTTTATCTCAGTGTGGTGAAGTCCACGATCTTTGATGTTATTCAAAGCCCCCTCTAGTTGTTGCTTTGTAGACAAATTTTAAGCAATTTCAAATTGATTCTTCCTTTTGCTAATTCAATTTCCTCAATATCTTTCAATACACCCAAATTCAGGAAGAAAACAGATCTTAATAAAACTCTTTAGATTTTGGTTAGCTTTTTTTCCCATCATTATCTCTGATGACAAAAGACAATCAAACCAAATTCTAAAAGTGAATGCCTATAATTTGCATTTTATTTTAGTTCTATACATTTTTTTCCAAAAACATTTATTGCACATGTTTCATATAAAAGACAGATTATTTTTACACATTCACTTTTATTTCTTCTCAGGAACTTACATATTAGTCACTATTCTTTGAAAATCCACTTTGTCACTTTCTCAGCACTTGCAAAATGATTTCTATCACCATTAATGTAGATATCCATAATAGAAAGGTATTTGATTTCGGTCATTATTATTAAAAATACTATTTTCCTGGCAGCAGTTGCCTGAAAAATGAGCCTTAGATGAACAAAGCACTTTGTTTTCAAGGGTTGATTGAATTCTGATTCCAAAAATATATCTATCCTTATGTCATTTTTGTAAGGCAGTTTGATCTGACAGGGGTAACGTTTCTTTTCCCTTTGCCTAACAATTAAAATAACAAGAAGAAATATTTTTTGCACATCCCATTAGTAATCTATTACTTAAATATTTTTAAAATCTAACCAAGATATTTTCTTGTAGCTAAATTGCTGCTGTAGCAGTAAAATATCTCCTTCCAGTATTCCATTTATAGCTTCCTATCAGATTATTTACTAACTTAAAAATTTTAAAGCCAAAAATAATCTTTTAAGGGTGTCAAAAGTCTAACCTAACCTCATTTTGTTATTACAAAAATGTGCAGAGAATGTGTTCCAATCACAACAAAATAAGGTGAACACTGATTTATCAATAGTTATTTATTATTTATACATATAACACATATTATCTTGATTTGGTTGCTAAGGCTACACTCCTGAAAAGATGTTCACAGTAGCTACCTATGCCTCATGTGAAATTCAGAAGATTTAGTTCGTTTTGTGTGTACTGAATACTTGTTGCTATTTTTATTAATTGTAGGAACAGACTGCTTTAGAAAAATATCTTTTTATAGACATAAAGAACACATTTAATTTCTATAACTTTCAACCAAAGGAGGAAATAATTTTGAAAGCTCCCTGAGGATAAAAGGTTTTCATGCTTACTCTCCAGTAGCTCACTAAATACCAACATCTTCCCCGTGTTTACTGGTTATATCTTTCTTTCTGTAATACCAAGGTTTAATTCAGAGCACCCGGGCTGCAGGGTGACAGACTTTATCAGCCCCAGACATTGCAGAGCAGCTGTTGAGAGCCTGGACCTGTTAGGCTGCCTGTAAAAGATTAATTCACTGTGGATAAGAATGCATTGTTTTACTACTAGACAGCGACAAAAGGGTGTTCAAATAAAAACATTGATTTGCAAGAGGAAACCAATTTACAGTAGATTAGATAACCAAACACATTTTTAAGCTTGCATTCAGCAGTCAGGATAGTCTGTACCAACTTTAGTATCTATCTATCTCAGTTATGTTCTCTTTACAAGTGAAAAACATGACTTTTGAACTTCAGATGGATTTTCATTGTCAAAGAGCCTGGCACCACATCTGACAATTTTGCCAGCATTATTACATTCGTTCACTAGCAAGTAAGTCCAACACAGCATTTAAACAGCAATACAGTAAATAAAATCATTAGCAACACTCTTCATTGGCAGCCAAATAAAATAATTTGTGACAGAAATCAAGATCTTGCCTGCTGACAAAAGAGGGGAGGGATAAGAAACCCTTATATGATATATGATTTTTGCAGAACATTCATTGATTCAGCAAAATGTGTCAGCACGATCATATGCATATAAACAATTCTTTTCTTAGAAAAAATAATGTATGCTAAGTATTAAATTCCATTTACTTTGGTTGACATGACATCTTCACCTGAAGTTAAATAAGTATTGAAGTTCACTTAAACTATATCCCATCTTCTGAAATTTCCTTGTTACTGAACATCAATTTGAAATATATCTTTTGATTAGAGAATTTAACAGAGATTCTGAATATTTCATTCTTTGAGTCTCCTCCAGAATACTAAACCACCATTAACTACAAATCTTTTGAACATTTTGCTGTTCACAAAAGACAGAGGAAAATTATATTGCTATAGTCTTTTTAAAATTCATTTTAGCACAGCAATATTCTGCATAGTTTAATAGTCTAGTTGTTTGTTGGCTGAATTAAATTTATGATAGCTCTGAGAGCTTTCTTGATGAATTCTCAGTGGTCAGTTCCATTAAGCAAAGATTGGTTTGCTTGACTCAAAATGAACCAACAATGTGTTTTATACATATTCTTGGGTAGATGTATGTTATTACTATAACACGCCATTTGTACTTCACTATTTTGAAAGACTAGATTGGTTATCTAGTCTGCATACTGAATAATTCAAATAAATACTCTTTATTAAATATTTAATCTATTAAAAATTATACAGTACCAATATATATCAGTTAAGTGTATACATTTATGGAAACCCACTCTTATTAAACCAAATTAAATATTGAATTAAATTTAATAATTAAACTAAATTACTTATTGGACCAATTTAACACATAAGAACTTAAGTTTGCACTGCCATATGTGAATAGCAGAGGAATAAATATTGAATAGGTTAAAAGTAACCATACTTATCTACTGCTATAAGTAATTCTTTTAAACTTAAGAATTAAGTGCTTTGAGTGAACACACGTGAATATACGCAGAGTCATACTTTTTTCTTGTGTGGATTTTCTTAAATGAGAGAAGTGAAAAAGTATGGCATTATATAGACCACCAGAGGCAAAAGATGCAGTATAGTAGTATAAACATGGTTGTTTTCTCTTAACCTATCCATGAGTTGAAATGAATTGAAATGAACTAAAAAATTATTAATTTACAAGTCTTAATGAATTGTTAATGAATTATTAGATATTTCCTTTTTCAAACATCTCTTTTCTGCCTCATTTCCAATGTGATCTACACACCTTTTTACATAATCTAAACAATGCTGATGATATTCAGCCACTTTTTTTTTTTGATTTCATGAAAGATTGCAAAGAGAATACTACCATTTTACTATGAGAAATGCTAGAAGTCCTACTATACTTTTGGAGTGATTTTTGCCCGAACCTCATTTAGCAAAAACAGATACGTAGGCCATGATGTGCCATAGGCTATTTGGCCTAGGCCTAGAAAAAGTTTGGATTGAACTGAGCATCCAAAACTCTGGTGAACTGGCATATGGCAACACTTTCATATAAACTTAACTTACCATCTTCTTTTTCTTGAACACTCTAAATGTTCAGCAAGAAATTGACCTGTTTTGAGTTGTTTTCTTGCACTGGCTTTTACCTACAATCATGTGAATCTGATGATAGCCTAATCCATTCAGTGGATATAAAAGATCAGTCAAAAACAGAGGTGTATGGCTGCACAGAGTTGATGCAGATCACCATTACTTAGACTTTGATAGATAAAGACAGCTAGTTGAGTCTTGGTGGCTAAAACTGAGTGAAAATTGAATTATCTGAGCAATGGGGATGGCAAAAAAATAACATTGGTACTATGGCTCTAGAGTAAATAAGTAGAAGAGAACAGAATGAAATGAACAAAATTTTCACATTTCAATCAGTAACAACTAAGACAAAGTATTATATGGAAAACAATAGAGAAAGAAAAGATAGGCTTTGACATCACTAAGAAGTCTAACAAGCAATCAGATTAAAATTCTCCAAAGGTAGGAATTTCTAACAAATATCTTCATGATCCAGATTCTTCTGATAGATCTATGAACAGGGAAGTCTCAAGTGAGATACACATTCTGAAGCTGACATTTTGCAACCTTACTACAATATGGATGTCAAATAAGATGTTTGGGAGAAGACCTGCAGCCTAGCAATTGACAATATTTCTCTAAAATGGGTGGTAATGACAACTATAGCTATTTGCTCTAGTGCTGTAGTGAGAAAAGAAAGCAGATGAGTAGCAATCTGACAGTCGTGACTTTCTGTGATGCTTTCAATCTGACAACATTTTGGAATGCTCAAAAACAATTCTGTTTATTAGGAATGCATATGCTGAGAAATTCTCCAGAAAATACTTTCTTTTTTTCAATTATTAATTATAGTTGATTATAATCTAAGTTTTTTCTTTAACCCTTATTTTACCCTCTGATTGTTTGGGTATCATTAGACAGATTGGATCTCTTATTTGCTGGTAAATTTGGGATACGTATTAGGCTGCAGAGGCTATACTTAGATTAAGAAATTAAAACACATTTCAAACTTCTTTGGTCTCTGTGAATAACAATACCTCAGCTGCACACTGGTGTGGTGCCAGGCTCAGCAACCGAGAGCCCGCAAAAATAAAATCAGGGTGTGCAGCTCAGTAGCAATTCCTCCTCTGTGAGTATTCAGTCAGGTGGATTAGAGCACAGGGGATATGACAGGAAGCTCTTGGAAGTAAGTGAAAAAACACCTGTGCACAGCAACTTCTTAAAAAGTGTGTAATATGACTTCAGTGAAGTTCCCCATATTTTCTGATCCTAATATATCATAGGTTTCAGCAAATAGTTGCATTTAATACCTGAAGTCCATAAGTGAAATCAAATCAGCAGAATTCAATAGCATGTTACATACTCTCAAGGCATCTTAACCTCTCCTCTTAAGTTCTAAAAACTGGGAGGAAGAGGTAATCGTCATCATTATTCTTTTGCAGGTAAAAATGCAGTACGGTAAAGCCCACAATGCCATTTTTTCACTTGGATTTTAGCAGGGAAGAAATTTCTCTGCAAATTTTATTAGTGATACAGAAGAACAAGTAACTCCAGACTCTTTGGACTGGCATGTTGTTTTTTGCATATTTTTCCACACTGACAATAAAAATACAAGTCTTGTTCATCTAAGACATTGCTGAGCTTTTGAACAGCTTCTGTACAATGCTGAGTATCTGCAGCTCCCGTTAATGCTGTTGTTGATCTCTTGAAGAGTACAGGCTAAGAACAGGCCTGAATTTGTTTTTGTTTTCCTTGAACATGTATGTTGGAAGTATTCAAAGAGCTTCACATCTGCCTTTTTAAATAACTCTTAAAACACTATCTGTTCTCAGATTCGAATATTAGAAAATTCCAAACGCTAAAAAGAGCCATAAGATACAGCAGTAACCCTTAGGTTGCCTGTTTATCCCTTCCCCTCTCTTTGCAGGACTCTTTCCCCTCTTTCAGCAGGACTTGGTTTTTTAACTGTATAAAATTTTATAAGCTGTTAGGTTATCTCAGTTTTGCTCAGATGTAAGGTAAAGCCAGAACTCTGACTACTTTCCATTTCTCCCATTTTGGGAGCCTCCACTCCTCCACTGGAAACCTCTTGTTTGGAAAGACTCAGGCATAGCTGGATCTCACTAGTTTGCACAGGGCTGTAAAGAGATTCATAAGCCTTTTTCTTCACTCCATGTAGTGAGTTAAAATAGAGGCCCCAAGAGACTGACAGAACAGAATGTGTAGCTAAAATAAGAGGAACCACACAGGACAAAGAAGTAGCTGAATCTGAACGTCAAAGGACCAATCTATACTACATATATGTATATTTTTTATCTGAATGATGTGAATAAATGGCCATGCAGTCTTTTAACTGAATGAGTGACAGAATGGAAAAAAAAACTTAAATATGAAATTGTATCTCAATATATGCTAAAAATAAAAGTATGGAAGTATTAAAGCAGACAAAATCTACCTCCCTTTCCCTACACCTCTGTAGTTCCTGGTATTACCTATATTTAGGAGAATTATCTGATCCAGCAAGGGACTGCAGTATAAAAGCATGTTAGCAGGATCCTGCAGACCTGTGCTAGCTACTAAACACACAGCACTGCATCATTCCGAGTGCAGGTGCTAAACTTTATTAGAACAAGTCCTTTTTATTTCCTCTGTGGCATTCTCTCCTGCTTCCACTAAAGCCAGCACTTTCTCACTTCCCTTGTCTAGAAGACTGTACAGTTTGGGTGTTCAAACCAAGAAGGGAATTGCAGCATTTAATTTTGAAAAAGCAATTGCAGGATGATTATCAAAGGTTATCTGGGAAAGGAAACATTATGAAATACATTTCTGCCAACTCCTAGGCTTGTTTGCAGGTGCACAGGGACATGAATAGCTCCCTCCTGCAGACTTCAGTGCTGCTGTGAGCCAGAGCTGATCTCTTCTGTCTCCAAGAATCATTGAATATGTGACATGCTTCAAAGGGACTGTCTGGAAAGAAAGGTAACCAGAATGACTCCATTCTTTTTATCTTTGCATCTGCCACATTGCTGAGGAGAGTGTACTTCATTTAGTTCAAGAGAGATGAGGCAAAGTATCAGAATATATATATATATATATATATATATATTCTGATATATTATACATAGTCTTTTGGATAGCTATGACTCATACCTGAATAAACATTTTAATGTAGAAAGCAATCAGATAATGGCAAAGTTTACATAGGCTGGTATTCATTTCATCACTTCTCAAGTTTTAAGCCAAGTTTACAGACCCTGATTAAGGGACCTACCTATAAAGTAAGATAACTATGGAATATGAGGTGTCTAAGACCCTGTTCCAGTCAGGGGAGATCTAGCCAGCACAGAAGTAGAGCTGAAAGGGCAAAGAGATCTGAAATACTTCCCTTATAATGGGACTCAGCTGCCTAAACTTTGGCTTCTAGTAACATTTTAGATGTTATGAGTTCCCCAGTATAGACAGACCCAAGCTTCCAGCTGCCGCTTGAGACTATGAATCTCCCACTGTGGCTTGTCACATCTGCCAGACTGTACAGATGTGCTGCATAAAATTGGACTTGAAATACCACTAGACATTTGTGTAGATATTAGGCAGCTAATTGCTATCCAACTGAATAACTCTCAAAACTTCATTTACAATAGGTGCTAAATCTAATGGAAATTTTAGAACTAAGTCCTTGATTTTGCTGCATGCATAACAGCATTTCAGATCATCTAAATTAACTCTGGACCATCTAAAACAAATGTTGAAGTCTGGAAGCTGTAGCAAATGCCTATGGAAGACCTGTTCTTTGCAGACCAGGTAGAAAGTCTAAATGGATATTAGATGCCTCTAAGTAGGTAACTGCACCAAGCCCTTCCTCATATATGCACATCTGCAAAATGATTCTTCAATTTACATGTCTCAGGGCACAATCTGATGACTGACTTTACTGAAGATATTCAAAGGACTTTCAGACTGAATAAGGATAGCATTACATAATCAAAGTTTATCTTTTGCCCTGTGCCCCAGGCTATGTCCTAAAATATGCATAAACTTTATTTAAACATTAGTTTGCCATTTATTCCATCTAAGTGTTACAAAAAAAAAATCTGTTGATCTGACTTGAAAAAGTGTCATTCATTTCTATTCATTCTTACTAGACAAAATCAATCCCAGAAAGCAGGCTTTTCTTATTATGTGCTTCCTGCCTCAGTTGAGGTGTAGTGCTTTGTAACTTGGTTTCCTTTGTTGTCCTACTACAAGATCTCAAGATCTTTGGTCAAGTGAAAAAAAATCATAAACAGCTGCTGATTATCCATCTGCTTACTGAAAATGTCTTGCTTCTTTCACTTTTTTGGGGAGGGGGAGCTTTTCTCTAAATAACACTGGAAGGCAATCAACTAAGAATTTTATACTTACAAAATACTATTTTTCCTATAATGAATTTACTTTGTCTTAAGCTTATGATAGATGGGAGGAAATGCATCTGTCAAAGCATAAACTGAAAATTGTACTTGTGCTGCTGCATAACTAGAGCAAGAATGTTCATCGTAGTTTGTGAAAGGTTAAAACCGACCACATTGGAGCTGACATTTTAAGTGTGACTTTCCAGCCAGGTGAGAGAAATGCCTGCAGTATCTAAAGCCCCAGAAACTAGAATATTAAAGCTGTGACCCATAGAAGAAACACATCATGAGATTTGGCTGTATTAAACTCTTTTGACATATATTAAAAAAACAAATTAAATGATGAAGTATAATGCATACATTTGAAATCTGAATGAAGTTTATTATTTTAACTAGCAGGTGACTTGAAGAGCTATTCCATAAAACTACTTAGATTGCAGAGGACAGATTAATCCAAGTGTCTTTTAAGAAACAATGCTGCTCTGACAATATATAAAGGACAGTTAAGATTATGAAATATAGCTATGGGGTAGAAGTAATGGCCTTTTCAAGGCAACTCTTGGGAAATGCCTCCAGAGACCATGTAATCTCATACTCCTTTTTTTTTTATTTTCCCCCACAAATGATAGCTGTTAGGAAGCTGGCTCTAGAGGGAGAGGAACTTTTGGAAGGAATGATGTTTTGGGGTATCTCTGCTTTTTCACCGAAAATGGGATAGCACAGTGTAGCATGGAAGTGTGTGTGGAAGTGAAGGAGATGTCTCCCTGGGAGATGTGGTGCTGTGTCTGAAGGTCCAGCCTCAAACTAATGTGGCCATCTGCCAGCATGGTCAGATATGTACTCTGGGCTCTTGGCATCTGCTCCACGGCAATGTCACCTACTGCTCCTTTCCTGATGGCGTTTGACACTTTCTCCAAAACTAAAATTGAAGAGAAAATAGACCTTAATCTTGTCACACTTAAACTAAACATCCTTTGAAAGGGCAGACAGACTCCCGGGTTTTTCTCGTTCTCTGCAGATAATTATTTGTTGTGTGGCACTGGATTTTGTTTTCCTGTTTTCTCAGAGAAATAATCAGATGCTATCACTGGAGAGAGGTATGAACTAATTATTGATTAAACTTACATGAGATGATTGAATTGTTCTCTCTTCCTCTACTATACTGTTGTATATAGAGAGAAGGAGGAAAGGGAGAGGTAAGTTGAGGCTTATCTGGAGAATGGGAGTGCACCCTGATGCCCTCACAAAAAAAAAAAAAAAAACAGTCTGAAAACAAGTATTTTCTAGAAAAGAAAAGGAGATTGTCAGCCAACTTCCTTGAAATTCACAGAGGGATCCCAGGTTACTACTGGAAAGATAAAGTGCGATATTAGGGTCAAGTTTAATTTCACTTAATGCTAATGTGCTTAGATCAAGCAAAGAAGATAGCACCATAATACTGCATCTATGCATTTGGAAGAAGTGTGGCTTAAGCTGGTTGAGTTCAGTGAACAAATTCACTATTTAGGCACACACAAAGTGAGGTCAGATAGTATGTGAGGATGAGCAAGAAGAAACAGCCTTTTTATATAAATGCTGCTGTCAAAAAGAGTCTATTTGACCAGAATTCTGGTATGTCTTTTATGACAATATATTGGCTCTCCAGTATATTTTTTTTTAGTGAGAAAGGGGAGTGAAAAGAGGTGAATAAGATTTAGGCTGACCACAAAGTACGTTTTGCAATACCATAAGTATCAAAAATACAGTATGGTAGATATACTAAAGGACCTACAGGAGACTTGAATATTGAATCACTACTGAGTTGAATAGCTCTTTTCAATCCATTAAGTGCATTGACAACAATAAGTGTTTAGATACCCAGAACAACTGTAGGTACCTGAATGTACATTTAATTATCTTGACAGGTTACAGCTGCCTCTCAACCAAAGAGCCTCAGTGAGGCTCATCTCTCAAGGAAGGATGAATCCAGAGCTTCATTTTTTCAAAGGTGTCCTTTTAAGAAGCTAAATCCTAAACTGCAGTCAGTGACCTCTCAGGAACTACCAATCTCACCAAGTTTCTATGGTTGATTTTGCTGCGTTTTGACCCAAAATTCCTGGACCTAAGCATATATATTAAAACCAGACAAATCAACACTTTAAAGCGACATACTGTGATATAAGTAAGTCATATATTATCAGATTGGACCTCTCACAAATGTAGGAGTAGCTTCTAAAACAAATCAGACTGAAAATGAACTATCAGTGACTACATTTAACATAATATTTAGCATTATATAATATTTAGGATGTAAAGCATTTGTTCAGGGAGCTGAAGACATGGATTCAATTCCCTCCTCAACTTGAGCAGTTCGGACCCACAGCTCTTTGTCATGAAAAACTGAAATGCACTTTACAAAGAGACTGGCCTGGAAAGTTCTGTACTACTTTATTTAGTGTGAAATACTCTAGTTTCATCATACAGAATCTTAAATTACGAAAAGGAATAAAATCCTTCCTGAGATACTTCATGTACAGAATAATGCAGAGACCAATAGGTCCTACTGAGAACAAAGACTGCCTCAATGTGCCTCCATTTGTGAATATCACTTCATTAATGTCTTTGTCTTTGAGACAGCAATTCATCTTGTTTAACTTTAACCTTGAAAAAATCAAGCATCTAGTCTAGGGCAGTCATCTTAACTCTATATAGTTGATCAGAGCTGTTGGCATCTCCCAGTAGTGTTTCATCTGGTTTGTGAACATAAAGGCATCAGTTTCTTCTTCTTGACTATACAGGCTCATAAGCAACTTTCCTTACTCTAGACATGTGAGATGTGAGTTAAAAGTGGGTAATGGAAGTTGTGTTACATACAGTATCACATATATGTGGTACTGATATGTGTAGCTGAAAGACCAAAGGATACCACAGGATGCATGAGATGATAGTACATCCTCTTGGATAAACAGTGGAAGAGTGGCAGGACACTCCACCTCATGCTAGATGCTAGATGCAACTGAGTTGCCCATTTTTCATTTTTAAAGAGCTAAAGTTACAAGAGTTGAATCCCACTTGAAAGGTCTAAATAGGGTGACCAACACTGTGCTTACTTACTAGCAATAGTTATCCAGCTATTGCAGAATCTGCAAGGCAACAGATCTAAAGAAACACTGTGTTGTGTCCCAAAAATAGTGTTTAAAAAAAAATACTTCAAAGAAATAAGTTCAAAGTTGTCTTATGGGTCCAACTTCCCGCATTGGGTTTGGTCCCTGAATTGTCCTTCAATATTTCCAATTCATGCAGAAAGTAGACAAGTCTTGTGCTAAAATGCACAGTATAATGTGCTGTCCAGAGCTAATGCCACAAGCAGTGCAAACAGCCGCTGAGAAACTCAGGTTAGTTAGTTACACTCATTGACTTCTCGGTTTTCACTTACAAGTTTGCAACTTCTCCAGATGTATGCCAAGTATAAGGTATAGCATTCATTCTGTGGTGATATTGTTTAATTATCTAAAGCAAAAATTATTTTATTTTATTTTCTAAGAATGACTGTTGCGCTTAAAGAGCCTCTGTTACATCAGATATGCTACTGTGCTCAACTGCAAATCAAGAGGTAACTAGAAACAGCAAGAAATAATTCTAAAAGTCTGATATGTGGTACTGAATATTAAACTGCTGAATTTTTATGTGATTGCTACTGCCACTTTCCCAGGCTGACTATTCATATCCTGACCTTTAGCCAGAAGCTTTAGTTTCCCATTTAATAGGAATCTGATGAATCCATCTACCTGTCACTGGATTTGTTGCCTATCAATTCTTAACTGTAAATTTAATCGCCTGCTCACTGCAAATTCAAATAATGTGTCATGTATTTCTTTGAAATCAAAGAATGTTTATTCCAGGTATTCTTTATTAGCTTAAACAAAATTACAGGACCTAGCATATCTATAGTTTGCCAAGTAGAAAATAAAAAAAACTGCCAAAGATATACAATATACGAAAAAGTAGAAAGGAAAAAAAAAAAAGGAAATGTTAGTGTAGTGCTAAATAAAAGTATCAGTAGTAAGTAGACTCAAAAGTGCCCACTTTAATGTAAATCATATTAAATTAATTAATTAATTAATGTTAATCATATTAAATTAAGACATATCCAATCCTACAGTCTTTCCTCATCCTCAAAGGCATGAAGCATCTTCAGGACTTCACCCTAATCAAGACTAAATAATCAAGACTGCCCTAATATTTAAAAATCATTACAAACAAATCATAAAGACCTAACTGGTTGAGTCATAAAGCAAGAAGATGAACTTCTTGACATTCAAAGTCCTCATTAGGCCTGATTTTCTGCAAGTCTCTGGTTTTAGATATTAAAAACTCTGGGCTTTGCCAATTAGCTGGAAAAACAGTGGATTCCAATATTCTGAAATGAATCTCCTGTTAAGTAGTGTTCTTTCCAGGGAAGCTTCAGGAGCCTGTACTCATTCTCTTCCCAAAGTTTGCACTAGCTATATGATGAGCTGTGGCAACAAAAAGATATCTTCATTCTTATACGTAGCTGGAAACTAGGAGCCTGTCACATTTTTTTTAAATCATTTTATCCATTACAGATATCCGCATCACATTTATATGACCTAGAAATGAGGCACCAAAAATAGGTTTTCTTTATATTTTAACTTTACTTCAAGCTTCTTTTGTTTAAATTCCCATTTATTTATACTGAGTTTTAAGCAGATAGTTAAAAAGAAAGATAACAAATTGTGCAATTATACCTCTCAAATTCACTTTATGGCAAAGATAAAGAATATGAACCATTTGGCAAAATTTTTGCCTGAAATAATTTAACTGCCTTGATCTGGAATTCCAATATTCATTTACAAGTGTAGGAATCACCAGAGTAAAATATTATTAAGTAGACAATTTTGCTGTAAGATGCTACTGGAAGAAAGCAAATTAAGGACATATGAGGCTGGTTTAGAATTGAGTCCTCTGTCAGGCATCATCAGATTCCAATATTGGAAGTCCCTAAAAGTGACAGGATCCCCTTTGTAAATGCACAGTTTAGCATGTTCAGCATACTCGTGAATTCAAAATCAATTAGGTCAAGCTCTAGGGCCTGTGCCTGATCTCAGCACAGACTAACAGAAAGGGCAGTGTTTTAGGAGCTGCTTTGGAGAAAAGGGAAATAATTCACTCTTTCTAGTGCAGCTGGTGAAGCTGTACCAGACCCCTGGGCAGTGGTGTGGGCATGGCTGGAGGATCAGGAATGTCTAGAAATAATTGTTTATTTTTGCCAAAGCGTTCCCTTTGCATCAAGCATTAAATTCAACGCCTTTCAAAGGGCAGTGTCAGTTAGTTGGCCAAAAGCTCCTCCTTTAGCGTTGACATGCTTATCTTTGATAACTAAATTAGTTGGCCATGGTTTGAAATTCTTTATTCCCCTTAAGATGTTTGAATCACCTTAGATCTGGGTCATAGATACTGTGGTAACAAGCATGAAATCTAAGGCATCTTTATGTGTCCAAACATTATTATTCATTCAGATCTGTCACTCTTAGGCTCTTAAACTTTAGGACTTCATCATCCATCTTTGCAGTGTGATGAATTAAGCCCCTAAGCAGAGGGGTAGAGTTGCTGGTTAAAATACAGATGTGCTTCGTGAGGTACAGTTTCATGAAAAGGAACCATGACAATGGGAATATCTTTAGAGGAGGTGAAAGTGTTTGGTTTTCAGCTCTGGGTTGGTTTCAACCACTGAGTTGGTTAGCAGATCATAAAACAAAGTGTCCTTGTCTGCAGCAGGCAGGCAAGGTTAAATTCTTACAGGCTTATACGTTTGCATTTGCTGCTGAACTTTTTGTTTCTTGATACTTAAAAAATGCACAATGCTTTAGTTAATTAAACAATGAATGTCTTTATTTATTTGCAGAAAAAAAAAACTACAGGAAATACCTTAAATTTCTATTTCCTTAATTGTTTAAAAAATCCCCATAATAGCTTTTGCATTTGAATCAAGCTTCTTAACAGACATATGGTCATATCAGAGAAATCATTCTAGTCAGTAAAGCCCTGAGCTAAGCCCAAAATAATTTGATCATTTGTAAATCATTGTCACTTGAATGTTTTCTCAATATGGCTTAATTATAATTCAACACAGTGTTAAGCTTCTGGGAAAAGACCTCCATTAAAAGGTACTTCCTGGGAAAAGAGGGAAATTGAGAGCTCTCAGCTAGCATTGCACTCTATTATTCATGTATAATTCTTCTGCACCAGCGAACATCTGCTAATAAATTTGATTCAAGTTTCCATGATAGCTTTTACCCTCATCATTCAAACCCTGCATGAGTTTTATATCTGATGAGAATTCACGTTATTTACTTAATGCTAGCAGTTCTTATCCTATTAACAATATAGCTTGCATCATCAGGTAAGTTAAAGATGTTTAAAAAAAAATTTTCACCAATTAAAAAAAAAATCTTGATTCAGATCATAGGAAGAGAATTTCTGTAGCTTCCCTTGAATCTAATTGACAGATGGTCACCTTGGTAGTATACTTCAGTAGTGCAACCAAACATTTATTAAGAGTTTCTGATGCAGAAGGTGATCAAGAGCATCAGAAGCTATAACTTCTAACTCTGGGTTTTGTCAATCTCCTATTCCTTTATGCTTTCACATTTACAGATAAGCTTAAACACAGATTAAATATAAAAGTTCCTTTGAACAGATCTGTCATATTGATTTGGAGTATGACTTTGTATCATGGGATAGTTATTTTTTGTGTGGTTAGACCACAGAATTGAGAGTCCAAGGTTCTTCTGTCCAGTCTGAGTTCTCTCATTAAACAGTCTGGCCTTTACTGAGTTAAGACCAAGCTTATCAAAATTGCTTACCAATATTTGTATTTAAACAAACATTTATTTGTGTCAAACTTGAAACATCCATAATGGGTGTGTGCTCTTGATATGGCTAACCTAAATCTCTCCTTATATCTCTTCCTTTATAAAAGGAATAAAAGTCCTATTTTTTGTACAGTTATGAAACAATATTATTGCTAAGTCAGAAGTGGTAAACTAAAAACAATTCTAAACTTCACCCAAAATATACATGATGCAAAACAGATTTCAGTATATTTAAATAAAGGTAGACAAAGGTAATGGATTAGGCAGGGTGTACTTTGGGGTTGCCTGAATTGGTTTTACACTAGTCAGAGATTCATTCAGAAGCATAACAGTCTAACACAAAACATAACATAAAACATAATGTAAATTTTTTCACCCACTTTAGCAGCTTTCCAAAGGAAGAAAATGGTGCAAGCATTGCAAACAGACAAGGGCTGTTTCATTCTGTTCATCCCTTTTCATCTCGCCCATTTTTCTTTATGGATTCTTTAGCTTAAATTCTAAGATGTCATTGAATAACCTTGAAAATGTTACACGGCACAAGCATTATTAATTTGATCTGGGTACAGCACTTGCACTGTACAGGAGTAGAACAGATTAATTATTGGTCTGCAATTGTCAGAAATTTTATTTCAAGAAGTACTTAAAAAGATAATGAATGGTGTTATGATTTAATATATTCAAGATTTTATTATGTTTCTATTTCCATTTCCATTTGTTTATGTTTTCTTTTGCAGCCCTTTTCATCCTCCTGCTATATAATTTTTGAAAAACTGTCACTCTGAAACAGGATAGAAAAAATTCAATTGAATTAACGATGATCCACTGTTGTCCCTGAGGCTGGCCATTCAGCCATTCTGTGTATGACTCCACACACGATTTTTTTTTTATTTTGTAGCACGTTGCATTACTTATTGTATTAAATCTGCCCACGAGATTATATTTTTACAGCAATATTATTAAGTTTGTTTGATTGGATGGCTTGACCCTTAAACTGTTCTACTCTTCCAAAATTACTACTAGGAGAAAAGTTCTGCAACCATTTTAGATTGTATTTACCTCTGCTGATTTCAGTTTAATTTTATATTTGAGATAAAAGCCCATGCTACTTCAGTAATAACTACCCAGGACAGATATTAGGATACTAGAATCTATGCATTTACATCTGAATCTATTTGTCCTTCATGGTATTCAAAGCAGCCTCACTGATACTAGAAGTATCTTTCATAAATAGATTGTAGGTACCGTACGATCTTTTGCATTACATTAATATTGGTGTAAATATTACATAAGGGGCCTGGATTCATTTATTTCAGGAACTTTTCTCATTTGAAGTTTAAATTAGCTATTTTACCACACTGTGCTTTTCTAGTGCATAAACACTTCCCACCGGTTTGATAACCTGTAAATTAAGCATTAACTTAATTAACCAGCCCACATTCAATGTTGGCTCCATTAGTCTTTCTAATTAGGGGATATCTACAGAGCTTACTCATCCAAAATTATTTTTTCAAGAGCTAGTACAATTCACAAGGTTTCACAGTTGGACTTCATCAAATGAAACTGCATATAGAGACACAGACCTCCAGTGGGCTTGATTTCCTATTGCCTTACTCCTATAGGCAATTACATTTATGCAAAATGCAAACATTAAAAACAGAACCATAACATTCTATATCAAGTTTGGACTCTTGTATTTATTTAGTTGTGCAAAAAAAGGAGGATTCAAATCATTTCTTCTCTCCCATGGTACAGTTAAAAGTGTAGGATGAGGAAACTGATTTCTTTATAGCAACTTTAAATTGAGCAATGTGCTGAGTTTATTACAGCAAGATAAAATTGTATCACATCTCAAAGTGGAGGACCCAGAATCCCTACAAATATTTACACTTTTATGAATTATATCTTACTCTATCTGAAGATGTTCAAAGCCCGATAGGACATGGTCCAAGTGGGCAATGTGCCCACTAACTAGGGAGTAGGGAGGTTGGACTAGATCATCTGCAGAGGTCACTTCTAACCCCAACTATTTTGTGTTTCTGTGATTATCACATATTTAGCATCAGACTTTTTTCTTCCTAAAAGTCTTTGCTGATGTTCAGAGCCCATTTCTAGCAATTCTATACCATTTGAGTGCCACTCAAACGAGGGATGGATGAGTGAGGGATGGAAATTGTGATGTGATTTTTCATAGCTGGTTCAAGGAATTAAGTATAGCATTAGTTTACAATTTCTAGAATTACCCTTTTCTACAAAACAGGATTTTATATAAAATTGGCAAAACTAATGGAAATTAAGACTTAGGACAGAAGAGTACCTTTTATTTTCACATTTGACATTTTGAAAATAATTACATTTAACTATAAGCAAGTATTATAAAAATGCAATTTAGGAAACTTTCCAGCAGCAATGATAATGAAGCAATGAAATAGACTGTCTGAGAATTTTGTGGGGATTTTCCACCACCGGGTCTTTAATAATAAGTTAGAAGAACATCTGTCTGGAATAACATAGCACAGACCCTTAGCAGGGTAGTAAAGTCATAATATTGTCTCTCTACTTAGGGTCATAGCCCGCCCCAACTCAGTGACTCCCAATGGCCGTAGGCTAAAACAGAGACTGACGTTCCACCATACAAAATGGGACCAGCTATATGGATTGTCTACAGGTCACTGGCAATATCTCTACATGTAACTATTTTTTTCTGACATATAAAATGGTTAAGCAATGACAGTAGCTCCATGGGTATGCAGTTTACACAGTGTGAAGAAATTTTGCAACATACAGAAGTCCTTGATCCACACAGGGCTCTGAGAGTAGCACTTTACTCTGAAGCAACAAATGAAGACAGTTCTGCTTTAACTTCTCTTTGGAAGAGCATCACAACATGATGCCTTGACAGTGAGAGTGAATACTGCTTCCAGGTTTTAGCCCTGAACATCATTACTTTTATAAAATATGCAAGAGCACATTTACAGCAGCAGTATTCCAGCAAAATATTCATATGAATAATTAAACTGGAACTACAGTTGTCAGAAATACCAGCAAAGTATATTTTGCTTGGTATTACCTAAGACTTTTCAGTTCACTGCTTTGCTCACTCTCTAATTAGACAAATCACTGTGGGTGCCCCAGTGCCACCTCCAGATTCGCCCCCAGAAGAGCCAACTGGTGTGGGGTAGTGTGTGGGGACAGTAGCCCCATTGCAGAGTGAAATGCAAGAACATATTTGGCTCTGGGCTACACTGCCCTGTAGGCAAGCAGAATAATCTTGACTATTAACTTACAAAGAGAGGCCGTGAATGCTTTAAGAGAGGCTGACATTATGCAAGGGGAGGATCTTTTGGTTTCTCTCTGCAATGCAAGACATGCCAGCTGGCAAATGAGGCTCTGACTGTTGGAGGAGTCCCAGGTGAAACTCACTGACAGTGGAGGGTGCCTGAGAAGAGTTCAGTCTTGTTAAGCCATAGCTGCTCTGTAATTTCACAGAGTTTAGACTGAAATAATCATCGCTGCTTCACATTTCTGCTCCTGCACCACCTCCTGTTCCTCAACCATTTTCAACTAACACAAATATTCATTTAGTCTCATGGAGAAATGAGCTAAGAGAATGAACTAAGTAAAAATGAACTTCTTTTCATTTAAAATTGGGCCAGTATTAACCGATCATAGTCTATTCACCAAAGACTGTAAATAACACTTGTTTCATCTTAAGGGGAGAATTCCTGGAAGGAGTCACAAGTAGCAAGAAGGAAAAGAGATCAGACTGCCTCTAAGATCTGTGAAAGAACAGCATTTGCTTCTGTGAATCCATTTCAAAATTTTTAATTATCATCCCTTACAGCCCATACTTCTGATTTCTGTATGCTTTTTAATTGCTAATGAAATTTTCTCGGTCAGATGCCTGCAACTGAGATTCATTACATCAGACCAACAAGCTTAATTCTTCTCATCAACCTCTGAATCTCAGTTCCATTTCACTGAAGTCAGTAAAGCAGTAAAAATGATGTGAGAACAGAATTCATCTCTGTTCTAAACTACTGATTTATTTACTATATATAAACTTGAAGACTTATATTATTTATAGATAAATAATATCACCTCTTTCTGTTCATTTTTGGGGAAATAGGGGTCTTGCTATTTGCTTGTTCAAATGTAATTTGTGATTGATTGCAACAAGTAACGCAATTGGTATCAGTTAGGATTTTTATTTTACTTGAAGCTTATTTAACATGAAGACGTTCATTCTCTTTGACCAGTGCTTTGCAAGCATTTTCTTTAATCTTATCCCTTTGATTTAATTGAGAAAAGTCAGTCCAAAAGAATGTCATTTTTCTTGCATACTTTTGTAAAACAAAAAAGTAATATAATTAAGTCTATGTAAAGTAGAGGAAAAACAAAAACATTAAAAGCAAGAGCAGCAAAAAAAACCCTAAAATGCACAAGTAGAAGAAAGTAATGTGAATTTTCACAAGAAATTGCTGCAGTCAACATAAGCAGGTGACCTGTAGATGATCTAATTTTTAAAAATTACATTATGGTGGTTTGAGGGAGGGCAAAATGTAACAGGGAAGAAAGGATAGAAGGAAGGAGGTATTCTAATTGCAAAAAGATTACGCATAAGCAAATAATTTGACACCACTTTTATCTGGAACATTTTTAGCATCTCTAATTAAGAATGGGCCATTGACTTTGTAGAAAATAATTGAAGAATTGTTGAAATCTATATTACAACCATCAGTGCTATATATTAAAAAAATCTCTGTTATTTTTAAGTTTTTGTTAGTTAAGTTTTGTTAGTTTTGTTATGGTATAAAAAAGGGGGAAAAAATCTCAGAGGAATCAATGGCGCTGTTCCTGCACTGTCCATGGACAACAAATCAAGCTTTTAAACTTGAAGGCACTGGCAGCTCTCTCTTTGACATTACTTATAAGCAAAGTCTTTCAAGCCATCAAAGCTAACGCCAACAGTGATTGTCGCTGTGCTGTCACCTCTACAGGCTGGTAGATTTTCTTGGAGAAAGAAGAAAGAACTCCTGCTTAGATCAGATTAAAGACATGATGCAAAGAATTGGAATGAATGTCTCCAAGATACACAATCCTTTATCTGCCTTTGTAAACTACAGGACATTTGTACAGCATTAGACAGTTGAATGTCGAGCCAAAACACAGACATACTATTTTGTTTTTTGTGTAAATGCCTAAGAGAAAGCTTCTCCTATCAAAACAGAATCACAAGAAAAGATTCAGAGCAATTTGCTTTTCATCTGTTTATAAGATTTTCCCTCCCATCTTGGATATGGAGGAAGGAAAAAGAAATATGACCTTCCAAATCTTACTGTGAGTACTGAGACAAGATGCCAATACAATTCTTCTCAATTAGAAAACACTCTTGCCTTAAAACCAGTGACCAAGGCCAAGAGTGTAGGTAGACTAACCCCACGGACAAGTACTCTTGTCATTGGGGAATTACATGGAAAGAATTATAAGAAACAAATATCCTGATCTAAAGCAAGCTATGAAAGAAGACAAATAAGAAAGCTAAGTTAACCATCTTGGTGTGGCTTTTTTTTTGTGTCAGAACCAAGATCTTATCTTTAGTAGAAATAAAGATACCTTAATAAAAATAATAAATAAAGGGTGTAGAAAGAATTATGGTGCTGTATGGTGCATCTCATGTTTTGCTCTATGCAGATCAACAAAGTATATTTTTTACTTGACTCATACTAATCAAAAACAAGTGCTTTGAATATAACATTGTATTTTTTTGAAAAAGAAGTTAAATGAAAGCAAAGTTTTGAATCTGAAAAGTGCACTGCCTCTTTTTTAAAGATAATAAAGTAAAATATTCCTTTCATATATCCTTGTGCTTAGCTATAACCTTATATCCTCTGAAGACACTAATTACCTTAAAAGGCTATACTCAAGCAGGCTGTGTAGGGTTAAGCAAGCTGTAGCATTTTGACAATGTGTGCACATGGCAGTCATAGGCAGGCTTGACACCCTTTCATGCACTAGGACACATTGTACAGCAAATATCTAGCACGAGGGCATACATATACCCCCACAGATAAATATACTCTTGGACATTTTGCTAAGTTTGTTTTTGACAGCAAAATCAGAGACTCAGAAGAAAAATGGCCACATCAAATGTTCGTTTTTAGAAAGGTTTCTGTGTGCAATGAAGACTGGTTCTCTGCCTAGATTCTGCCTGATTGCATATATATATACAGGGTCAGCTAGTCACCATATGTTCTGCTAACAAACACTATGCAGTCAGTCAGGCAAATTAAAAAGAAAAGGAAAATAGAACTTTTGGAGAGGCATAAAAATCATTAACAAATTATCCTAAAGAAAAAAAAAAAGGCGGGGGAGGGGGGAAGAAAATATCCTTATTTACTTGCATTTTTTTATTTGCTTTTACCTATTTTTTTTTAATTTAGAAAGAAATTCTTTCTCAATTTGCCACTCTCAAATACCAATAGAGTTTGGGATTTTTCAGCCATTAGGTGCTATTCTTTTGATTAGCTTTCTATTATTAGCTGTATACCACTTAGAATGGCAATTCTGGGAAACCTTGACAGGCAAGACAGAGAAACAGCTTCCCCATCTGCAAACTGAATTTAATTACTTGTCTTAATACAGCATTTTAAGCTTCAGTAAAGCATTGGGTATTGCTGTTGCGTGTTCTGCCACGCAACATTAATAAAGCTGTGGATTTTGCAGTTGCCTGGTTGCTATGCAGCATTAATAGCAGGTTGAATGCTATCACATTTAGAATATCTTCCATCTCTCACACCAGCAAATCTAACCTGGTTGCAGCGCAATGCAACAACTTCCAGTTCTCTTCTATTCCTGGCGAATAGCTTCTTACCATACAACTAGTCCATTGAAATTACTGGTCTATCTATCTGGATTGAATGAGAACAAAGTTGACAAAAGTAGACAATTATTGCTCTTGGTAACACTGTACAATACATATAATCTCCTTGTTTATATAAAACAGATCATAAATATTGACTTTTCTGAAGCTGGCTTATATCAGTTGAAATATTCACAACAAACACAGGCTCCTACATGTGCCCCTAGGCTCCTTACATAATCAATGGAATAGATGTTCTAGGGTATCTAGATGTCTGAATATATGAAGACTTTCAGAACAAATACCTTAGTCTAAAATGAACTCTCAGAATTATCTTTTTCTTTCCATTGGCCAGAAGTATAAGGGAACTCACGCAGACAGAGACCTCCTCATTCACAAGGAGATCACGTAGGTCCCGCCACAACTTTCTAAAAAGAGCAATCAATCCACCTGTTTTATGTAAGGTTTAAAGTGGCATGACTTCTTTTTTTCCCTGGAGATGTCAGTCTTTTAAATGGTATTCATCTAAAATAACTTCAGCTCACTAAACAAAAAAACATATCTAGCATATGCAAGTTGTCCAAGCTATTTTATAGCTATGGTCAGAAATAGGAACTTCCAAAGGAGAGAAAACCCTAAACATCTCACTATCCCAGGAAGGTAGGATAAGCCAACTTCCAGGGGTGACAGTCTCTTTTCATTGATCTTAAATGTGCAGAAAAAATGATTGGCTAAAACTATAAGCCAGATTTTAATGACATAGGTGAACAGATTACACAAAAATAAAATTGTATCTAATTTACCTAAGTGCTTTTATAAAACATCCTTTTGCAACTAAACATAGGGTAAGAAGAAGGTACAATTTAGATCAACCCATTTCAAAACATTTCCTTCTCTTTGCTTAGGCTGATTATCAGCTATTTCTGTGGATTTCATACATCTTTTCCACTACCTTCAGATCTGACACAGATTTCTGTACTTCCTGTACCTTATAAGAAAATCAGAAGGCAGTCTTGCTTTTTAGATTGTAAGCAGTGAAGAACAAAGATTCTCATGTTCTTCGTGTCCATCTATTTCTATATATTTTAAGGACTACAAAGAGTGCTTCGCTCCTGCCTGGAGTTACAGTCTTGCTGTTATACTGATCACCATAATATTGGTGTCAGCATGAAAAGCATACATGCACTATATCTTTTCTCTAAAAACAAGAAAGCATATGCTATTTGTCATGTTATCACAGCTACAATTAGACTGTTCAAGAGTGTTATTAGGAACATGGAAACATCATCCTAAGTAAGTGGTTTGTGTTTACCACTCACTCTAAATAGCTGTTTCTGGGAATAGAGGCTAAACAGTTTCCTCTTTTGATTTCTGTTATCATCCTGCCATGCTGCTCCTTCTAATCAGACAGTGCATAACCAATTTCTTTTGTCAGTTTACTCCTTTTTTAATTTCAAGCTTTAAATTATTAGCCCACCCATATTTCTTAAAAAATCTCAGATAAACTGCTTTGAAAACATCTGCTTCACAAAAAGGCATCTCTTTCTACTGTTCATTCTGGACCTATCACAATGAGGTCATTTTCCAAGTATTCAGCCCTTCACTGATGAGTTATCTTTCTCACACTGTTTTATTTAAGCATGTGATATTTATATTGTTTAAGTAGTTATAGAACCTTCTACTTTCCCTTTATTTACTTGTCTGGTGTTTTATATATATATATACAAACGTAACTTGAAAGCAGAGCTGTTATTAGCAACATTACATTTCAGAAAATTTAGACATGATGGTCAAAAAGGGTATCTTCAGAGATATGAGAAATGGCCATAATTACTTTTTTTTTTCCAAGGTTTACCCATGCACAAAGAAATCTATAAGCATCTGAGCGTGTTTTTTAACATTTCAAGCCCTCATTCAGAAATAATTTACATATATTTTCCACTCTACATTTCTGAATACTCCCACAAGGCTACTTGAGATGATTCATATCACAACTATTGGAAATACTGGAACAATTTTTTCCCAGTTTTGTTCATGTTAACTCAGTAGATTCTTTCTTGGAAAATATACTGTCATCAAAACAAAGGAAAGTTCTTTAATAGTAGTTGAATAGAGGATTCCAAAGATAGCTAACCGTCAATATTCATCACAAAGCAAGTAAATTATTTAGTATACTAAAAGGAAGGCTGCAATTGTAAGCTGCAAGCAGAACACTAGAAGACTTCAGGGAATGTAAAGAAAGAAAATGAGATAAAACTCCTGGTATCCTTCTCTTCTACTACTTACAGAATCTTTACCACTTACAGAATAGTGAACTATAATAGATGTCAAATAGGATATGTCTGGTAGAAAATGAAAGAAACCAGTATAGCATTTATAATATTACAAACACAACAAATTAAATGCAAATAACAAAATGGTGTGTTTTCCAAGATTAGAGATGTTCTGTATAAAGTCCATATACTAACCCTTTACTGAAAACAAAAAACAAATGTCAACCTTATGCCACTTCTTTCTATGTGTCTTCCCACTGTACAGGAATAATAAACTCTCTGCTGTTATAAAAGCACATAATTCACAATAATCTGGTGATGAATCATCAGAACAAACGTCAATAATGATATGTTATGAATAATGCAGCAACAGATTAATTTAGTGCAGATGCCCATGTGCATTTCCACATGCTGCATCGGAAAGAGTCAATGCTCTATACAAGAGTGCCATGATTTTCTACAAAGCAGCTCCATGCAGCACAATACTATACAATGTCCTCCCCCTCAATAGCATCCAATCACTTTACAAGTCTCAGAAAATCTCTCCTGATATATTATTTACAGCTATATTATTTACAGTCTCAAATGAGATATTCATTTACAGCAGCTGCTGTGAGAGAGCTTGCTACATATTGTCTGTTAAACAAGTCAGAACATGATAGTTTGTATAAAAAGAACATATATATGTGTGTGCACCCAAATACACATCATATATGTGCATTTAGCCACATTTAATTTCAGTGAGAACAGTAATGCACAATACGGTCACTAAAAACAGAGCAGAGGAACATTTGTAACATTTAGGAGACTGCTGTCATAAAATAAGCTCTTAAGGAGGCAGTTTCTGATAAGATTTTGCTGGGGATTTCTATATATGGACTCAATGTCTATCTTCTGAGTTTCATTTATGATGTATATTCAGAGGGTAAAATACCTAAGGTAAAAAATTTACCAAGAAGAAAGGCAAACCTTGCAAAATAGAGTTCAATTACCAAACAACGGTCTCCAGGATGGGGGAAGAGTCATACTCTTTAGATGTCTGAATGAACAGGTTAAACAATAAGCTAAGGCTGAGTGCTTCTAATATTTGAGAATATAAGTGTATATGACATAAGAAAAGAAGTAATTTCATGTTCAAAGTCACAAACTGTTCTTACGCTTCAAAGCATAACATTTTGGTAAGGTGACATCCATGTCAAGAGAATTCCACATGATATCAGCCTAGGTTTTGAGACATTTCAGAGTTTTTGATGAGGTTTTTTTTCTAATCTGGGGTAAGGAGTAGAAAGGTTTTAAGTCTAGGTCAAATAAGACATGCTGAGCCAGTGTTAGCATCAGCTATAGCAACACTTCCTGCTTTGAGTCTAGGAAGAATTCCTGGACAACAGTTAATTAAGGCCTGCTATGGTCAGGATTTAGCCGAACTGCTGCATTTTTAATATGTGGGACTTTTATACCAAGTCATCTAAAACTGTTAGGCCCAAAACACCATGAATACAACTCTTGTTTCTGTCAATATCAGTCACAGTTAAGTAAGAGCTTGTAGATTTCAGAAACTAGAAATGGAGGTTTAAGAATGTGTAAAACTAAATGCTACCTGTTCTTGTTATGAGCATTATTAAAGAAAGAGTTTAAATCTAACATTTATTTTCTTGTGGGAACCTATCTAAGGGACAGAGGTTTTCTGACTGGAAGCAACTACAAAGAGCTGAAATAAGAAGATACTCCCTGATCTGAAGGAATGTGATCCTGGAAAGTCCCTGAACTGCAAGCATGAGAAAGTTGGGCGAGATGGAGCTGTAATTAAGCTTGTCAGTGAGAAAGAAGGACTTGTGCACAGACCAATGATGTGAATGCATGCCTGTTATCCACAACCAACCAAGTGCAGTAGAAGACGTGTGGACAGTAGCATGTACCCAATCGTAGTGTGTGCGTATGTGTGGCTAAAGAGCTTGCTTCTGCTTGTGTATATAAGCATGCTGTTCAGGCTAAATAAACGGAAGCAGGATGTAACTCGCATTGAGTTCTAGTCTTGTATTCTGGGTCAGTCCTAAATGCTTGTTACCCTTCTGTCCCAACATTTTCTTATTGTTTGTTTCTCTATAGTCTCCCCTTCTTGACTAGCAGTGGACAAAGATTTATTAAGGTACAATTTTCCCCCTCAAACACGTGTGCACGCGTGCACACACACACACACAAACACACACCACAAACCTGATCTTCCGAGGACGTCAGAAAGCAAATCACTTGCCAAGCTTGGGGAGAACTCATTTTCATGTCTCCCACTTCAGCGCCATGGCGTTTACATTGTTCTGCTCTTCTAGCTATTCTGGAAGAGAAGGAAGAAAAATGATATTAAATGCAATAGTTTCCTTCTTGCATTCTTGGAAATCAGAATGATTTAATTTGAAAGTTTTAATTACATTCCATCTTATTCCCCATTTCTGTTCAGCAATCTGCACTAAAGCTCAAACCTCTAGTTAATTTTAGAACATTACAATTTCTATGAGCTATCAAAAACTATTTTGCAGTAGTGAATAACAGATCCTTCAAATATTAGTAATATATTTCATCTGGCTGGACCTATTGCCATCTACAAGGTATCAGCATACTTTGTACAATTCATTTCAAAGGCCTGATTCAAAAAGTAGTGAGGCATGTTTGCACATTCCAGAATCTGGCACCAACTCTGATGATTTATGTTAGCTGTTCCCTGACACACTAGCGATTAGTGAAATATAGCTGAGCAATATTGTACATTTTTTTCCAGCACAGACCTGGGGTTCATTTTCTCACAACCTTGCCAAGTTTAAGGTCATGCTGAAATTTGCCATGGCAGATATTTGTTTCAGGACAGACTATGAATTTCACCAGATCTACCCAATCAGAGAATAACCTACCACCAGCATTAGTTACTGAATCATATGATTAGCATTTATTTTATTATTTTGTGCATGAGTTATTTCCATTTAAAACATGGAGAATACAATTGCCAAGTCTTTCAAAGACTTGTGAAAGCAGATTTGTCCGTGAAGACCCGAGATACAGGAGTGAGAGTACCTTAAGACCAAAGTCAAATGAAAATTAACAGTTCTGTCTCCACAGGAGTGTTTGAATAAAGGCCAGTGTCTAATGCACGATACTCTAAGCATCAGATAAGGAAGGAGTCCCGTAGAAGAAAATAGCATGTGATCACTTTAATTACAGTGACACAAAATTAACAGATCTTAAAGTTGCAGAAGCATTCCCTGATGTTGTTGACTTTGAAAACTTAGCAGCATTCTTTTACCATAAGCTTTTTTGAATATCTATTCCCGCACAGTTTCTTACTCCTCAAATATTTCACATATAAGAATTGGAAAAAATTATCTTTCTGAGTATTGGTTCATAAATACTTTTTCTGCTGTCTCAGCTGAAAAGAGTCTCTATTTGATTGATTAGTATTCCAGTCTTATGTTCTCATCCAACTTCTATAATAAAACATAATCAAATTGGATGTTCCATGAATCTGAAAGCTGTTATCCATGTTCATGCTAGGTCAGTGTATCCCAGCTGAGAATGAAGCAAAAGAAAGAAGGGTAAAATGGAGAAAATTATTGACTTAGTATCAATCAAGTTATTTGATTTGACTTTCCTGCTTTCTTCAGTGTGCTCCGGGGACTCTGGATGAAATAATATATAGTCCCCACTTGCATTCCATCTTTCTTCCCGAAGAAGCTTCCAATGACAGTAGCAATGGAAATGCATCATAATCAGAAAGCTGCAGTTTTAGGAAATATTCATCTATCAAAGTTTGTGTCTTTAGCTTCAACAGTATTGAAATAAATTCGAAGTGTATTGTAACAGAGCCTGGCTTCCTGTCCTCAGACTAAATCCCAGATCCACAGAAAACAGAGAAGAGCCAAAGAAAGTAAATAAGCAGAATAAAAATATAGCGTTTTATACACAAAAGCTATTTTTGGAAGGAAATAAGCATCCAGCAGTGTAGCTGAGGGAAGAGTAAAGAACTAGTGCATATGTAGCCTCAGTGCTGTATAGTACAGTCTCAAGAATCCTTTCACATCCAATCATATCATAACTAACATATCTAAAATATCTTTGATAGTCCTAGGTCAATGAACTGAATAATTTTTCTGTTCATGTGTGTAGCAGGGACGTACCTCAGAAGTGCAGCATCTTAACCTCTCTTTTGTCTGTGAAGACTTTCTCCCCTGGATATTTTCCTTTAGGCCAATGGAATGAAAATATTGGATGTACTGTTTGTGCTCACATGTAGAATTAATTTTTTGGGGGAATTATAAAACTGCTTGAACATAGGGGTCTAGTTGCATATGAGACATGTACATTCAGCTAGTGAACATGATACAAGAATTAGGTTTCAAATCTTCTTTTCCCATTGCATAAAATCTTCCTTTTATTTTGAAGTAATGTATCCTTTTGGAGTCACTCCATTTGTGAAGGAACTGACATAGGAAGCGGGAGGAAGAGATTCTGTCTTTTCTGCTCGAAAATAATGCATTTTCTCCTAAATCATTCCAAATAAAATACAATAAATATTTGAAGCTGGATATCTGATACTTTAGCCATCCTTGACTTTTGACTTTGTTGAAAATGATATGGGAACCACTTTCCTTTTTTTCTTTTTTTTCTTTTTTTTTTTTTTTGATTCAGAAAACAGAAAATTTTGGTAAATATCTGATGATCAACTTTAATTTTTGGTTACTTTCAATATGCTAGCGCTTTCCAGATCTGGTCAAAAAAATGTCAAACAAGAAAATGAGTATTACTAAGTTTCTTAAAGCTTTCAGAATTAAAGAAACTATTTCTTTCAGATGCAAGTTATTGTGTCAATTTTATGTAATTAAAATATAATGGACTTTCAAAACATGGGAATCACAATGTACTGAAAAGAATTCAGTTAACATTACCAGATGGGCCAGCGCTGTTGCATCTCTATCATTTTGCTTTTGTTTACTTTGGTTTAAATTGAGTGACATAATGCAGTTTAAATTTGAATTTAAGTTTACTTGCCTTCAAGTTAGTTTGTGTCACAGCTATAATATTATTTAAACAAGTTTTCAGATATATTTGATATATTTGTTGTTATCAATTTAAATAATATTGGATTACTATTTTTACTACAAGTTTAAATATTTAAAAAATATTTAAATCAAATTCTATTTAAAGATAGATTTGTTTTCTTGATATTAATGGAAAGAAGTATAAATTGCTTAATGTGGCTTTTTGGAGAAAGACTAACAGATTACAGATATTCACATTTGAATCCATCTATTTAATTTTTTTATGTACAATTTAGTATCTTGAGTTTGTTCAGATCTGTCAAAATATAATTACATTAAGCACATAGATGAACAAATTAGAGTAATATAATTCTGCAATTTATATTCTGATTTGATAGATTGGTTCAAATCAGATGATAGAAATTTCTTAAAAAAACATATTTCTGACAGCAATATCATACGAGAAGAGCTAATGAGAAAATGTGAGAAAAGTACAAAAATTCTGCTACCTACAAACTACAGAGAAAACACAGGTCCCTGCTGAAAGGTAGTTGCAAGATATCAGCAAAGGCAAATGAAGACTGCATATAGCAGAAAAACTCCAAGGAGCAAAACTGGGCACCGACAATAGTATTTTTGCTGCACTTTTCCCTGTAACTGTGTGAAACCAGGGAGTTTTTTTTTCCCTCACAGCATGACAAAAATACTCAGTGATGCCTGACAGGGTGCTAAAATGTTCGCTGCTGAGTTCTGCTTCTGTCAGCCTTGACATTGCTTCCTACCACATTCCTAGAAAGACTTCTTAAGCAGACTAGGAACATCTCACTGAAATGCTGATGGATCATGAGTCATTTCAGAAAATGCCTCCAAAATGGCCTCTGAAGGCCACAAGGAAGGCGCTGTCATGGCTGAATTTCAACCTGTGGTCTCCCCAAACTCCTCAGTGGCAGATTCAGCAGCAAAGACATGAGATTACTCTGAGTTTAAGAACTCCAAATTTACCAGCCACCAAATAAATCTGCCTCAGTGCAGACCTGGTAGTCCAATCTCACTCCTTCAATTACCAGACACAGTCTCTCTGCTTATTTTCCCTTCTCTAAAAACACTGTCAACATTGTTTCTTGTAGCTGTACCCCACATCTTGCCACCTTTCAACATAATCCCATTGCATTTGCCAGATAGAGGAAAGGATTCCATTATGTTTGCCTGTGAGGACATATATTGATAAAACTGATAACTGGTTAAACAGTAAGGTGCATTTGCTCTTGATCAGAGTTAAAGATGCCAAACAGAGCTGAAGGGCTTGAGAGAAAGATATAAGAGCCAAACTGGAAGCAAAGAGTTGTTTGGCAGGATTCTTGTGATATAAGATCATATGCCCACATGACAATTGCTTTGGATTGAATAAAAGGAGACATGAGCATTATTATAAGAATAATGCAGCACTGTTATTCCCTGATTTCTAAATGCACTTCTTTCTTTGAAAAGAAAAATAAGAGAACTCCTTTAATGACTGTCTAGTCAAGCGCTAAAGTGCAATTTAGAAAAGCAACTGAAAGCAAGGGACTGAAGGAAAAACATCAAGGAGAAGGAATGAAAAATGATACTTTGCTACAAAACAAAACTGAAAGAGGAACAAAAGTATATGAAAATAGTGTCTTATTAAAAAGACAACATCTCTCAAAATAAATGTTACAATGCTACAAGGAAACAAATGCAAGCGTGGACCATCCTTCAGACAAAAAAATATGTCTGATACACAGAATGCAGGAAAACTGTTGGCTAAATTTGGAGACCTGACCAGATAGGATGATATTTTGTTGCCTCTGGTTTACACAATATGATGTGTAAGCCACTTTGGATAGTGAAGTAACAAGGGAATAAAAATTGGATCACAATTTGAAAAATACTTAACATGCTTCTGGTTAGATACAGATGGAAAGTAGAGCTGCTCAGATTACATTTTAGAAAGTTCTAGGAGGCTCTTCCCTTTCTCCACTCGCTATTTCCTCTTGCATGCTGATGTGTCTTAAGGATTTTATTTTTTTATTCCTGATATGAGGCTGCCCCCATCCTCTTCACTCTCTCCTTTTACGTATTTATATACTGTGATCAGATCCCATCTCATTAAGGGGAATCTCTTCTCTAGGCTGAACAGGCCCACTTCTCTCAGCCTTTACTCACAGGACAGATGTTCGAGGTCCCTGATCATCCTGGTAGCCCTGTGCTGGACTCTCTCCAGCAGCTCCGCAACCCTCATGTACTGGGAGCCCAGAACAGGACACAGTACTCTGGAGGACACCGTACTCTGCCTCACCAGGGTTGAGTCGAGGGGCAGGATCACCTCCGTGGACCTGCTGGAGACGCTCCTCTTAATGCACCCCAGGATAACACTGGCCTTCTTGGCCACAAGGGCACACTGCTGCCTCATGGTTAACTTGTCGTCCACCATGACACCCAGGTCCATCTCTGCAGAACTGCTCTCGGGTCAGTCCCGAGGAACTTAAGGAAAAATTTCCTGGCAGTGAGGGTGGAACACTGGAACGGGTTGCCAAGAGTGGTTGTGGAAGCTCCTTCTCTGGAGATATTCAAAAACCTCTTGAACGCAATCCTGTGCCACATGCTCTAGGAGACCCTGTGCAGAAGGGTTGGACAAGGTGATCTCCAAAGGTCCCTTCCAACCTTAATGATTTTATGTTTCTGTGATATAACATTTCAAGCACAAGGAGCTCGAGGAGGAAAATCTGGAGGAAAAAAATAAAATAAAATAAAATAAAATAATAGCAGCACTAACATATAAAATAGAAATAAATTTGTTTAATTAAAAACGCTAGCCACAATCATGACAGACAGAGAAATTCCTGTAGAACCATGAATGTGCGTGTACCTGCTTTAGCAAGAGTACATTACTGGAAAAACACAACAGATGTAAAGAAAATAGCATGAATGAAAATAGCATCATGAACGATGCTATCTCTGTACTGCTGTGTTTTTTAACCAACAAGTACAAGATATGTAACAAAAGAGTACACTTTGATCTGTTCAGATGATTGTTCCTTTTGCCAGATATAGTTTCTATCATGAACAACATCTTCAGAGAGTTCTGATGTGATTTTTACCTCCACAGACTCTCCTTTTGTAAGATGCAAAATAAATAAATAAATAGAAATAAAAAATAAATAAAATACATCAGTTCTGTAGCTGCACATTAAATAACAAACTAAATGGCTTTAATTTAGGTGACAAATTGGTATAATAATGTAATATCACCCTCAGAGACTACCTCAGTGAACAATTGACCCCTTGGAAAGGAAAAGATAAAATCACTTTTTCCTTTGGAAATCTCTCAAAACTTACATTGAACTATATTCCTTTTTCTTCTTTCTAAGCATCACAGTGAAGTACAGTGACAGTGAGCCCGAAATCACACTGCTGGCTACTAAAAGCTTTAACCATTTTTTGTATCAGTAAAAAAAAAAAGGCCTAACCTGCAAATCTGTGGATATTTCTGAATATCAAATGTTGTGTAATATGGGATAGCAATCAGAAGAAAATGCTTTCTAGCATGTAGTTTTCCGATTCCAGAAACTGTTGCTTCAACTTGCAGTTTCAGCTCTGATAAATGTTATCAGAGTTATATTGTTATGTAACAAACGTTGTAATGTTATATTAACTTTTTAAAAATCAGTGAATGAGATGTATATGATTTGCAGAAAAAAATACAATGGCTGGTCTGATGTAACTATCGTAAGCCAAAACACCTTCCCAAGAGAAGCAGGCCGACAACCCATTTGTGGTATCTCTAACAGGCTAATCTTTCTATGTGCTGTGGTGACCAAGGCTTAATGAGAGTGAAGAATATCCTATGAAAATGGAAGCCGGGTCCCACAAGAATTGCAAACATTACAACTACTAAGTCAAGTGCTAATATTAGTGCTTATTGCTTTTCTTTTAGAGGAGCAAAATTTCGGCTGTAGCTGTGAATAAAAGCATGCATATTGCTTTCTAAGTTGGATGTGATTTAATTATACTCTATCCCATTTTCAATTCTCTGTCATTAGTTGTAGGAAAAGGCTTTGCATTTCTGTTCTTACACAGTGGCTCCCTACCACCTAAATGATCACTGTTTCAAGTGAGTATGAAAGAGCAGACAAAGGAAAAAACTCATAATATTTTTTTTCCAGCACCATAGCACCCTCTAATATACCTATAAAGAACCCTGCTGTGGAACTGAATACCGATAATATCAGTATTTGCTTTTTAAGGAATGCATGTGATATGTCTCAATACTTTTTCATGTCTTTCCTTTCCAGGCAATATTTTTAATGGCCTTGTTTTGGGAAAGTATAGGTCCATGATGGAGAAGTTCCACTAGTATTATTGAGCCCCAGGGTGGATGACCTTTTCAGCCCCACCAATCCACAGATGTTCACAGGGTCAATCCTGCTTTTTCAGAAATAGTTTTTAGACAGGGACTCCATGAAGGTCTGAATGCATATACACCTTCAGCAAAGGACATCACAGAAAATCACTATATGTCATTTTCTACTCTGATTAAATTTGGGCATCACATTGTTTTTTTTTTTTGTTTTATTTTTTTGTTTGTTGTCCATGTTTTTTTCTGTTTACTTGTTTTGTTTTTGGTTTTGGTTTTGGTTTTGTTTTTTGCATAGGAGAATATGATCTGGGCCATGGAATTTATCTGAGCTTGCAAGAGTAAATCTCAGTGTGTTCTATTCTGTGATAAAATCTATTAATGCAAAGCAGTAGAAGTTGGTCCTCCACATTTTTTTTCCAGTGACTGCATTAATCAAAAGTTCATACCAGTCAGTAAAAGAGAAATTCTTTCATTACTCAGCTACTGTTTCAAAAGGCAAGTTTATAAGAAGTAAATACATGTTCCTTGCAGATTTTCTGGACCTATACTTAAATGCTGTGTGAGCTACAGATTTTTTATTTTTCATTTTCACTTATGACTTTGAACCAAGAAAAAATTTCCAAGTAAATAGTAAGAAAAGGTGCTTAAGGCAACTTTTTTATTGACAAAAATCTTTCTTCTTAGACACCTCTTTTCTAGATGTCTTCCTTGTGAACTGTAGTGTGTACATGCCTACTTTCATAATACAATGTATTTACTTTGACTAAATCACTACTTTTCAAGAAAAAAATAAGGATTAGTTTACTTTTAATGGTGGCACTGGGAAAAAAATAAGTGGTGGATGGAGATTACTACATTTAATATGTTTTCCCTTTGGTGTCAATTATTTCAAATCCAGGTTTGAGTTATTTCTGTAAAAGTGTGGTAGTTATTTAAACCATGAATACTCTTGAAGAGATCAAAGACTACCAGAAGATTGATACATGCTGCAAAAATATATTCTTTCCCTTCACTTATTCCTCTCAGATTCATAAAGCAAAAGTTAGAAGAAACTGTGCCAGGCATAAAAGGTGAACATTTTTGTCCCTTTAAGTCTTTGTGCTTTCCATTAGAACAAAATTGCCTCAAAAATAATAATAAAAAAAGAACTACCTAGAGATAAGCAGTCTAAGAGCAAAGATATCAATATTGTCTTTAGACAAGAATTCACAATCTATTAATCCATTTAAATGATACTTGTATGGGCAGTGAGGATGAAAAAGTTATCAAAGTTCAAAAGTTGGCTGAGATATGATCTTGGCTTCTTTGTTTTTCCAGGACGACCAAGTCCATGGAGATTCATCTCTTCCAACGAGAGTCCCTCATGTCTCAGGGCTGAACAAACTCAGCAGTGGTCAAAACTCGAAGAGGCCATTGTCACCATCAACATTAGCAGAAGCAGTGGTTTTCATACTGCTGCATGTGATGGTGATGCAAGTCATCTTCTGAATCTGTATTAATAACGAATTAATTTCAGTGCTTAAGTATTATTTCTCTTTCAAAGACTGGCTGCACTCTGTACGCTTCAGCTCAATGCAACGTGATTCAGGGACCAATAAGAAAATTTTGTCCTTGCGTCAAGGGCTTCACAACTCAATTCTAACATTGATAAAAACGTCTAGGTACAGAATATCCCACATAATGATACATCTATAGGCCACAGAAATGCTTCTGAAAGAGATCAGAAGAGAAAGCTGCGCTGGAAAAAGGTGGTCATATCGGATGAAACAGTCAAGAAGAGTTTTTTTGCCACAGGAGGAAAAAGAACAAATACAATCTGTATGAGGTGTTCTGCACAGGGAAAAGAAGCCACTAAGTGCTACAAAAATAAGATTTTGGAGATGTCATAAGACCTTTAAATTGTTCTCTTCTAAATCCTATTGTCTGAGAAGATATGGTAATGAATGACAAAAATTACTGGCAAAATAAGGATATGGAAGTGGATGTTTAATTTATAGCTAAAAAATAATAGAACTGTCCTAGGTTTAAAGTTTTCTTTTTGCTTGAACCCATCATAACAGTTTTCAACAACAACTTATCCTTACCACAAAACTGCATATTACTTCCTAAGAGGATAATGCAGTACATTCCATTTCCTTCTTTCACAAACATGTATTTTGTACTGCAAAATAGGGTCTGTTCAGTGAGAACATATTCCCTTTCTCTCACAGTGGACCGGATCCTGTGCACTGCTGCAGTGTCTTGCAAAAAGTTTTTAACATGGCATTTCTAGCAGCCTGCTCATCTACATAATTGCTGTTCCACAAGAAATCTTAGAATTTTTAAAAACATTTTTATCTGATTTAGAAGAGGAAGTTCAACTGTGAAATTTCCCAGTGTCCTCAGTTATTCGTGGTTATCTTATAGTTGAAAAATGATTGTCTTCTTATATTCAATCCCTAGTGTGAAAACAAATCAGTTGTGGAACTAACTTTTATTTTTGTAAAGCACTAATTTGAATTTTGACAGAAAAAAAATGGATGTCAGACATATGTTTTCAGAATAAGACCTGAGTTTCTATATTCGGAAAATCATCTGCATCTTCACACAGCTGGTTGGCTGGGTAACTTATCTGAGTTAAGCAAGGATCATTTTCAAACCCTTATTTGATCTCTTTAGGCAGTACAGCAACGCGTAGAACGGTAATCATGTACATCCCAAATCAGTGCTCAGCCCAAGGTGTTCAGCTCTGCCAAATGATATATTTTTGTTTGCTGACATAATAATAATAATAATATGTTGATGAACTTTGTCTAATCTTACTAGGAATTTTTTAAAAGATAAGTCATTTTTGAGAAAGTTTAGTTGCTTGTGAAGAAAAGTGTAGGAAAAAGAAGCAAGTACCTTTTTGCTGGCTATACCTTAGTAGGCTAAGTATCATGTTAAAAATTTTCTTTCAGTGAGCACAGGAGAGTGCATAATAATTTCTGCCCTCTCAGCATGTCTATATTCAAGAAGCAAGAACTTCCTATAGGACTTACCATCCAGAGAGCAAAAGATAAAGACAGTCTAAGAAAGATCTCAGTGGTGTTACACCAGAAGACATTAAAGGTTGGATTTATTTTAGACATTTTTATGCGTCTTAAAAACACTTGTATAATCAAAGACATCATTTGTGTTCTGTATACAAACAAGAGACAAGAAACTTCAAGAGAGTGATTTTACCCTATGTCTCAAACACCTTAACTTAGGAACATGTGAAATTTGATGAGATATTTGCAATATTGCGCTAGCAGTGCATTTTCTGTGTATAGCTAAAACCTCTGGAGGAGATTGTCATTTCTGAGACATAATTGTCTCTTTACTCTTCTCAAAGCAGTGAAGCTCAGCACCACTCCTGAAAAGAATATCAGTTAATATTATCTTCACATAACATCACAACCCCAAGGTTGTGCTCCTTCACACAGATCTTCTAATGGGCATGCATTTTTAAATACATTTGAATTTTTCCTTTAGATTGCTTCCTCATTTGTCTGTGTACACAAATAACTACAAAATATATCCTAGGGAAAATAAATTAGTAATAAAAAACAGCTGAATATAAACATATTTACACAGTATAATGAAAGTTACTGCTGACTCCAACAGACTACTAGAAATCTCGTGAAAGCTAAGCAGTCCTGTTTACTTTTTCTACCCTGACCCACAGTACAAATGAGGGAGAGAAAAAAATCTCAGATATTCAGATAGCAGGGGAAGTGGCTATTTCTGAAGGATCTAGTCACTCTTTTTTCTCACTCTTTGGGAGTCTTTGGGAGTAATTCAGTTCATAATCATGCTGAACATCCTCTGTAAGTCACAAACTCTAAGAGCCTTCCTGTCTCGAGGGAACTGTGGCAAGTGCTTCCACATTGTTTTCACCGTGGTTTTGAAATCTCATTAAATTGTAGAAGAGGACATTCAATATCTATGAAGAGATAGTGTGCCTTGAAGCACTGACTCATTAAGTAATCTTTACATATAAATGTTATTAGTTTTCATTTCTTCCAGATGTTCACTTTAGACAACAGAACAAGTACAGTTATCAATTTCCTAACATGATTCAGAAATATTAATTTGTGCTCTTTTCCTTATGTGTGCATATAATTATAAAGTAAGTGTAGTTATATAATAATCAAATTCAAAAGCTTATGGTTGATGTAGGATCTGTAAAAAGCTGGCTTTAATAATTGCACAATTTATGGTAGCAATAAAGGATACGTGACAAATTGGCCCACTACTATCTCCAGCTTCAGCATTTCTTGTCATTACCTAACCCAGCTTTAAAAGGACACTTTGGTGTCCAGTAAACTGCATTTAATTTCACATTTAAATGTAAAAAGCCAAGAATAGTATAGAGAAACTTTGAGGTATGTTTATTTTTGGCCACTCAGTTTCACAAACATCAGCAAGAGAATTGGGATTATCTCCTTTTGTCATGTGCTTTTAGGGTCCAGACTAACTGGGTCATCTAGTGAGTCCTGCCATAGATACATATTCCTGAGAAAATGATTTCTGTTGCTGTATTTTTGGCACAAATATCTGCCTGTCACTCTCAATCTCTGTTGTTGTGTTATCATAGCTATCCTGTTTTGAAAGATTCATTGCCTTGCCACTCTCAGGGTCTGTGGTTTATCTCTGCCAGGGAAATGAAAACATAAGTCATTCAAAGTAAACATGATACAGCTGCAAAGACAACTTGTTAACCATGCGAGGTAGGATTTGCCATGATCTAAACCAAAATGCTTTGTGTTGTGTGTAGCTCTATAACAGCAAAGCACCAGCATCTGTAATGCACCCACTATTGGAGTTAAACTGACTCTGCTGACTGCTCATCTGTGCTACAATTCTTCCATGCTGAAAGCTGATGTCCATCAAGAATTAAAATAAACTTGATTTCCAGTGTCTGAGATTTATGTGTAGGCAATTCAAGTGAGTATTTCCCCAAAGTAAACTTTACACAGCCGCTTGCTCTTTTAAGAATGTGCAAAGCAGGTGCTAAGTGCCTTCCTCAACAAAGTCAATGGGAAAAATCTGAAAGCTCCCTTCTGTAGTACTGCTGTCATTGGGAGACTGATTCAAAGCATTTTGCTTATAGCATGTTAAAAGACTCTCACTGGGGGATGAAACCCTAAGACCTCTCCAGTGGCTTCAAATGGCACCAGAGTCAGCCTATGACTAAGGTCTGCAGGATACCACAGAATATCACAGATATGGGTTAAAACTTGCATGAAAAAATAAGATGTCATTGGGGTTTTTTGTTTGTTTATTTGTTTGTTTTTTAATATGGTAAGTCTAAATTGCAGCACCTCACACTTCTTACTGCTATGAACAGTCTGCAGTTTATATGACTATTTCTAGTTCTCTAAAACTCACATCTAACTCACATGTTTGTATGGACATTCAAATGCAGTAATGCATGCATGAAAGCTACAGGTGCACGCAGCAATGCTCCCCTACAACTATTGGCTTCTCTCAACTGTGAGATATTTTATTAATTATTTTAATATTTTGTCCTAGTACAGGAAGTTCAAATGTATTTTTCTTCTTGAAACTGCACTTGAAAGACCAGCTGAGAAAAATCACTTGGAAAATTTGCCCCTAGCCTGTTATTTCTCTGCCAAATGTTCAGACTCAGTAAATGGCTTACCTCCTTGGATTTGACAGTGTTGTTGATAGCTTGCTCATATGTGCACTCATGATTGTGCATAAATTTCAATGATGTAATATGAATAAACTGTAAAAATATCAAGATAGACATCAAAAACTTCTTATTTCAACATTTGTTATAATGGATAAATGCATATCAACAATAACTAACAGAAGTTACTTACTGGAGGCTAAAATATGACTTGAACAGTATAGTAATGCAAACTCTTGTTCTTATATATTTTACATTAATATACTTTTTCCATAACTACCAAGAATGTAATCTGGCTATAAAAGCGATATCTCCACAGTGCTCAGTCTGGTTACGAGGACTAACTACTTACCACCACAAAGGCATACATAAAGAAAGGAAAATGATTGATGAGGTAAGGTATCTTCAGTATACTGTACAAATATATTAAGTAGTAATTTTATTTACTTGAAATTATCAAAGTTCATGATCATCGGGATTGTTTGTTGGTTGGTTTTAATAGAATAAAGGAAGAAAAAAAAAAGCTACTTGCCTGATTTGTAGTGCCTGATTTGCCTGATTTCCTTAGTTCTGTCCTGTACCTCTCATGTTGTTTCTATTCTCCAGATTGCTTGAACAGAGGTTGCCAGTTATAAGTAAGTTCAATAAAACTGAAGCAACTGAGCTGACTTATTAATGTCTGAATGATTAACTGATTTTAAATTCATATTCAATATTCAGTAGCAGACTACTAGACAAAAAGAATTAAATCTTCTATAGGTCTACTTCAGAGTTTGCCATGGATGACAGCAGTACACCTCAAATACCAGATTCAGCTGTTCCTTGCCAAGCTGTTCCAAGCCTAAGCTTGTCAAGAAAGTTGGTCTTCCCTTTTAACAAGCTAGAATGAAGCCAGAAATTTATTCTGTGTAAGGAACCACTCACAACCATTGTGAAGTGTTAATAACATCTGCTTTTTGGGCAGACAATACAGCATCCATGACAAAAGAATGCAAGTCTCTTATACTACTATTTCCAACCACAGGGACCATTTATTGCATGTTAAACATTTATATATAAATATATACACATATATACACATATATAATAATTTCAGATTTACTCTTGCAGCCACTGAAAATAAAAGGGTCAACAAAGAGAGAATTCCCATCTTACAGGTCTCTAGTATCTAACTGCTATTTTTCTTTCTCTAGATGTAGTGACCATAAACTTTGCTTTCAAATCAGAAATTTATCAGAAATATCAGCCCTGAAAATTCTTTCTTGAGTCTCCCGGCTATATAATCTGATACCTAAAGCTGTTTGAAATTGTTTGCCAGAAATGAGAGCTGTAGTGCTGTTGATGATCCCTGCCTTCAAAAGCTTTTCAAGATAATAGTCAAGTTCAACTTTTGCTAAGGCTGCCTGTGAACTTTGGGCATAATCTCTTTAAAGCTCCAGCTAAGCTCACCAAGCTTTGCTGGGTTTTCCTTCCTACAACTTTTTTTTTTTTTTTGCATTTGAAAAGCTTTGACAGTATTGAGGACATTGCAAAGAGACTTTGTTTAGTTTATATTCTCCTCTGATAGAGGGAAGATCTAGAAAGTGCTACAAAGTATTTTAAGAAAAAAAAAAAAAGCTTGAAAAATATTTTGAATGGTTTTCCAGTACATTTTGGTTTTGCCAGCTAGGCAGATTTTGCTCAATTTTGCCAGTTTTAGTTCCTGATAAGAACCTGTGGGATGATGCATGTTTTGAGGGCATAATTATTCCATTTTAAATCGATACATTCAAACATAGATCAATGTCTTCGATATCCAAGTCAGCCGCTACAGTTTTACCTCACCCCAATTTTTTAAAAAGGAAAACTGAAATGAAAAATGATCTGTTTCTTCATCATACAAGTATAAGCCTAAAGAGTATTTCTAAACAGACATAAAGTCTAGCACAGCCGTGTGGACAGTAGCCTTTGTAAGCTGTTCTCTCTGCCTTAGAACATTGGTTTGTTATACCAGCAAGGCTGGTTATATCAGCAGACTGCTTTAGAACCACCATACATGGTGTTAAATGACTATCTGAATATTTCCCAGACCAATCTGCCTGTTTACAAGGAGGTAAAAGTAATCAATCACAGGCAGTTGCTTCTCCCAGGAATCCATGTCTGTTGGGCCAGCCAATGCTGTGGGCAAGTAGGTCTGTCTTTGCTCTCTCCTGACCCTTACAACTTTTTCTGTTATCTGATTCTTATTGCATCCAGAGATCTCGTGGTAATCTCTTAACTCACATTTTGCTTACGAAATTCCACAAGACACACAGTTCAGATCTGACTGAGTGCTTTGGACAGGAGCTATCATTAACTAAAGAGAAATTATACCTGTAACTACACCTGAGAGCAGAGTGCACATCCACTGACTTTGACCAGATTAAAAAAAAAAAAAAAAAAAAGACCAAAGTAAAGGTCATATTTTCTTGCAACCTGTTAAGTAAGGTATGCTTATAATGTAGTTGTATCTACTGCATCTACAATGTATCTATTTACAAATATGTTAATTTGTGTGCTGAAATATTAACATGAGCATACAATATACATGGGAAATGCTGTAATTTTGGGGTGATCAGATTTTCTTTAAAATTTAGCTCTGAAATTTCATCATAAGAGATTATGAAAAACAATAAATGTATGTTAATACTGGTCAGGAGACAAAGCTGAGAAACTACGATTGATATTATTTCTCGCATACAAACTAAGAATATTAAATCAGTTTTAAAAGTGACAAGGCTGTACAGCCGAGGTTTGAGAAAAAGGTCTTAATTGTAAAGTAAGTAACCAGAGAAGCGGAGATTGAAACTTGCCCTTTTTATATTTTTCTTCAGTTCCATAATCAGAAAAAAATGTCTGATTTGTCTGAGTAAATATTTTGAGACTGAAAGATAGGTGATACGTAGGAGACACAGGTAAATTCAGAGTCTAACTTTCTGTGTAACTGAAATAGAATAAACTGATCTAACTGGAAAAGTGATCAGGTTATAGAATATACTTAGGTACAGAATAAAATTATTTTTTCCTATGTTTCTAAACATATTTTTCAAATATGTTTGTCAGCATTCCTGACAAATATTGATGGAAATATATGAATCCAATTAGACTCTCTTAGTTACAATCCAGTTTTTACTCCATAGCACTTGTCCAGAGCATATTGTGAAATCCATATGGAAAACAGACTTTCAGCACATTAAAAAAATTAGTCATGAAACATCTTAAACATTTACGGTAGATAAGCATTGCATCTGTTGTTTCAGAACTCACTGGGAGAAAATCCCAGATTTCTCTTTTAAATTCTATCCCGTTAAATCCCCACGGTTTTATATTTGATGTCATGCTGATGAAACAGAAAGCAATAAAGCCAAACAAAAACAGAAGAAACATGTCTTTGTAGTCATAAAAAATTCTTGAGCAAAGTATACTCCACACACACATTGCCAATAGTGCCCAATGATGCGATAAACCGGTCTTAATGCATTCAAATCTAAACCATTCAAAGTCTTTAACAGAACTATTCCATGATGGATAATATTCATTTCATTGGGCCCAAATGATCTATGGAGGAATGCCACTTGTCTTACTCATGACACTTCATTATTTCTGTATATGCTACTAATTGCTTACAAATCTTATAAAAATATCCTCTGAGAGTGTTCAAACATTTATAGCCTGTTTAATTCATAAAGAAATTATGCTCTAAATATACAGTTTTTCTGCAGAGTCTACCAGTAATACAGTTTAAACTCATCACTTCATTCCCAGGAGGTGCAAGTGCCAAAAAATAATACGATTCTCTAGAAGATGTATACCATGCCCCTATGTAAGCTAGAACCCCCCAAGGCTTAAGAAAAGCAGAACATACAAAAAGTCCTTCTTAGCTAAACATATCTAAGTCAATTCTAATAACACTATTTTTTTTCTACATAACATGGATATAACATATAACTGTATTAAAATGTATTTGTTTTCAGTGCAGCTTTATCTTCCATGCATAGGCCTTAAAGTTGCTTTTCTATATCAACCAATTTTGATTTGCAAAATATAATAAGATTCAATGATATTAACCAACATTACAAACAAAACAAAAACCAACATTACAAACAAAAACATTAGTTCCCTACTCCCATGTTCCTAGGAAGCATACAAAGATCAGAGATGAGGCATATAAAAGAATATGATTATTTTTCTTAAATTATACTATTATAAAGTTAAACGTGAAGAAAATGGTGAGGATTCAGCAGGGAGTTTGTATGGGTTATGCGAAGACAGAATTAAAAAACGAAAATAATTCTCAGGATTTTAGCCCCTGGTGGACTAATACTATTTTGGCTCTTCTTGAGTGGAGGCTCTTCCGTTTTTTGGCCCTTACTGTTTCAGATTTCAACTAAGCCACGGCCTGAAATTGATTGACCTATGACACTAGATCATTACTGAGTTGGGATGTATGGATATAAGCAATAAAATTTGACTTTTGAAAATGAGAAGAAAACAAGGCATATTTGTTTTCTTCTAAGGTTCTATGTGCAATTGAAAGGAATTGTAATTATAGGCATACAATAGGATTAATGCAGGAAAACTGTGCCAGAGACATAGATCACCTTGAAAATATAGTTGTCCTGTGGATTTAGCTCACATCAGTTTCTCCGAAACTGAAACAAAAAGATATATATGTGTAAAAAAATCTAGTTAGTAAAACCATGTCTGTTCAAGGGGTTTGACTATTACAACTATATCAGCAAAGTTTAAAGGGAAAAAATAGTCTTATTTATATAGATTGGAAAAACTGAACAAAACCTTGAAACAAAAGTGAAAATTTCTTAGCAAAAATGATTTGAGGTAGCCAAACAAGATCACTCTGTAAACTGAATGAGAGAAACATATCTGTACTATTTCATTTATGTTAGTTCTCTAAATAAAATAAGCTCTACTGGCAAAAAGTTATTTTTACTTTCATTTTGGTGGTTTAATTCCATCTACCTTGAGGTATTGTTTTGGTCATATGAAAGGTAGACATGATAGATGCTTCTTGTACAAAAGAACTCTTAATATTTTTCACAATGTATTAGAGTAGGATCTCTATAAATGTGTGTGGATAGTGTTTACAATAATATTTTTCTTTCCTTTTCAGAACTTAGTATATTTTTTTCTTTGTGAGTGTTTGTTATTTTTTTAATCAGACAAGAATGTTTGGCAAAAAAAAGAAGAGAAAGGGAAGTGCCTATTATATGTTTTATTGCTAATTTTGCTTTAAAAATGCTTTATGAATAAAAGCTAGACAGAAAATAAATTATGAATATAGTACATGATATTTCCTGAGGGAGATTTTACAATTCCAGAAAGGATTAGTTCAGATTTACTTGTTCATATAGGAAGCCAGACACACAATAAATCTGACTGAGATCTACGTACCTTTAAATGAAAATACCGCTTTCCTAGATTTCTATTTCAGAGATTTCCAATAGTGAGATTTCTAAGTTAAAGAGAATTATTAAGCGTAAAGTAGTAAATTCAAATCTGATGAACAATCATGATTTTGCATGACACAGATTTTGAATCAATTTTTTATAAGATCAATAATTTAGCAAAATTCAGGGGAAAAAAGTATTTTTTCTATAAATCCTAAGCATATATGTTTCTAATAATTAATATTAACAGAAAGTTGAGAAGAGATTAACCTGCATGCCTCAGAAGTATAATTCAATATCTCTTGGATTTTAAACCCTAAAACGAAACAAAATAATCATTCTGTAAGGAAACTTCTTCACCCCACCACATCCAAAATTGTACTACCAAGGGTCAAAAGACATATGAAGAGGAAGCATTCAGAGGAAAAATTCCTACTATGTAAGATTCAGGTACAATACAGTTCTAAAACACACCAGAAATTTCAGTCAGAGGTTATGGTTAAGAGAAGTGTGCACTGAGAAGTGCCAGATGACAAGGTGATGATGTGATTATTGATAAAAGTGGCTCTGATGTAAAAGAAGCCTCAGAAATTAAACTGCATAAACGTTCACATTCTCAAGCCTGCTCATGTTCTCCTTCAAAACACCATTTCCAAGATCACACTGCTGTTTGAATATTTCCTTTTCCAGGCTTTAAGTTTTCATACAGAGGTAAATGCAGAATTCTCAACGTTGTACTGAGCACAAATTGATCTCGATTTTCCCTACCCTGCTCCCCCGGCACATCCAGAAACACATGAAATTATATTGCTGGTGGAAAACACTTCAATGAAAGAAAATGAACTATATGTCAAAATAGATTACTGTACAGTGGAAACCAATAGATAAGCTACAAGTTCTGACTGGGCTGCAGCTAGTGGCGCCTAACCACAAAATCAAGACATATATAGCAGGGCCAAATATGAAGTAAAAAAATAAATATCTGACCTTGTTTGAAGATGCATGATTGAAACCCAAGGGAAAACTAAATCCAATAATGACCAATTACATGACCAGAAAAAGGAATAATGTTAGACTTCTCCCTGGCAAATTTCATAAAACAGCCTAAACACATTAATTTTCAGTGAAATAGGAAGAGCTAATCTGTAATTAAAGCCTTACACAGATTATGACGGTCTGTATGAGAGAATGGGTAGCCGAAAGCCTTGAAAACTAATGCAAGGTCAAAGTAAGAGAGAAGAGTACTTCTATTAGCACAACAAAAGAGCACATATCAAAGCAATCTCTGGAACAATTACAGCAACTAAGATGCTACATGTCAAAAATGAACAGCCATGCAAAGCAGTGAGAAAAAGAGTCTTAGGTTTATGCAGAACAGAAAAAAAAACAAAATTTCCCTATCATCCTGCTGATCAGCAGTGTAGCTGATACATGCTCAGTCACTGCTGAATGGAATTCATTCCTGAAAAGAAATTTCCTATTAGTGCTGAACGTGCAATGTAGGGGAATAAAAAAAAAAAAGACTTCAAAGGCAAATGGCATTCCACAGACCAAATCCGTATCTGTCTGTCTATGATACCGATGAACGCTAAATGGAAATGGGGTGATTTGATATGCGACTGCTGGGATTAGTTCTGCTAGCAATACTGTGCTGTCCTGTAATGTTAACCATGTTGCAGCATGATCCAGCTTCCATGTGGGCAGCAGGGGTCTTTCCTTTCACTGAAATGAGAAACGAATCTCCTTCTTAATAAGAAAGGAAGGGTGGGGGAAATGACAAACCAAATATTGAAGGGCATTCATTATCACTGTTTTCACTCTAGCACAGTGTACAGAGCGGTTGCGTGGACCCAGCATCAACCTGAGATGGAAACCACAGCCTATCTCCCCTTCTCTCAGCTTCCCCAACAGGAGAACAGGCACTGGTCAACACCCAAACTGCTAAATTCCCTCTCCTATATTTTATGTAAAAAAATAAACAGCAACACAAAACAGCGAGAAAAGGAGACCTAGGGTATTGCTCATTCCTTGTTGGATAGAGGTCCAAGGATGTCAAGGAATATAGATACGTGGCACCTCCTTTGTTCTGAATATGCTAGCCTGTAGCATGTCATGTAGGTTGAATAAAATACATTTTCAACCACAATTCCTAACTCTTTTGTCTTTAAACAAATATAGTTTTCAGCAATAACTCTAAAAATTGACAATAGTAAACAAATGATAATAGGTAATGACTACTTTGTTAACCAACAGATGTCCCAGATTCTTCTTTTAATGATGTCTCACGGTAAGTTTTGTGCTGTTTTCCTGCCAGTATTTCCAGTGCATTCCACTTGCTTGGCAAACAGGAGAGTTTGCTGCCATTCCTGTTTCAAAGAACATTGAGAGGGTTCAATCTCACCTATGCTTGGTCAGATAGACATGAACGCTCCAGCTCAACACAGTCATGTAGCCTTCCTTCTCAGATGGAGAATGTTGGCCACTTACAAAACGAAATCTCTTGTATTAGGCATTCATTTTGGGATGGATTTAATCATCTTCCTGAAGCACCTCATTTTTATGTTGTTGGAATAAATCACTCTCCTTGTTTTTGTGACAATACTACTTAGAGGATGCTGTTTCTATACATTTTATTGAGGTGGCTAGGCATGTTTTGAGGAAACCCATGTCAGCTGGCCACTCCATGACTGGCTGCATACAGTCACAGTCTTACACAACAACTCAGCTATTTTTAAAATAGCTAGAATAGCTAGTTCGGTATGATGGCAGTTTAATCATGACAGTATTGAGCTTCGTACACACTAAATATTTCTCTTCTTTCTAATAGACTGTACTGTTGTTATTCTCATAGCTAAATAGCATCTAGATGCTGTTCTTCAAGGAATTATTGGAGTTGGAGCTAAGAGCTTTGTGAGGGGGAGTAAAGGAGATATAAAAATCCTCTTCATATTTTGAACAACAAAAAAAGGAAATTCCTGTACCAGGATTTTTTTTTTGTATCAAAGATGCTCATTACTGAGGATGTCAGTAAATCTCACCTTCAATCTTTCCTTGCTTGGAAATAGACTACTTTTCTCGGAGAGCTGCTAGAGATTCCATTCACACTTAACAATTTGTATGGCCATCCCTAATGATAGCTCAGCAACACACAGAGTTATAGAAAAGAGGAACAAAGGATGCTCTCTGTCTTTTCTGGAGGCAAGTTCTTCACAGGATCCTTTTTTCTGTAGGCTAGAAGAAAAAAGTAACAATTCAAAGATTCCATAAGTAAGTCCTGTGTTTTCAAAAACATGTCTACTGAAAACAAAAGTTTATAAGATAATAAATAACATTTCATTTTTTAATAAATATTTGACACACACATACTTCAATGCATTCAATTTTTATAAAGTACCCAAAGTACTAATCTGTATTAAAAACAGATTGCTAACTTCTAGAAGTCAAACTTCATCTAGCTTCATTTCTCCGAATCAGTGATCTATCTTTCCATTTGTTAAAAAGAAAAAAAAAAATCTGTTTTCCTTTTAGTGGCAGGGTAGAGAGCACACAGGTGTATACTAGCAGGTTTGAAGTTCAAAACATTTTAAGCAACTTTATAAAAACAGCTGTTATTAGCTCTGGGGCTGGTCCAAAGATTTAATGATGGCAATATGATTCTGCTCTAAAGAGGCTTCTGATGGCTTCTTAGAGGAAATGATCACTCATAAAGATACTCTTTAACACTGTAATTTTTATTTTTTCCTCTAATTTGAACAAAGTTTATTAAAAATAGTTGGGATGAATGATCATAATTTTTGTGGTCATTCCTCTGCCTACAGCATCACTCCGTAGAATATTTATAATACAGAAAATGCAGTTAGAATAATTTAGTGTTCTTCATGAATAAGAAATTATATTATAATTTGTTATTCACACATCTCTCGTTAAAATATACAGCAGAATCTTGTTTAGGCATATTGCTTGTCACTTCATAATGAAGCTGTTCGAATTTCTGTAGACTTAAAAGGGAGGATTCCCTAGTGCAAATTTTAGTGTCTTTGTCCATGGTTAGCACATTTAGTTTGTTTCAATCTGGATCCTGCTGTATTTTACCATCAATAGCTCCATTGTCTTCCTGGAAAATCTGCTATGTGTAAGTATGTATATGCATGTAGATATGTAAATTCCCTAAGACTTTTTTGCTTTTTTTATTCTTCACTCCCTGATGTTTACTTTCATGTAAAATGCCTTATATAGTAAATAAATACTTTTCTTCTTCTGGTACTTAGCTTCATATCGAAGCAGAAACACCAAGGTCCTAAGGTCTCTGAAGAACATAAGTGCTTTCCAAAATGTGACTTCTGTCAGAATATCATGAACATCAGAATGGTGATAATCAAGCACATCTTCTGAAATTATTTATCATTCTTCTTCAGAAGAAGTCCATCTTCCTCTCATTGCACTCTGTCAGAGGGGCTGTTCCCCTCTGACAGCCAAGAGTGTATTGAATCCAGCTGCCTATTAATGCCTATCCCTCATTATTGGCACAGCAATTACTGAAGTAAAATGAGCTTCCTCTAGCTGTGGAATAATTAATATTGGATAAGAATTAGAAACATTTTTCTTCTCTTTCTTTCATGGATTCTTTTGTGGACAATTAATACTCTTCAAGCTGCCTTGGTAGGAGTCCCTCAGGAGAAGGACAATGGAAAAGTTTAAGGTCCTTAAAGGAAAAAATCTTATTTATTTGTTTTATTCTGTTAACTTGTTCCCAAATTCATCCAGTGATGCTCTGTTCTCTTTACTTTATATTTTCTTCTTTATTGATGCTTTTGGCAAAGGAATGATCCCATGAAACATAAATTTACAGAGTGAGAGGCAATGACTCATTGCATGTATGATATTTGCGTGTGAGTAGGAGACACATGAACACCCAGAGATATTGAAAAAAAAAAGAAAAAAAAATCTTATTTGGGAAAATTAGTGCAAATGATACCTACACATTTGGATTCACTAAGATTGATTGTATAAACCTTAGGCACATTGCCTAAAGTTAAAATTCCTAGTGATGCATATGTAGATCGTGATATTAATAAATTCACGGTCTTATTTAGCAGAAATAAAGTATAGAAATGCACAAAAATACATATTTTGTTATAGAGTTCCTTAAAAATAGTGATATAGGACTCCTTCTACAAGCCAAGAATCATATCTTTATTAAGTCCTTTGTTAATTCAGCAAACCTCAGTTTGCTGTGACATTATCCCCAAGAATTTCTCTGACAAGAGTCCACCAGAATTTGGAAGATTATTTAATTACAATTTAAAGAAACTTGCAGCAAAATGACTGACTGAAGAAAAATATTTCTGAGAGCCTTGCAGGAGAGAACGGGAAAAAGTGTGAGAAAAGGAGAGAGAATCAGTTTCTCATATGGGTGAGTGAGGAGATTTATACCTCTCCTCAAAGTTAGCAGTCAGTGGAGTCACGATCCCTACTGTCAGGTTTGGAGCACCTAATTTCCTTTCTTTCTTCCTTTCTTCTTTTCTCCTGCTTCTCTCTTTCTCTCTTGCTATTTGAAGAACTTATATTTATATGAAAAAGGTTTTGAGAAGAGGTAAAGTGTTTGTAGAGCACTAAGTATAGCTTCATCTGAAAGGAATCCAAGCCAGTCTGTTTTGAGACCATGCCAGTGTCCAATCCACATTGTAAACCACAGCACAGTAAGTGGGGACATTCAGGGAATTCTCTGCAAAAGTGGTCTCCAACTCGTGGGGCATATTAGAATCATGAAAATGTATTTATTTTTGACATCTGTTGGTAGCATCAGACATAGTAACTACTGCTGTTTATGATTCTAAGTCTCACAACTTTCAGGATTTCATTTAAAGAGATATTCAGCCAAGGAAACAAAAACAAGATTTTATGTCACCAAAATGGCTAGCTCTGAAAGAGATGAGGCAAATCCCAATAAAAGGGACATGAGACTTCTGCTGCACCTCTCGGGAAGTAAGCAGGATGCTTTATAAGGTATGATGATATCCTTCTGCATGAGACGGAGCAAATGACACTCATGTTTCTGTCACATTTGAAATGTCACTTACTAGAGACCAGATATATAGATGAGATAAGAGGCTATAGATGATGAAGCACATGAGTTGTAGCCATTATTCTCACAGATTCTAACTGCTTGAGTTTCCACTCTACTTATTTTGGAGAGGATATCAATTATGTGTTCAGGAACTCCTGGGTTATTATGTTCAGCAGCAAGAGGAAGAGAAGAGGAGGTTTTCTGCAAGTGCATAATGGAGCTCTATACTAAAACCCAGGTGCTTCAGAGTACCCCCCAATTCTATTTCTAAGCACCCTGCACCCTCCTTTAGCCACAGTTAAGCCAGGTGATGTGGCAAGTTTACAATAAAAAGTCTCTACCAAATTTTTATTTATTGTTATCCAAACCATGACAAATTAAGAGCAAAAAAAAATATCCATTTTGTGCTGGGTACCCATTCATAATAATCTGGCATTTCTGGCAATGTTCCCACATTGGTCAGGGAAAAAAAAGAATTTCCTGCTAGTTTGTTTTTTTCTATATTTATTCCTTTAGTCTTGACATGTCATGTCTTGTGCTGTGAGATATGAGATTATTCCTACAATAGGTTTTCTTATGTAAGCTTCAGATAGAACACAATTTCTATGATTCGAAGAATTTACCTGAGCAAGGCAATTAAGCCAACTTCTTCAGAGGAGTGAAGGCATCCAAAGTGTGCTTCCCTTTTACCTTCTCCCTCTGCTTCCAGACTAATTATAGTTGATCTTTGGACTAGAAATATCCAATTCATATAGGGAAAATCTTTTGTAACAATTTAGAAATAATGGCATTACAATTTTCTAAGATAGTTTTTGATCTTGCAGAACTCTTCACAGCCAGGTATGCATTCTGCTGATAAATATCCACAGAAGTCTTCAAAAAGCAATTCTTCTAGACTGGAAGGAGAAAGAAAATTAGATAAATAATATGTTCTGAATGTAATAAAATAAAAAATAAAATATAGACATAATAAAAAATAAAAATGTAAAAATACGAAAGGAGCCAGAGTAAAAGTGTCACATTCATTTGGATAATTTAAAAATGTTAACATTTCCACAAAAATGTTAAAATTATTAAACATAACTATAAGCTTTGATTGACAGAGGAATCTAATAGGAGTTCATTATTCATTAGGTGTATAGATTAGATGTAGAGTCTTTGGCCATCTACTTCTGTTAGTATGGAAAAGTTGTACAATTAAATCCATATGCATTAAGAAATCTGATGTTTTCCATGATATAATACCTGGTATTTTTATTACATTTCTTATTACCAGGCCTATCTTAACCTAAAGTCACAATATAGTCTCTGTATATATTGCACAGTATGCCTGTAGTAAATATAGTATTTATTGAGGATGAAAATACAGATGCAGATATAGCAGGTGTTATATTTCTAACAGAAAAAGGGATATTCATGGCAAATATTACATTCAGATACAATCACCTGTCTGCAGTGTGAGAGGAAATGAGCTTGTTGATTAATCTCTCAAAACTCATTCCTCCTCTGCACGACCCTATTTTACATCATTCTAAAGCCTTTGCCATACTAAAACTCTCTAAAACTTATGCCAGCATTTTAAAATCTATTTGACCAGTGCATCCAGTTTGTGGCATCACATATCACTCGCGGGAGTCCTTAGCCTTCTCGGGTGCAGCAGCGATCAAACTTGAGTTGAGAGCAAGGCAAGATACCTTCACCAAGCCAAGTTGTCTGTCGTGTTTTGGAGTTCATCTGCCCTGTGATAAACAGCTTTGTACAAGCCAGAATGGAACAGAGTCTCTGAAATTCAGTTTCTGGTAAGAATAATTCAATCTGTTGCAAATTCTGTGACAAGCAAAGGAAAGAACATGGATAAATCCAAAGTAAAATTTATGTTATTTTTGTTCATCTCAAGAGCATCAACACGCAAAGCTTCAGCCAATGGGACTGAAGGGAAGACTCTGAGCAGGTTGGGCGTTAACAGTGCTTTTATAGAGTAAAACAGAGAATCAACCTGACAGAAATCATTTGTTGTTTCTGTCTTTTCTTTGTTTCTTTGGAAACTGTTATTAAACAACAGTTTCTAAGAATACTTTAGACAAAATGGTGACAGTAAGATTATTAATATAGTTGCATTCATCTGTATAAAAACATACACACATACATCTCCATTTCCTCTGCCCTCTATCAACAGAGATGAATAAGCTTCATTTCTTCTGAAAACAGGCAGACCTTTCTCTTCTTCCCCACATTTTCTATTTGAAGGTTTTCCTCTCATTTCCTATTGCTGCTCATTGACTGGTTAGAACAATAGCCCTTCCGTATAGTACACACATTACATGCTGTGATCAAAGAGCTTGGGTTGAAAAATAGGTTGAGAAAAAAATACATGTATATATGTGGTTAGAGAATGAGTTATCTGATATTATACAGTTAGTATTTTGCAGATGAAGCTTACAGATTAATTAAACTCTTTTTTTTTTAAGTGAAAATGATAGGTATGTTACTCAAAAAATGCTTTTTGTTCTACTAAAAAGTTTATATGAGAGAACATTTTTTTTCTTGCTTTTTAAGCCAGCTTTGTTAGAGTCCATTTTCTTGTTTTCTTTCTTCTGTTTTATCTCTGCATTGGATTTACATGATCAACTAGGTTTGCTTTTAGTATGTTTAATCTTGATGACTTGCTTAAAATTCCACTTTCAAACTGTTTTCACAAATGTTGCAATCCAGCTGGCTCTAGGCAAGCATCAGGGTCAACCTTCTCTTCTCTCCATCACTTGTTCACACAGCTGAAGGAAAGACAGAGATTACGGAAAGGAGGGGCTGCCTGTTTTACAGTGAAGAATTCTGATTGCACAGCACTTTGACCTGTTATTATTTAAGTAGTTTTCCTGCTGATTTCAGTGCCTATTGGTTTAGAGTTTATGACTCTAATAAGGAGCTTTTTTTTTTTAATTCCACATTGTATTATTCAGAAGGGAACTCAATCTAGACAAAGCAGTCACTTTTAGAATGAATACAGTAGTAAACTGTGGAAATGTACATATTTAACCTTTGAAATTTCTCTGAAAATCATTATACTGTTCTCCCCTGTATCATCATCAAAGGGTTCCTTGCAACATGAGTGCTGAATGTTCTCTATTTCCTTTGATTTCAGCAGGAATTGGAGAAATCAACACCACAAAAAAGCCGCCTTAGTACTTTATTGCATTGCACTTCAGTACTAAAGGAAATATGGGATTTCTGCCATGTTGATAATGAATTAAATTTAAAATATACTCAAGCCTCAGATTATGACTAGACAATCATTGCCACATTCAATGTGGGAATCTTCCAAGTGCTTGTATCCAGTCTTGTAAACACATGTTATGATGAGTTCACATACGAAAATTTTTTTTTTCTACAGTATTCCTCGATTCTGACATCAAAGACACTCATCATTAATTCCACTTTTTAAAAAACAAATCAAAAATAACCATTCACAAGTATTTGAGATAACAATCAATGACCTTATTACTCTATGCAAATTACACACAAATAAACTACAAATATACAGCATGTGTACAATGTGTACATATATGAGTTTATGTATGCATATGGATAATATTTATATACGTATATATATATATATGTATGCATATACATAAAGGTTTAATTAGGGATTTACTGCCCAAATCTTGGCCATTAGATCTGCTTTGTTGATCGAAGGAAGCAAGGACTTTGTCAAAATCTTACAGCTAATCCTCTGAAAGGATGACACACAATTGCAACATCTACTGTAACTATGAAAGCCCTGCAAACCTCTGCCATTGATCTGCACCGTTCGGCACAGCAGATATGAAGCCTCACCTTCTAGCAGAAGATCTGGTGATAACAAACTGATCATGGTCCTAGAAGGTTATTTCATTCTCCCTCCTGAAGTCCTGATACACGTCAAGGATTTCATACCACATGACTTGCATTTGAACTGCAGCCAAAACCTTTGTACATGGATGAGCTTGTACAGCCTCTGTGAAATAATTTGATCTCTTGCTGCTGCTCTTACTGCTTACTTTACCATTAGCTAAAAGGAGGATCTGGGGAAGATAGAGTTGAACCCTTCTCATCTGTGCACAGTTATAGAACGAGATGCAGTGCACATGGGAAATTCTAGTTCCATAGAAGAAAATCAAGTTACAATGAGGGTAGTCAAACAGTGGAGCAGGGTGACCAGAGAACCCTATGATTTGCAACTTATTCATGTGAAAAAGAAATCATATGAAGCTGAAGCAATTCATATTGCAGTTCTGAGGTTCCTTACTGCAATGCATATTCAGTGCATATTTGCACTACTGCAAAGTACAATTTGAAAAGTGTTCATACAGACCTCTCAAATTTTCAAGGGCAGTTTGGTTGTTAAAATCTCCAAGGATTTAATTTCATCTTCCTTTTATTTGCAGGAGTCATCAGCAAATTCAGAATTAGGTGACAATACCATAGGACATACCAAACTATGTGGATAATTCACAAGTAAGAATTGCTTCCTTTGCTGTCCAAGGAACTCAGAAAAGTGCACTTCAACAGAACAAGGCATTTCATTCATTCCAAATCTTCACTATGTATTTAATATATTCAAATGAAATAGCTACACACAGCTAGATATATCTAGATTTAGGAGACAGAAAGAACAGGATGGAAGTAATATCCAGGCTAAAACTTATGGGCTTCATACAACCAACTTTGTGGCTTTCATTATAGAGGATCCTCAGGGTTCACTCCTGCAGAGTGCTGAGTTACCTCACCTACCACTAACTTCAAAAGGAGTGTAAGGCACTCAATGCCTCACAGAACAGAGCTTAAACCTGTCGACATGTTTAAACTCCAGACATTTATTTTTAATGAATAAAATAGCATTCCCTTCTATCCTCTTCCCTTTCACTAGTGCTTTTCTCCTTTCAGGACTGATTTAGAAAAGTGTTAAGTACAACGAACACTTACTCCTTTCCTTTCCTGCACCAATTACTGCTGACAGGCTCAGGGCCGAATGGTTCAGAGGATTTCTTTATCATGTGGGTGGTCTTTGGGTTGCAGTACTGAAACTTAGTACTAAATTCAGCACTGCAGAACATCAGGCACAGAAGCAGAAGTAAAGAGAGGACAAAAATAGTTTTTTGAACGTTTCTAAACATAAATGAATATAAATAAATTTCTGCCTAGGAGTCAGATAATTATCTTATAAAATTCAACATCTATTATTATCTGGCCTTAACTTGTATCAGTTAGTTAACTCCAGTCTAACCTCTAGCATAGTAGGATAAAATAAATACTGCACATACAGGGTTTTACCTTCATCACAGTAGTGAGTTATGAATATCAGCTGCTGAGGATTTTCTCTTTTAGGGTAGAATGAATTTATTTTCTGCGTTGACTAAAAAGGTAGTTTCAACAACTACCTTTAGTTTCAGAAGCACAGTTCTACATGGAAGATACCTGATGTTATACAAGATTAATTTCATGCCTGTATTCATCACTACTGGCATGATGAATGTTTAGGAGAAGGACTAAAGGGCTGGGAATGGTTGTAATGGTCTTAAATAGAAAAGTCAGTCAACTATTATTGCACCTTTATTGAAATTTTTGCCAACTTATGAAGGGTCAAGCCTGAGTCCCGTGTATTTTGCGATCCCACATGCACAAATGGCATCCTGTTTCAAGAATCTTCCCAGAGTCTAAAAGTAGTGGGAAGCACAATGCACAAAAGCAAATTTCACCAGACTTGATGGCAAAAAATATATAAACTGATATAAACCAGATATATCCTTCTGAGATTTTGCTCCCACATTCCTCTAGAATGAACCTTTACCTGTCTTTGTATTCTTGTGCCTTGCTTAGGGCATAAGAGCTTTGAGGCTATGGTTACAGCCATCACAGCCCTGTTTTTTAATGCCCATATGAGCCTTTGTTACTCGTTTTTTAACATGGTGCACCATGTGACCTCTCAAATGCTTGCACAAGCAAAAGGAAAGGGATAAGATCAAACATAACTACCCGTTTCAGCAGCAGTGCAGCTTAAGTCTTATATAAAGGTAACGGTCTCAGGTGGGTGGTGAGATTTTATTTTGAATGGAGGGTAAATGAAAGGCCAAATAGAACCAAAGAGAATTGTGCATACAATTGTTCTATAAAATACAGTGTAACTTTCTGATCTTGGATCAGTCATCAAAGTTAGATTTTCTACAGGACTTCCACACTTCGAGTGAGTATCTCACTTCCCTTGACCCTTCTGTCAGGTGATGACCAAGGCATTTGCCAGCACAGAAGATGATGTGATGATTTGATCCCCATCAGAGTCAGAAGGGGCACCACTAGGAAACAGAGCTACCTTAAGTAAGCTCATTTAACTTCCAGGATGTTACACAAACATTTGCCACAAGTTGCTTCCACTCCTTCTCTCAGAGGAGGATTTTGAGCTCTGGCTCTCAACAGCCTAACAAAAGTCATAAGCAACGCACAAGAGGTGACATAAAACCTTTTAAGTTACATATACTTGTGCTTAGTGGTTTGTATTGGCTAGCACTAGGTCTGCTCAGCATGCATTGGGAGCTTTTGGTAGGTTATTTTTGTTCCTTTGTTTTTATTAAGTTCTCTACCCTGAGGCTTTTAACACTTACTAAGCCTTATGTGCAGTATTGAGAAACTCTACAGCATTTTCACTACAGGGTGGTACGAACATAAATGTAATGTATGAACAATTAATTCATAGATCCAGGAGTCCTTTGTTTTTTACAGTCCCTCACCTTCTGTGCCTCAGCACACCATGCAATGGAAACCATAGTAGATGCTGCTGCCTCTGCTGCATGCTGATAGAAAACTTTTCTTTGAACCAGGAATTGACCCTTACTGTGAGTTTATGCAGGGAAAAAAAAGCACATCAGAGCATATACATGGATGTGTTCTCCTATTAAAAATATAAATGCTGTGTATTTATGGAACAGGAACAAAAGAGTAAATAAAACATTTCACTTTCTAAAATGTTCTTTATTTAAGGGAGAAAAGATTTATTTCAATAAGTATGTCAGCTACTTTGATGGCATTACTTTTCAATAAAAACACGTCGCAGGGTATGGTATTAAATTATAAAAGCTATAGTCATATTAGAATTGGGCAATAGCAGTGGCTGTGTGGTTGCAGAAAAGAACTTTTCTCCATCCTCTGTTCTTTGATTGAGAAAGCTCCCTACCACATCACTTGTACACTAACAGCAGGGGCAGGAGCAGGGGAAACTCATTGCTTGCAAAAGACTGGGAACAGTTACAACATTCCCACTGCCAGAATACTTTATTAGTATTCCTTGTCTTACAGTCTGGCAAGTGAAAAACTAGAGACTTGTCATCAATTAGAATGGTGATGATGAGGCAGCCTAAAATAGGCCTGTGAACAGGGTAAGTGCCCCTGTGGTTTGCCAATTACCTAAATTATTTGCAGTAGTTTTAGTGCACATCTGCAATGAATACAAATAGAAAGCACATGATGTCTGGAATGCAACATGCTTAAAATCAGCTTTGTTGTTAACAGAAGAGGAGGAAACAACTGACATGTTTTAACCACAATATTTCAGAAGAGGAGCTCTTGTTCCTATCTGCTTCCTCCCCACCATCATACACATAAAATAGACTCTGCTCTGTTTGGCAGCTCTGTGTTTTCTAGGATGAGCCTGACAGAGGGAAGTGGAGCCCTGCCAACCCAGCACTTGGTGTCACTGGTCAATATTGCTAATTCTTTGCAATGATTCCCAGAGGATCATCACTGAAATTGACTGGTGGAACTAAAGGCAAGCACCAGGGGAGCTCAGCTCAGCAAGACTTTTCTCTACCAAGCAAATCCCATACTAGTCAGAAGGTGACAATGAGCAGAAGAAAAGAGAATTAGACAGCTGAGTACTCTTGAATTCACTCAAATTATAAAGAATAGTCTGTATAGGAATGGGAGAAGATTGATTTTTTTTAATATAGTCTTTTGAAAGTTTCTTAGAAAGTTTTCTAGTTCATTTCAATAAGAAATCCAAAAAGAAAAAAAAAAAAGCTTATGTTCTTATAAGAATGAACTTTTATTTTTATAGGGAAAACAGCCTGACTACCATTGGTTTGATGAATATGCAGACTGATCACTGATCACTCTTCTCTTGGTGTTCCTTTTTCATGTCTCCTTTTCTTTATATTCTTCCTGAGAAAGCTGCAATGGCTTGTTAGTCACAATTCTTGTGACTTGTTAGTCACAATCAAACTGCAGTGAGTTTTTTTAAAGTTATTATCAGTTGCATGAGTAACTATTGGACTCTCCTCCAGTTATGTGCTGTTCCTAGAAGATTTATTGAAATATATACTTTATGTGGCCTGATAACCATCTGTATTTTAAGTAAAGTATACTAAATGAAATAAAACTGGAGTATTAGAATGAGACTTAAAACTCTATAACCCTCTCGCTCCCTCTTAGTTTCCATATAGCCCTATATTCACTATATACATCCGTGTTTGATTAAGAAAACACAATATAAATGTCAAGAGTTCTACCTCTTACCTGGGTTGGAATCATGACCATCTAAGCAGACTGTCTGGGACAGAATAAATTGGTAGTTTTACACTTAACTTTCCCTTATGTGCTCAGGACATGCTTAAAACATGAGTTGAACTGGCCTTCCCACAAAATTCAGATAATTTAGAAGAATGAACACAAAATCCCAACACAACTACATGAAATGCCCCCAGACTCATCCTCTTTCCAGAGTAAGTAAGTGTCACAAAAATATAGGCTAAAGACTCTTGTCCACAGGAATAAAACAAGTACTAAGACCCCAAAACAGAAGTTTTTTTCTAAGAAAATATTAAAATATCAGTTGGTTCTATTCTGCCTGCCATTAGCAGTTCCTATGACTCCTAATATGAAGTAAATATTTAAAACATACACAAAATGCTTCAATGAAGTCATCTGAAACAATCAAAAGGATATCAAAATTCTTTAATTCATGTATAAAGATATTGAAAAAGTGCAACAGTAGACTTCTAGATATTTTATTGATCAGTGTATATGCCATTGCCATACAGCTAACATAAAATTGGATGATTCACTTCATAGAATATCTGGTTTTGTTACTAAATTCCACAGCGACCATTTTATTATGCTAATTGATAATCTACTGTGCTGCAAAGACTAAAGAAAAATGAAATTAAAGCTACAAAATCAAAGGGTAACAACTTTATAATGCCTCTTTAATTTAGTGAAATACAATTAAAGTTGCACAGTGATAGAATTGACTATGAATACCAAAATGAGTGTAATTGACAGAGTAAATGTTACAGAGCACGACTGCATAACAGCAAAAAGAAATGTCAATAAACTTCAGTGCCACTGAGTCGTCTGAGTAGGCACACTGAGCAGGAGAAGTCTAAAAGCCCTTGGGGATAGCCAACAGCAAAGAACAGTATGATGAATGTTTATGAAATTGCTAATAGATAATATTGGGACAGTCTGACTTTATAGGCATGCAAAAAGCACTAAAAATGCATTGAAGACTGTAATTACAGTAGAAGCTTGACAGTGCATAAGAAAAATGCTCCATTGATTGGAATAATTTGAGCTGAACATACTGCAATTTGTAAAAACTTCAATGCTGGCAACATGCATTTAAAAAATGCTTCTTTATAGTCTATGATGTATGGAGAAGCTGGCCAGATTTTTACATTAAGCTTTCTCAGGTTGGTAGAAACATATAGAGTATAACCTTCTAATTCATAGTTTAGTTGGCCAGTAATTCAATAGCTCTTCTATGCTGAGCTACGTCTTAAAATAACATATTTTCATATATGAGTTCCCCTGACATCCTCTCACTGATTACATTCTGCCTGAAAGAGCTTCACCAATCCTATTTATCTGTAGATAATGCTTTCATACTACTTTTCTAGACTGCTGGGATCAATAATGGCCTGTAAAGCCCTTCCAGTGAAGATTGCCAGTGCCAATCCAATCCCTTTGCTAGTAATTTGAAGGTGTTACCTTCATAGGCCTTGTGGCTGTGGTGATAAATGAGTTGGTCATGGTCTGCGTCCCATGTGACATTCGTATTTATCACGAAAATCATTAGCATAACTGGAAATGAGTTGCATTCCTGTTGACTGAGTAATGTAAGAAACTTTGTAGAAGAACTACACTTTTTAATGTCTATTTTCTCATTCTTAGGAGCAAAACAAATGAGGCCAAAAAAGCATCACATGGAGGGTACCCCTAAATATTGAGGCTAAACCCATTCTGTAAAAAGAAAGCAGGAGTACCATCCTTATGTCTATCAACACATCACATTTTTGAAACAATGAATTCCCAGCAAAAGTGCAGTTCCATATAACTGGGGAACTGTAGTTTATAGGAGGAACTGTCTTCACAACCTGATTATTTTAAAATTTCACAGTAAAAATTGTATAAAGCTGTGCTGATAAATTTTTCTCAACTCTTCTTTAGAAACCTAGAATGTAGATTTCTATGTATGGACTAAGCAGCTAAGTTACCTTTACAGGAACTTCTAGAAGGTGACTCATTGCATTTAAGGATGATGCCTAAAGCAAGTCACATGAATTATGGTCCATACATGACTAAGCTATCTACATTGTAATCATGTGACATTAAGGAAGAGGAATCCTTTGTTCCTGACCAGGAGACTAAAGGCTATAATTATTTGTTCTCTGGAAAATAGCAGTTCTGTTTGTAAACAATTGAATTAAACTAATTGATTTACATTCCACATCAGCATAATTTTTATACTTATTTTTTCCCTTAAAATATTGCAGGAAGAGATGGAGAAACACTTTGAAAAAGCTCAGTGATTATATCTTGCCTCAGATATGGGAAATCTCCATTCAAGTTCCTATTCTGAAAAAGAATCCCTACCTTATTGAAACAGGTCTTGTCTCGCAAGTTAGTGTTTTTCCCACTACCTGCAGTTCCTACAAATGCTTCAGTATCTGAATATGTCATATAGAGAAGTGGCAATGGCTACATTTATATCAATAAATTTTCCCAGACTGCTTTTGACACTAAGATTCCGTAGCACAAAATGGCCCGTATTCAGAAAAAAAAAAAGTACCCACAAGCCGTCTGTTAGGAATAGACCTGATTTGATTTAATCCCTGAACTGTGTCTGTTAATTTTTCAGGATTACTATTCAGCCTGGGCCAAAACTGTGCTTTCGGTTGTAGTATCAGAGATTTGTAGCTTGTAGTATCAGAGTATTGACGTAAATTTCCACTAGCCAGTTAAGATTCCAGGTCTGCATTTTCTAGTGGAAACTGTTGTTGCGAAAGGCTTAATTTGTTTTAGATTTCCAAAAAAAAAAAAAAGTTATTTTAGATAGGTAAATCAAAGCCAAAATCCAGCAAAGCTACAAGACAGAATGAATAGCCTAAATGGTGTTTCACTATACTCCACTGAAATATTTCCAATTCCTGTGTAATTTTCTGAACACAGCTCATTACTGAGAGCTTTGGAGGCAGTCATTTGTTTGTTTGTTTGTCTTTTGTTTATTTAAATATCAAAATCTCTATAATACCTACTTTAAAAGGTGAATCCAATAGTCATTACCCAAAATGAACCAGAAGACATGAATCTGTGAAAGAAGATCTTCCAAATGTCAATAATCCTACATTATGGGAAGAATGCTCAAATCTGTTTATAAACATCAGATTTTAGAAAGGTGATACTCTTGGATAGATTTGGGGGATCAAGTTTTTTTAAGAAATGCAGAATATATCAGTAATTGAAGGATTATCGAGGATACTACTACATGCCTTCAAATTTTGGGTCAACCTAGCATTAAAATTTCAAGATTACCTGTGTTTCATGATCCAAATAAATAGAAAACTGAGAGCCGATATAAATTATTTTAATTTTTGTGTCAGTGAGTTGTATATATAAGATTTCATAAGTAGCCAAATGTCTCTGCTGCACTAAATAACAAATTGGAGTACAGGAAGTAAATTTCTAACATTCAGAAGTGTTAAATTACATTGCTTAATTGGATAGAATAGACTCTTCAATATCGAAGGTAACATCAGATTTAGTAGTTTTAAATCTTTGCAAGCAGACCACTTCAGTGATATGAATTTAAATTCAAAATAATGCATCTAAAAGATCATAAAGTATTTTGTTTTGTAGATAATGTCAAAGTCAAGAAAGGGGAATACTTTTTTAGCAATGTTCTAGAAGTAATTGCTCTTTTTTTGGTGAGGATTTTTACAGAAAGACATTGAAATAAATTGGGATATATGTTGGGGTGCATGTGTTGTGTTTAGAGATGTCTAAAAGAAAAAAGTGTTTGAGAGAAGAATATCTTTTAAGAAAACAAAAACTACTAAAAAAAGAAAATATTTCACTTTTATACATTAGAAAAGAACAAATAGGTCATTACCTTGGAAAGTACTTTATAATTTTCTCCTATATTATCTATCCCTGACCTTTTCCTTAAACCTAAGTTACCACCTTCCTATTTCTGTCAGTCTGAGGACAGTAAGCAAGGGCCATTGTGAAGATGCAGCCTGCTTCCAATTCTGGTTTGCCATTGCTCGTTTGGTGTGCTCATGTGCTGGATCTGCCTTTAGCATGTGCAGCGTCCTTATTTTCTGCAAAATAAGACTCAGAAAGATTTTACCAGAGACTATGAGTTTCTGCTGAGAGGGTTTCCACAAGATAAAAACTTCTCAGGGTTCAGGTATAGATTTCTTGGCCAGAGGCATCGTATATACATAGAAAACAAGCAATCATAGGAGCTAAGAAATATTTTTAGGAGAAAAGGAAACCCAGGAATATTTTATGCTAATCGTAGATTTCTTTTAGCAGTCCATACAAGCCAGTAACGCTCATGTATGAGCAGTTTGGGAACTGATAATATCTTTATAATTTGAGGGAGCTAAGCAGTGAATAGGTTTCTGTGTCAATCTGTGATTGAGATGCCTTTTAAAAACTAATGCATGCAAGATGAAGTGAAAGCAAAAGGAATTAAATCTTCTATCTAGAGGGGACTAAAACATAGAAGAGCCAACATCCAGCATTCTCCTCATAAGCAGATTATAGCATCAATTGATGCTGTTGGCATAGACACCCATTTCCGTGACAGCTGCAGCTTCTTGTAAGCCTGTGGCATTTAATACGTAGAGCTAGGCCCTGGATAAAATCCAGTATGAGCAATACAAACCATCCAAGTCTGGGTTCCACTTGGTCAGACAGAACATTTCATCTGCAGCTGTCAAGAGAGGAGGTGACAACTCCCAGAGCTGATGCCAGCACACTGGTCTAAGACAGCACCTTTGTAAAACATAATGGGAAACCCATGAGAGAAGATCCATCACACGCTGACAAGTCGAAGTTTCAGGTACTTAAAGGTGTCTTTTCCCAACAGTAGGAAAATGCTTAAGCTCTTTTCTTATGATAAGAAAGCAAATAAGATGGAATAAAAATGTAATAAATTTTATTTCCCTGACTTAACAGAAAAAGGGAAAAAGAGTAATACTGTATCACCTTTCCCTATTCCTTTTGCTGTGATAGCTGAAAGTGAACTTTCACATTTTCCCTTTTTCGTTTGCAAAAAGAAGTTACAGAAAATCCCAAGCCTTCAGTGCTAAGCCTATGGAGATAAATCCCTTTTATACTGCTTTGATATCAATTGGGGTGCAAATTTATCTACCATGGACTTAATTGAAGAGTTACGTCTTAAATGCAGATTTGCTTTTCTCAATCTATATGGGGGAGCTGTATCTTTGAGAAATGAGCTGCACCTGTATTTTACGTGTATTATGAGATCCTTATTTCTTTCCTTTTACTATTCTCCATTTCACATGCGGATGGAGAGGGTATTCATATGAGGGTTTTAGTTGCACTGAGTCAAGGTTTGCCAATAATTATACAAGGACATATGGTTGATAATTCCACTAATGAAATGCAATTTGGTCCAGCAAAAGCATTTTCTACAACTATTATGTACTATCAGTTTTTTATTATAATTTCTCTATTGTTGTCTTTTTAAAGCTGCAGAAAGTATTTAACACAATATTAGCCTAAACTAGACAAGTTTTGTGGGTTTTTTTTTTTTTTAGGAATTAAAATTCCAATTTATTATACATATTTATATTATTCTGAATAAGATCTGTTTCAAGACCGTTCAGAGACTTTCCTTTAACTCTGTTGCTCCAAGCTCTCCTAAGCAACTGGATCTGGTATGTAATTACACATCTTAAGGCTCCCAGCAGTGTAGACAACATTGCTAAATTTATGAGAGATGAAGTGAAATAACTTCGCAAGTTGTGTAAATTCTGCCCATTCTCCACATCAAGTCAAGCCTAAAATCCTCCAAAGGACAAAGCTAAAGACTGTGGCACTAGCTCTAAGTTAACACAAAGCAGTGATAACCAAGCAAAGATGCCAACTTTGGTCCAGAGAAACTCTCAGCAAGGTTACTTGCTATAGAAAAGGTTAAGAAGGTTAACACTATTCTAGATATGAGTAGTGCAGGGTGCATTCCTCCCTTGTCCATGTCTGACAATGTAGAAGGGTAATTGTTTCACCTCAAATTGCATTGTGTGTGGGTCACTAACTACAGAGGGGAACAAAGAAGAAACTCCCAGACACATCTCATTCACTTTTATAACTCACGTGGTTTACTGAGGTTGCTCTGCTGCGGCAAATGTATGAAGTATACACAACCTGATAGTGAGTGGAAAACAGAAAATAATAGAGGATGCTTTTAAAAACCCTTTACAACCATATGTAAGCACAGCAAGTAGGACTATTCTGATCTAACTCCATGATCTTCATATGGTCATAGAGATCCTAGAGAAGATTGTAGACAATGTATAACTTACTTAAAATTAAAATTTGGTCCATAGGGCATAATTAGGATACCTTCTGCACTCAGAATTAAATTGGACTACTCTGTCAAATGTTTTAAACATTCATCCATAGTCAATGTTGAATTATGGTAAGTTTTAAGGACAAGCTATAATGAAGTCTGTGAATATTAAGATTTGGCACTTTACACAATTTCATGTTTGTTTATTTTTTCAGAATTCTTCTGATATATTCATCCAGTGTATTATACTAATCAAATTAACAACCAGGAAAAAAATCATTTCAGGCAAATGGAACATTTCCAGTGCATGGTCAACGTTTCTAGAAATTTATGACTGACATATTTATTTGAGGTTGTTATGGAAGTATTGATATGACTAATAAGTCCTTAGAGAATCATAATTTAAATCTGATAGAATAATTCCTCTTTCCCAAGCCTTTTACAAAATTCCTGGTACACTTCCTTCTGAATTGAATATAAAATATCTTGACATTAACTCTTGTCAAAATGTTAAACTAAACCCACCCTTATCTATCTGTGTTACATTTGTGCAAAATAATGTCTAGAGTAAGTCTCCTGTGTCTGCAATTTCCTTTACATTAATTTTTCACATAAGTACAACTGCTGATTTAACTAGCCATAAAAAGAGAGCATTTATTCACAGCATCTGGCTTATATGCCATGTTCAGAGCAACAAATATTTTTGATCAAAATAGCATCAGTTCATCTAGACCATCCTCCTGCTTGTATAACTGCACTTCATATTGCACCATTTAATTGAAAGCTAAGCAGCCAAATGAGAGCTATTTTGCAGCATCCAGTATTCCTCCCAGAGGAGCAGTGCTAAAATATATCATAAGAACTAGTATTCCACTGAAAATAGATATTTTGCAAATCATGTTTGAAAGAAGAAAAATAAAAAGTATTTCTGTGATGCAATAAAGTCTTACATTTTCAGTAGATTCTTAGATCTAGAAATCTTTCTCTCTCTACAACTCTCCCCCATTCCTTCTGATCCTGTGTCACACAACATTTATTTGCTCAAAGTTTTAACACCAATTAATTTCAGTTTATTGGATTACAGGTGGAATAACTGCAGTGGTACAACTGGCATTGTGAACAGCATGACATTTGTATTTAAGTGTTTTTACAAGCCTAATTTCCATTTTGGTGTATTTCCAGTTTTTTAATTGGTGTAGATAACACAGCATATAAAGAATGAGTGTATAAATACTACCTCATGTGTATTCCATAATTGTATCTACTGAGCTGTTCCTCATTTGGACACATATCACAATCTTGTCACAGCATGATAAATGCTTCATAATAACTAAAATAACAAGAAAATATCCAAAATAGTATATATCTAACAATTGCTTGCCTTATAATATTTTTTATCTTTGTCATAAACTGCCTTTGGATCATACTGTATGTATTCCCCAGCAAGGCAAAGAATACTTAGTTTAATTTTCAGATCATGATTAGGCAGACAACTTATTTATTCATTTTCTCTTTGTATTTAAACAGTTCATATCAAAGAGTATTTATCTCCAGATCTGAATCCCATTGACCTAAACTTAAAAGTACAATAAAACAAGGTTATATAATCATTTTAAGGAGCAATGGCACCATTTCTCCAACAGTGATCACATCTTGGACAAGCAGAAGCTAGCAGACTCTGTGGATTGTAATTCTGCTCCATACTGTATTTTCCTCCAGACAGCATTCCAGCTCCCAGCAGACTGATTTTGCTGTAAGACCGGGAATGAATTACTGGAGTCCAGTGGAGGGGAAAAAAAAGCATTCTAATAAAAGAGGCTTTGCATTCATCTAGACCTCCTTCATAGTAAGAAAAAAGTGCATTAGTGCATTCAAATGTCACCTTTTCACTATGCCCCTTGCACTTCCTATGCAACACAAAACGATAACATACAATGGGATGAATCTAATGTGAGCATCAAAGTAATATTAACTCATAAAGTTCCTACTTTTCTCAAAGACCTGAGCAAATAACTTAATCATGGAATATTCAATGAATAATTTCAAATCATCAGGAGAAAACAGGCTGATGAATCTTATACTAATATAATGGACTCAATGTAAACCTTATAAGCTGAGGAAAATAAGGTATTTTGAAAGGAAGTGTTCAATGGAAATGAAGCTTATGGCCAAATCTAAGTAAAAACTCCAGTGAGATAGATATGGGTAATGAGTCATCTCATTCAAGCAGTAAAGTTTCAAGAAGTGATGCAGAAAGGAGTCACAGTAAAGCTGAACATGTCAAGGATTCACATAGCCAAATGAAGTTCCAAGACTTCACTGAATTAGGAAGGCTGAATCCACAATGCAGTAGTGGCTTCCAGTCCACCTCTATCACTGGTAATGGCTATTGCAGACCAGGGAATATAAGGGCTATGTTAGAAGAATAATAAAGTACTGTGTATTATATTTCTTATCTAATATATTATAGAAAGGGTAATACAGTACAAAGAAGGAATAAGAAGATATTGCATTAAACCGGCAATATAGTGATGAAACATTTTATGGAACCAGCACCTTGCTATTTTTTATTATCTCACACTTCTTTCATTCTTGATTGAATTTGGAATATTTGACATCCCAATGTAACATCTCATATCAGATCAGCATAATATTATTTAGTTCTCATAAATGATAAATTACTCATTCATATTTAATAAAAAATCCAGTTGGCCTCAGGTCAAACAAAACAGACTATTCACAGTCTAAAACCAGAAACCAACCAGGGTTTTGGGAAGCCCATTTCTAAGTATCAGGTCTATGCATAAGATTTTCATTTAGGAAAAGAATTCTTTAAGTTGCTAAATTTGAACACACATGCAGTGACCAAGGATGTTTTCCTTAAGGAGGAAAGAAAATCCTCAGTCATAAATATACATTTTGCCAATTTTATAAATATCATGTACCGGTTACATGTTCACTTACCATAGAACAATGAATCAACACAGACACATCAGGAGAGCTAAAATAATTATAAACTATTCCTTAGATAAAAGAACTGCCAAAGAAACTCTCCCAGTGTTTACTTCAGAAAGAAAGCACCAAGATGCTACTGTTCCATGAGATCAAACAATCATTGTACATTCCAACAGAAATATTAAGAAACATTTTAAAACCTTTTCCTCCTGACTACCAAGATGACAGTTGTTATTTGTCACAATATGCTAAAATGGTCACCTGTAAAAACAGGTAAAGAATTACTGAAGCTTACATTTGCAGTTACAAACCTTCGGTGAATATAAAGGATATGAAATAACATAAGTTTAACAATGCACATGTGGAACTTCGGGAATTCATGGCCTAAATAACTGCCCGGAGACAGAGCTTACAGAAATATTTTGCACTACAAACTAGCTATCTTTTGAAAGCATAGAGAGGAATGTTTATTCTCCTAATTTTTCAGATAGAATTATAAACAATGTACATTTTTAACAGATTTTTAACTATTAGCATATTTTGGGGATGACATGAAGCTCCTTGTATGCTCCACAGTCACAGCACAGCATATGTTTCTGCTCTAGGTCTTTAATGGGAAGGAATCTTGAAGATCACCTTCAGATTTCCTGACCTTGGGGATAGACTCATCAGTTCATCGTCTCATTTTATTACTCTTCTGTCTCATTATAGAACAGAATCATAGAATCATATGTTCATTAAGGTTGGAAAGGACCTTCAGAGATTATCTAGTCCAACCATCCTGCATACACAGAGTGACCTAGAGCATTTTACACAGGACTGTGTCCAAGTGAGTTTTGAATATCTTCAGAGAAGGAAACTCCACAACCTCTCTTGAGAACCTGTTCCAGTGCTTTGTCAGTCTAACTGTCAAGAAATTTTTCCTTAAGTTCCTGTGGAAATTATGGTGCTTCAACTTGTTATCCACTTTGTTTCCTTCTACTTCTGCTGCTCTCTCAAGAGTCCTGTTTTGACTACAAAGAAAGATAGATCCCTCTTCTACAACCCACAACCAAGATATATCTTGTCTTTGATGACTTGTTTCAGTAGCTGTAGCCATCTTTCCACATTATGTGTGACCATGAGAATGTCAGGATCTCCCACGAAAAATCTGAGAAAACTGTTTATTTATCTGATAGCACCTATTTAAGTGCTTACATGTAGATGTGGATAGGTGCAATAGGTGACTAAGTGCTATCACGGTCAGTGAAGAGCTCTCCACTGAATCTATGATCAATACTATTTGAGCCTCCTAAGAGATTCATATGTCCATAGGTATTTATCTTAAAGTGAGTTGAATACTCAGAATTTACTAAGCATTTACTAAGCATTTACTAAGCATTTTAATGGTGATCATAAAGGGGATTTTGGCAACTGCCTCATTATACATCTGTGTGCTGAAATTGTTAGATTATGTGATTACAAGGAATTCAGGGGCAGTGAGGATGGCTGGATAAGCCTGAGTATTTAAGATCAGCTACAGGGGGAATCCACACCATATATGAATATGTATATTTATATATTTCCCCATAATGGACCTCTGTTCTGACCTGCTAGAAACAGGGACAAGATTAAGCCATCTGTGCTGCATGACTATTTCTGTCAGTGTTAACTTGTGCGGCCAGCCACATATGAATCTATTTCTGTACAGTGTTAGTGTGCCTAACATGCTCAGCTTTGCTACTTTCTGGACCAGGGAACTTGCTGTAACTACAGCAGATTTGACTCCATCAGGCTATGAGAATTGGCACCCCTATCAGAAATCTAGAGGTTGGTCCCACTCAATTCCCTATTTATCAATAATAGAAAAAAAAAGATGACATCTTGTAGAGTTGTTGGAAAAGCTGGCATAGACACAGCCAAGTTCTACCAGCACCACCAGAACCTTTTATTCTTGGTGGTGTTCTTACATAATGTCCAACTTCTCTGCAGTTATGGTTGCTTCTTTTCTTAACTGCTTCTTCCTGTAGCTCTTCTCCTCACATCTGAAAAACATCTTAGCTGAACCTTTTTAAGAAATATTCTACAGCAATATCACTTTCATCCTTTCCTGATGCAGAAATTGGTGTCTTGCCACTTCCCAAAATAGGGCATGATTTGAGGCATCCTCAAGTGGACATACATAGTCTTTTCAACTGCAGGTTAAAGAAGATCATGCCCTGAGCTTCTGTTTATGTTTCATGCTCAGCTGCATTTTTACCCCACATTTACGATATTTTTCTCAGTCTTCCCTTAGAAAACTGCTATTTATAACACTTTGTTCACTTGTTCCTTTTTCAAAAGCTTCTCACCCAAGCAACTACAGGTAGTTTGACTGGACTGGGAAAGGGAGACACAAGTCATGGACCCATCTGGGAAACCTCTGTTCACTAGAGGCAGACCTCAGTGTGATATAGAGTCTGTCCTGAGCAACCAACACAAGGATCACAAAATACATTGTTCTCTCTAAAGATAAGGGGCATACATTTTCTTGACCTCTAAGAGTGGCCAAAAATATCTCCGAAGAATTTCTATCTTAGTAAAGAGTTTATGTGGTGGGTAAAGGTAGAAACAGATGACACTGTGGGACAACTTCTGTAGGTGGGTGAATTAAATTTCCTGTAGCCTGCCTGAACTGCAGGCTATAGCACTGAACTCATTTACTTTCAGAAATCTGTCTACACGCACTATCTGTCTGCCATAGCTTCACGGTTAAAGAGTAGATGCTACCAAATACAAATAATTTTGTACAGAGTAGTAGATTAGATTAGTAGATTAGTAGTAGTAGTAGATTCTGCCCCATAGAAGAATTTATCCTTATCTTCTACCTCCTACAGAAAGTTTTTTTACTTGCACAATCAGTCTTTCTGGTAACCCCTGGCAAGATATTTGAAATAGAAGCCTAAACTTGGCCTCCTAAAATTTAGTTCTCTGTCCAGTTAAAAGACGAGATTCTGTGAGTCACACCGCAGTTGTTTAGGAATCAAAGAATGCATCAGCAGTAAAAGTTAGAGATCAAACAACATTACAAAAAATCAGTCAGGCATCTGAATAGGACCTTATATTTGTCTATTTCTGAACCTATTTTTGAAGAGTTTGGTCCAGTGCTTGTCATGTCCTTGTTGGGAAAGAAGTAGAAGCAGATTACAGGATTAGTGTTATCCTTTTAAAAAAACAAGCAGAAAAAGTTCTCTTCACTTCTAAAAAATTCTGACTGCCTTTCTGATGTGCATCTCATTGCTGGCTGGGAAAGGAATGAACTTGCATAATGAATAATAAACTGTGCTGAAGCTCAGATCTGTTATGCAAATAAACATATTAAATGAATGCATTTTTCATGCAGCATATCTTCTGCCGGGAAATTTGTTGAAAACATTATTTTGCCATTGACAAAGGCAATGTGCCAAATTCATACCTGGTGTGAGTGAATACAAGTCGATTGGTTTCAGTGGCATTGTGCCCATTCACACGAGTTCTGTAATTGCACTACTGTGCTTTAAAGACTTTCATTATCCAGGATGTGCCAAAGAGCTGATAAACAAGTTCTCCTGCTACAGAAGAGATTCTTTTGGGGGGGCTCAACATTAATTTTCAGCTCATTTAACTGGCATAAACTCCTGGCTGATTTAAGTCTGTGACTGTACCAACTGACCTACAGAAGGAAAATCTCTTCTCTTACCATCATCTCTTTTCATCTATAGAACTGCTAAAACTATGCAGCCTATAAGTCAGCAGCTTCAGAAATTGTATCTTAGTAAAGGATGATAAAGTAGACTGATTCAAAAAAAAAAAAAAAAATGACCTGAACTTCCCATTCAGATTCTATCCCAGGTAAAATCTCTGACAAATTTCAGAAATGTTTCATTCCTCTTTCTTTCCCAATGGTGTGTCAAACATCAAATCAAAGGGTAAAGATAAAAAAATATATAAGCAGATCTCTTTAAGTGAGATCTTTAATATTGTTGATGATCTCAAATTATGTAAATACCTGAATTTAGTGTGTTGTATACACAGTTTAAATTCAGAGCCTCTGAAGTACGGCCGTCTTCAAGAGAAAATGCAACATATTTGAAATTAGGATTACTTTTTTTTCAGATGGACTAAATATCTGTCCTGCCCTACCCTACCCTACCCTATCCTATCCTATCCTATCCTATCCTATCCTATCCTATCCTATCCTATCCACTGTCATTTATAGACATACTGACAGGCCTAAAATTTATCAAACAATTGTTTGTCCTGAGAATGGTTCTCATATTCTAAAATTTTTAGAGGATACAAGTATCTGGAAAGTTAAAGAATAGTTAAAATGAGATTAAGATCCTAAGGAGAGAGAAAGTATCAAAGATTAATGTGAGACTTTGTGAGGATGAACAGTACTGTATGCAGCATATGAAATAATAAATCTGATATGATACAATTTCTTATTCAATCTGACTTCTTTAGCTTTTGTGGAATGTAAACATGAAGCTGCCTGCATAAGATCAGGTCACCTATTGCCTAGGGAAAGCAGACTGAATTTTATTGTCTTGTTGATCTCACGAGTTTTATATCCTGATCTCTTTTCGACCAGAGGTAAGAAATCCTGGTTCAATTTGTCTCACATACAAATTACAGACTTTCATAACATTTTCATCATAATTTGAGTTTATATTTCTATTTCACCCATCCTTTTTCTTTTTTTTTTTTTTTTTGCATTAGAAGTACAGCTGTTGCATAGAGAAGCAGATTCTATCACACAAAGCTTAAAAAACAGGTTCTTTGCTGTGTAGGTATGGCATAACAGCAAATAGTCCAATTAAATCAAAGCTGAGATAATCTGCAGTTCCACTGACAGATATCTGCACATAACTTCAATGTGACTTATGTGCAAAGATAATGAATTCTCTAATGCAAATTTACACATGGGGGTCAAATAAGGAACTTCTTTGTATTTGACAGTACACTGGGTATTAGGTATTTGTCACAAAATAAATAATTCATGTCACATAGCCACTTGCTATGTAAATGATAGTCTATGTATATTAAAGCATTTAGCACTTAGAATAAAATGGACAGCTGGGGCCAAATGAATATCTCTCAGGACACATTACCATTACAGTTCCCCTGTGAGTTTTTAACTCTTTTCACTTCTGAGGGCTGTCATGAGGACATTAATTGAATAAGGCACAGAGTTCATTCTAATGCAGGCAGAGCCACAAAACAGAGGAAAATAATTTAAAGCGGTACATTAATTTCAGATTCTACTTTCCCCCATTTTTAATGTTTCTCAAGTCCCTGATGTAATTTGCATCCAATTCAGTTTGATAAACAGTAAAGGTTAAATATTTTCAAAATATCAAGCAAATGACAATCAAAACATAATTAGAAAATTTTTAACATAAATCGAGATTTGGATGAAATTTAAGACCTTAAATCTGACCTTAAAATCCACGTGATTTTAGGACTTACATTGAATGCATCAACTCCTTCCAGCTCCTTAGCATATTCCTCTCCTATAAGAATAGATCCAAGGTGAACTCCATAGGGAGAATGAAGTTTCACACACTGAAAAGTGTACCGTACAAGTGGCTCTGCTAAAGGTCCATCTCAGCTGTTAATGTAGAGGGTAAATTAGAGTGCATCTTCATCCTAACGAGCCCTAACTTGTAAAGGTAAAACAGACAGAAACCATTTTAACTATTTCCCTCTCCTGCAGTTGCAAACACCGCTAGAACCAAAATTTCTATCACATATGTAACTATGAATCCAGGGAAACACTGTTAAACTTCATACATCATACTTATACCCAAATCTAAACTCAGCACTTGTCCCCTTTGGAACTGTACTGATATAAACACTACTTATTGCAGCATTCAGTGGTTTATGCAGCATGGAATAAACTAGACTGGACTTAATTTGCGGATCAGGCTGATAAATATATTTCAGTTATCTTTTCCTACATGGTTTGAGGATGTTTATGTGATAACCATGTCAACAACATAGCATTCTCTCAGGCTAATTTAGTAACTATGGTTCAGTCTAAACAGAAATATGATATACTACATGGAGAAGTCTTAAAAATAAACTCTTAGCATCTATGATTATCACTGTGATCATGAACACAAAAGCTAAGCTGTATTTAAATAGATTATGCATCTGAATAATGAAGAAATTTGGATAAAAGATTCTGATAATGTTTTAATTATTCACAAAATATGCCTGTTCCCAAATGAATCTCCTAAGTCCCAAGACAGCAGAAGTTGTTATTTTTAGTATTACATAACAACATTTAAACAACATTTATTCTAACTTCAATTTATGTTATAATACCAGTTAACATAAACTGAGATCCCTGATGAATTCAACTTTGACTTAAAGCAAGAAAAATGTAAAGGATGTACCTCTTCCTTCAGCAGAAATATTGTTGGAATAGCAGCACTTTACCTCTATTTTTTTAATCCATTTTTGCTAAACAAAAATAAATGGAGGATACTTAATATTAGATTAGCAAAACTACCTAAATCTTTTGTGGTTCTCAAAACTAGAAGTTCACGGGCTGAAAAGTTGGAGATTCAGCTATAATTGTAAAGCAAAACCTTAATTGTTCTATTTCCTGGTCTTTAGAGCTTTCAAACACAGATCAAAGGTACTTGAGGCCACACTACTCCCACTGGTAAAGCTGTCTAGCACAGTGCAAACACCTGTAAGCTAAAGTTTGGGGCTCAAATAGCAATGTCGGGACACTGACCTGCATGAGCTTCCATTAGGTTTACAGTCTCTTCTATTTAGGTCAGGCAGAAGCCAGGTGAACTGTTGCAGTGGTGATTTTTATTCTACAGCTAACAGAAGTGGACTCAGTGCTCCATGTCACTATCCATACACCCTTAGTTATCTGGCTGGTTTGCTCTATCAGATCGGTAAACAAAAATTTAAAGTCAGAAAGGAAGCCTGATAGAAACTGTGAGGGTGGAGAATAAGAAGGGAGGGTATTCACATTTTCAGCTGGTTAGAATAATCTAAACAAAATACACTTAAAAATTCCAATATTATAGCCTTGCTTGCTACTTTAAAAATGCCTGTCTACAATCCAATAATGCCTGCACTGCCAACAGTATAGCGAGAGGACCTTGGACCTTTCCTGCAATAACTCTGGTCCTAGTGGATTCTAACACTCATTGCTTTCGCCCTCAAACTCACATTTGTAATACAGTGACAGCTGGCTCAGTGCTTTTCTGTGTCATTAAAATCCAATGCCTTAAAAGAGTAAGTTGTATAAAGACAAGACAGCATTCTAAACACAGAGACAGAAAGTGTACCAAAATAAGTGTTGGAGGGTTTTTTTTTTCTTCCTATATGTCTGTTCTTCAAAGCAAGGATACTAATGTGGGGCAAGAAGTGGGCATGCTGCTGCCATGTGTAAGGTGTTTGGGACAGCTACAGAAGTCATTTGTAGAGAAAGGAAGGAATTTTTCAGTGTGACATGCTATCTGAAGGTGATTGCTTGTTGAAATCAGTGGAGCACAAAGGTGATCATGAACACATCCTTTTGTGGAATATAAAAGTAGTGCCTATTTCAGTGGCAGCTTCTCCTTTCAGACAAGAGTAATTTCTGGCTCTGCTGGTGGGACAGTAAGACATAAGGAACCGATCCAAACTCTGAAGTAAGGAAGACACCGTTCCTTCAAGAGAGCCTTAACTATTGGATCAAATATGGTCATCTCTCTGCTTCCAGTGTTGCCTCAGTAGCACAGCGCACAGCTTCTCTGCAGATGGGGAACTACACCATTTCGCTCACTAGCTTGTGTCTCCCCTGAGGTTCCCACTTTCTTAGTGTGTTTGTTTTTGCATATCCCCAAAGTCAAATAGAGTAACATAATGGCAGTAAGGTAATGTTTTTCCAGATGTTTTTAAAATGTTTATTCACTGAAGGTTCCATTTTTAAAGACTACATAATACTAGGAGCAGAGAGGCACAGAGAGTAAGTACTTTATGTAGCATGATAAGTTTTCAAATCTCTCCTTATTTCAATTTAGAGTGGAATTTGCCCAATGAAAGAAAATTCTAAAATGAATACACAAAAATTGATTTTGATCAATCAAAGCATTTCATTTTGATTAAATTATCTTTACAATATGATTTTAACTTATCCCAAAATACAATATGATAAAAATATATATAATAAAAGTTTAGTTGTTTTGAAGGAGAAATTAAAACATCTTGTTCTAAAAGTGTCAAAAAGTGGTCTCTTTTTGCCAAAATTACATGTGCATGCTTCTACAAAGCATTTCAATTCAGAGAAAATGTATTTACAAATGGAAATTTCTTTTTTCTTCTTCTAACCAATGCTAAACAGATGTTTGAATTATAGAGAAGAGGAAGCAAACCAACTTGCATAAAAAGTAAATATATGGTTTCTGTTTGTTCATTCATGTACGTATTTACTCTCTTTCCTGATCTGGAGATGGTTGAAGTTAATGGACAGGTTCCTATAAATACTTACCAAACCTTTAATTTTTCAGTAAATGCTGAGGCAAGCACAAAGCAACTTACATGATTCCCCATGTAAGGATCCATCCTCATGAACCTTCTTCCCTATATAAAATTTCGTCCATGAACGTGCATGTTAGTAAAGACATTAGCAGCTCTGAGGCCTCCCTCAATGAACACTTACTGCAGCAAACTATAAGGTGTTTACTGTGATGTACAAACTTGGCAAAATGTTCCCTAACCTATTTTTACCCATGAGAATGAGTTGCTGATGTCAAGAGTCCAGAGAACTTATTTGCTTTTTGTATAAGACACTCTTTCCCTTTCTTCCTTGCTTTGATTACTTTTGAAGTCTCATTTGTTATTGTTCCTTATTTGTTATTATTTTATTATTTGTTATTCATTTCTTCATTTGCTCTCTTTATTTGTCTTTCTTCTTTGCTATTGCTTTATTTGTTTGCATTCTGCTTCTACAATATTTTTCCTTTTGCTATTATTTTTCTTCCTTAATTTCAATGAAATTTCATCTGTGCATATCATGTAGCTTTCTTTTATTTCATTATTTTCCATGTTTGTATTCTACAGCCACCACAGTTCAGTCTCACAAAGTTTTCTACGGGAGCTCTTATCAATACAGCACCACTGAACTCCACAGATAATGCTTTATTAAATGTTACACTGAGCTGAAATCTTACACAGCAGGTAGCATAAAATCATTACCAGCTTGAATATTTTTGAGGATCAGGATGATAATGATAAGAGTGAGGTCCCAACAGGGAACTCGCCACTTATTGCTTAATCCACAAGCCCCCTACAGGTGTGTTTTGGTGTCATTGAATGCCCACCGAAGGGTTATATGAAAGCTTGAAGCGAAGACACAGAAATAGTTCTATAAAGGTCTTACAGCACAGCCTAAGCTCTCTGTTCTTTAGGGACTTTATGCGATTAATAAGAAGTTAATAGAAAGTAAAAACAATGTATGGGAAATCACAGAATCACAGAATGGATGAGTTTGGAGGGGACCAACGTGTGCTTTATGTTCTCTGTGGCTCTCCCCTGTAAAACTGATCAGGAATTGTCATCCTACACTGTCTTTTCTTTTTAAAAAGTATATGTGGGCAGTCTCTCATCTCTCTTCTATCTATGGAATATTTAGGTATGTAATATAAAAAGGATTTGTAAAACAAACAGTGCCTCCCTGCAGTTTGAATTTCTCTAAACAGAGCAAATGTAATGTTATTAATTTCATAATCTGGACTATATTTCAGGCATAAAAGGCCAAAGTGAGTTAATATTTCCTGAGAAAAGCTATCAAGCAGACAAACACTATAAAAATGTTATATGGTCTTTCCTTTTCATCATGTTAATGTAGATCTTTGATCCTCATATCCACAGTTTAAAACATAAAAGACTGAGAAGATCTTCCACTTCTTTAATAATATTTCATGAACTATGTAATGTCCTTTACCTGGATGGTCAAGATTTTTAGGCCCCCCCCAAAAAATCAACAGATTTATGTCCCTATTTTGTATTCTTAAAAAACTTTTGGAAGATCTATAATTCACTGCAAATCCATATTTCCCTCTGAAGCTTTTATAAAATCCATTCACCTCTTAGAACATTTCCTTGTTTTTCTCTTTTTCTTTTTTCTTTTCTTTTTTTCTTTTCTTTTCTTTTCTTTTCTTTTCTTTTCTTTTCTTTTCTTTTCTTTTCTTTTCTTTTCTTTTCTTTTCTTTTCTTTTCTTTTCTTTTCTTTTCTTCTCTTCTCTTCTCTTCTCTTCTCTTCTCTTCTCTTCTCTTCTCTTCTCTTCTCTTCNCTTTTCTTTTCTTTTCTTTTTTTTTTTTTTTTTTTTTTTTTTTTACCCTTTTGGGTCCTTGCATAAGAAGTTCAAACCTGATACTCTCCAGTTAGATCAGTGCTACAGGAGCATGGAGTGTATGTATTATATGTAACACTCAGGGAACAAATCCCTGCAGTGCATCTGATCTGTGTAAAATAGCAGGGTTCCGCATTGTCTTTCACCTTTACTATTGACATGCAAGCAGCAGAGACCTCAGGTCCAGACTATACTGGACTTGAGGTCTAAAGAAGCAGAGGTTAAATTCTAGCCCTAATTGAATTCTCATAAATAAGGCCAGGTTTTTAGCCACTGCTATAGACAAGGTATTACATAGCAGGGATAAAAATTGTTCACAGGAGGTACTTTTGTACCAAATGACTGTATTATATCATTCTGTAAACCATATTTAGCAGAAGGGCTTCAGGCACTTCAGACACCATGCATTTGTGTGTCCAATAAGACCTAATGTCTTAATTTGGGATATCATTACCCTTCTTCCCCAAAACAGACAGGACTCTCATAGTCTATGCCAAGAAGCTTCATTAAGTAAGTAATATGCTAATTAGGAGCTGTCCTCAGGCCAAGTTTGACCAAATAATGTAAAAGTTCTGTCTATGGAAGCCATAGTAAAACACATCAAATATATGTTAGAAAAGAAGAGCACTTAGTAGAGCACTTAGTAGACTTTACTGACACTGAAGCTGGAGGAACTGTATTGATATCAAATATCTCATAGCAAAAGCCCATTGCTTTTAGATTGCCTTTCTTTGATATTTCGCTATGTGAATATGTTTGTTTCTTGTATTCTTTAATGTTAAATTTTGCAATTCTTCGAGGTGTCCTGCTCTCACCCATTCACATGGGGGTAATGTCAAAAAAAAAAAAAAAAAAAGATTCTGTAACTTTCAGGTAAAAAATTCTCCTTAAAATATAATGAATCACATACAGTGGATGCCTCGTAAAATTGACAGGGGGAGTACTGGATATACAAAACCTTCTCTTTCCTTCCAGTAGCATGAAGTAAATTACATAATAAATCAATTCTTATGGATGCTGTTGACTTGCAACATTTGCTGCTTTTAAAAATTAATAACTGAAATAATGAACATTCTCAAAAACTCTCTGAACAGTCAGCTTGATTAACTCCATGAAATGAAAAGCAGTTGACAGGTGCAATATTCTCAGCTGTAATTTTCTGTAGGCAGAGAAGACTACAATCTACACTTATTCCAGTAACACAAGTATGCTTGCTTTGGTTTTAATTTGTGGGAAAATAAACAAAATAAAGTCTCATATTGTGCTTTGCCTAGGCATGCACATGCACACATCTGTAAAATATTCCTTCCTGTAAAATTAAATAAAGTTTATTTTTGTGTAAATATTGTTTTGAAGGCATAATAGCACTGCACTGTGCAAGTGTCATCACTTCCTATTAATATTTTATTATTGTCAAACTGATAAGAAATTCCTAAGCATAAGGAAATGTGTGGTGCATTTTGAGCATTTTCTAAAAAGTATCTCAAGGCAGGAGAAGAGTAGTTCCACTAAACACAGTTACAGATTTATATCAAGATCTTTATTTGCCTTCTTTTCCAGATTTTATAATGTCTGATCCCTTAGCATATAAGCAGGAATTAAACAGGAAAAAAAAAAGTTAAACATTCCTATTTCTAATTTTATTTATTTCCCTAGAAATGAAATTCAAAAGCATGGTCGTCTATACTGGAAAATATTTATGATATTATGATATCTAGGATAAAAAATAAAAAATAAATAATACTTTGGTTAATCATTAGGATATTAAAAAAAGAATTTTAAAAAAAGTACATAAAATAGAAAATATCTGAAATTTAAAACCATTCTATGTTCTTTTTTGCCCTGCCTTTTGTTGCTGAATGAGATATTGGTCTGAAATAATAGTCAGGTGCCTGAAGTTTCAGGTAATAAGTCCGTATGAGATACTAAGATGATTCAAGTGAGCCTGTCTTCCCTTCCTGCATCATAAAAATTTGATAGTCCCAAAAGGACCCACTTTCTGCAAGGAAAAGTTATCATTTGCTTAACCATATACATTGTGCACTACCTATCTCAGCTCCTTTAGTGTAAACATTCATGAAGGATTACGAGTAAAGAAAAAACAGAAAACATGCGCTCTTCCTTTAGTCTGAATATAATCATAACAATGCTCTTTCCTATCCTTCAAGAGATTAAGTTCCACAGTGTCTTTTTTTACCTTTGGAAGTTTTTCCTCTATCATTCTGAGTCTTTCCTGTTAGTGAAAGTGTCATTGTTACTGTGAAAAGAAACTGTAAGGAACTGTGGTTCCACATCCTACCTAGGCATTTAGGTAAACAATGCTATATGTGAATATGTGAGTCAAGCCTACTTGAAGGAAAGCTTGATAAAATTTTCATCAAACAGATGGAGACATTAGCTATGTTGTTGCTGAAGTCTTCCAAAATAATAAATATTACCATCTTGATAATCACATTAGATAACTTCTCTATCAGCAGCTCTTGGAACTGCTGGGTCTCTGGAGGGCTTAACAAGATATCAAGGCTGGTCTTTTCTGTAGTCTTACAAAATAAAAAGAAACACTTAAGAGAGTTGGCTTAGGCTGAATTTCTTAAATTTCTCAAATATGCAGTGGAATTGCAGAGAGTTAGTTATTAAAACCATACAATCTGTTCATCAGGTACGTCGAAAAGCAACTTATTTACAAAAAGTAAACAGTTTTCACTCCAAGCTGCAGACCGTTATTAGGATAAGGCTTTCAAATGCATGCACAATCTATGAAAGCAAAGTATCAGAAGACAAAGAAACGTGCAATAGGGCAAGATGGATCTAGAAATATGATTCCAAAGAAAACCCCTATGACTCTCAGGCATAAAGAAACATAAAAGCAAATTGCTATATAGCAATTAAACAAATTGAGAAATATGAAGTTGTTTTTGGAGCTCAGCTCTAATCAAGACATGCCTCTTTGTTCAACTAAAATTTCATTACACCCCTGGAGGATCAGCACGTCTTTCAGAAAGCAAAGGAACATCAAGGTCTTTAGCATCTGCCAATATATTCTTGCTGAAGGCTAAATTCTGGAATTGTTTAGTCAAAGAAAAAGACAGGGATTGTAAAGTTCCCAGAGCCATCCTGCTTACATATAACAAAAGACTTTGCAGGGTAGGGAGTATTTCAGTGCTTCTTGGCTTGATTGGAAAAAGGAATAGCTTATACCACCCATGGTAGTTTGTTCTTGGATATAGCTTAATTAGAGTGGCAAAGATTAAACCACTGCTTATACACAGCCAGCCTCATTCTCATCTAAGGAACCTCTGAAGACAAGATCATTCTGTTCTTTTACATCTACTTTAGACTTGAGCTGTAACAAAGGCTGTAACAAAGGCTCTGTAAACACTACATCTTAACTACGCTGAAATCTGTGTATTAATTATACACAATTTAATACCCAGAATTATTCTGTACATCTGCTTGAGCTATAGGACATTGATTTTCACAGTCTTAGGTGGAAAAATATTGAGATCTCAAAACCAGAGCAAAAGGGAAAATATTGAAAGTAGCACAGCCAAATTAAAGTGTATCAGCAGCGGTGCCAGAAAAACATGTCACTGAGAATAAAAATAGCATACTATAGTTCCAGCAACAATGCCAATAGAAAGACAAGTCAGAGTCAAAGAAAAGACTACTTATTCACAATTGTCTTAAAATTCTAAATTCTATTCTCCAGCTCAGAATAAGACTTCTTGAATCCATAAGGTGTTAACTTAAATTTACTGCAAATTTAAGACTGATGGGTACTTCTTTTTTTTTATGATTAATTATGGATAGACCTGAGCACCAATCAGCTGCTTGGATTATAGGGAAAGAGAGTATATTCAGAAATGCCCGGTTGTCATCTTTGCTGGAGCCATTTATTCCAGGGACACAACTTCAGGCAAAGTGACATGAGGATGGAAACAAAGAGGCTAAAAGATTGTCTGTTTCACATCTTAATTGCTTGAGTTATTAAACAAACACATCTGGTATTGTCGTCTCTTGTATACTGTACTTTTATGTATCACATATGCCACTGGGTTAATGCTTTTACGAGCAGCTCCCTTTGACTTGGAGTTCCAGTGTAAAGATTTTCTTTTTTCTTCATATACTAATACAAAACTTATTTATCTGTTTAGTGACGATCATTTTATTTTGTTTCACCATCTGTCTTTTGGGCTTTGCATATTGCATTGTCTATCCTTCCACCATGTATCCTTCCCCTGTTAGTTCAAGAGAAATTAGCAAAATTAAATAAGGGAAAATTCCTATTCTGGAAGGCATGAATTTCTTAGAGTGAAGTTAAAGGAGACAAATTTGCAAAATTTCATTAGGGAGACAAGTAATTGTTAAAGCAGATGCTGCTTCTTATTTGTTCAATAATGTTTTTACACATTTCAAGTTTTGTGAAGTATTGATTTGATAAAAATGTCCTTGGAGGACTGTGACTTTGAATTACCTTCTGTGGAGGAATTTGATGGGTCTAACCTAAAAAGATATCAAAAGGGGAAGATGGAGGATTTGTATTTGAAATGGGTTATTCTGCAGATGTACAGAATAAGCATTGATTAATTTGTCCACTAGTCTTCTTGAAAATAATCTATATTCCTTTTCCTTTGACAAAGGCAAATAGGTATAAAAATTACATCTACTGTACAAAAGCTGTGACTGATAATTATTTAGAATTCAATTGTATTGTAAAGGAGCAATCCTATGCTGTTATCTAGTAACATGGATGCCCTGGATTGCTTGAAGTATTTTCTGCAACAAAGTTTAATTGCCCCTATAACTGTGTGTGAAATAACTCCTAGGGAACTTCAGTCTTCTTAAAAAAAAGTGCAAATGGGAAAAAGTTCCATATTTTCCCATAAAAAATGTGCTGCATTATTGGCACTTCCTCACTCTACCCAAATTAGAGCTGTAAGAGGAGTGGATGGAAGGCTTTATCTTCTTTCTCTTCATACATAACAATAAAGTTTCATAGACAGTATAACTCCAAATTTGTTCTTGTTTGCATGTGAACGTGAGTGAATTTTATGTATATATATATATGTGTACATATGAATAATTTACTCCACTCTATAGTGATACAATTGAAATAGACACTCAATATTCTTGAAAATCAATCCTATTTCTTCCTGTATTCTAAAAATATTTCTTGCTAATGCCTTAGTGGGTTCACTTAGTTATTTTTTCTGATTGTAATCTAGCTATAAATGCAATAAATTATGCCTTTTTTAAAAAAAGCTATTTTTTCCTAATATGGTCAAGATGTGGATTACTTATTATAGGATTATTTATTACATTAAGATTAATAATATAAATTTCAGATTTCTTAGTTTTCTGGGTGTAATTATTTATTTCAACAACTCTTTGACATGTCTCATCTTTTATTATATACTGACAATGTTTGCATCCTTCAAGAACTGGTAGTATTTATATCTATGAAAAGTACATTTTAGTCTTATTTAAATGGAAAATAAATTTCAGGTAACAAGTAATATAATTTATGTGTTTTGTTCATCCTACTGTATTATTTTATTCAGTGGCCTTTGGTAATATTTGCATCATTGATAATCAGTTTATCTCAGTGCCCTTGAAAAGCAAAAGCAAATTTTTGTCCTTTACTTGTTGAAAAACATGATCCACCATAAAAATCTAAGTATACATTTCCATCTATACATTTAATCTATGACACCTTTTTTTTCATTACTCTCATCCCCAAGGTTCCTGAAGAGAGTAACTGGTTATGACCTTATCTCTTGATTACAGAAAGAAACTAGCCAAAAAAAATTAAAACAGTTATAACAACTGCAATGACTGGTTATGATATCACTACAATCTTTGCACAAAAATAGCATTTCAGAGAACCTGTAATGACACACATTTCCAGAGGTCCTCAGTTCAGTGCAGTTTTCTGTAAGCCACACTTTTCTCAGAATCTGTGGAAGTCTTTGTTATTCTCCTAAATCTACAAGACAACAGGAAAAAAAAAGAAAAAAAAGGCAGTCAAAAAATCTACATTTAATGCAGACAAATTGCATATAAGTTTCTCTGATACCGGTATTCTGAAGGCCAACAAAATGAGATCTGACTCATACACTTCACTAATTATCATTTCTTGAAAGTATTAATAAGATGTCAAAATGGAAGACAGAAATGAGTAATAGGAGGAATTCTGGCTGTTCTACCTTTCCTAATTAAGGACCAATAGATAATACTCACCCAGTCAATTCCATTGGCAGAGGCATAGCCTTTCTGAAAGAAAAACTATTTATTCCAAATTAATTATATTGCATAGACAACAAATCTCATAGAAGATAATGCTGAAACACTACGTTTAGATATTTAGAAAATTATTTGTAAAGAATCCAAAATCCATGCAATATAATGTGATTAATGTCAGTTGTAATAGGCACCAAATTGAAATAAAAAATAGTGTAAGAACAGCATATTACAAGAATATGTTGGATCAGTTAACAGTAGTACATGCATCGATAAAATGCAGTCAGAGAAAACACGATAGGACTGACAAACTCAGGAAGCCACATAGCCGCCATCAACCTAGTCAGAGGTGTGATCAGAACCTCATCTAACTTGCTCTAACTTGCTGTTGAGAAACACCTGTTAGAAGAATTCCAGCCGACTGCATAATCCCCAGTGGTTGGAAGATACCTTACATATGCAAAGAGATCCCTGCTGCTTTTATGATCATTTTCAGTATATCTGAAGCAATTCTTACACAGAAAATATGTAATTATTTGTGATACACACATACACAAAAGTGTGTTGCTTATTCTGTTGACCTGGCCAGTAAATGAAAATACTTAATAGCATCACATTCAGACTCCTAAAAATAAGATTTTATCTCAGTTCAGCAGCAAATCATTAATGTAGTTATATCTTATTAATATACTGCATAGTGCTCTGACATATTTCACAGTTGCCCTCTGAAGAAGTGAATGTGGTCACAATTGCACATTTGTACTTAGCAATCCAGTGTATTCTCGCATTTTTCATGATGTGCTGCCATGCCTTTGTAGGTGGCAAATTTAGACTGGTTTCTCAGTACTTCAAGTTTTTCATTTTTCTCTTTTCTTTTCTCTTCTTTTCTCTTCTTTTCTTTTCTTTTCTTTTCTTTTCTTTTCTTTTCTTTTCTTTTCTTTTCTTTTCTTTTCTTTTCTTTTCTTTTCTTTTCTTTTCTTTTC